>OZ018321.1:88573732-88994420 GCA_963969495.1 Ceratothoa steindachneri
CACTCCATTATTTTTACTCTCCTTCAATCAATAGCTTCGCTCCAAACATTTTTCCTAATTCCTTTTCTTTTACTCTCTCTCCTCTTCTCTCTAATTTATTTCTGAATCTAATCTCCCTATCCCATTTCCTCCTATTTACATTTTCATGCTTACCTTTTTGTCTCCTCATTTTATCTTTTTTCCTTATTTTGTTTTCCACCTCCCTAACCTTAACCCACGAGCGCATGATACCCTTTCTACCTTTTCAAACCTTTTCTTCCTTGTCTACCTTTTACATATGAATTCGATAGTTGATGTTGCCAGATGAAATTGTTGACGTTTTATATGCCTCTGTAGTCCTAAAAAAACAAAATATTTAAAGGGAAACGTTAAAATTTACAACCAAATGAAAAATACATATATTGCGCCCATTTAAATCGGGAAAATGCGCTCGTGGGTTTGGGCGGGTTATCTCAGGTTAGAATTTAAGAGCCGAAATCTGATTTCGCCATAAAAACGACGTTAATGCTCACTTTGGTAACTCATAGAAGAAGAAGAGTTGGAAGTCTGTTGCGGAATGGCGCAACTTCTAAAGACAATGGAAATGGTCCCCAAAGACACTGAAATAGAGTAATGGGTCTTATAGTGGCTATTCCAATCTCTAAAAACCACTAAACGGCATGAAAGGAGCATTATGTTGAATTAAAGGGCTGTACCAACCTAGTACAACTTTCAGTGATCAGAAAATGAATGGATAAATTCCTGGACATTAGTAAGAGGTTAGTTGCCTATTGTTTTAATCTCTGGGTGCCATTAAATGGCTTAAAGAGGTATGTTGTAAAGTGTTGCATCCTCCTGGAACTAACAAATGTCCTGAAGAGAGTGGAGCTGATTATAAGGTCTATTTCGGACGATACTACCTTCAATGTACAACAAATGGCTTTACAGAGGCTTAAAGATGAGTTATATTACGTGAAATCACTTTTGTGGCTCTTGCAAACTTTAGGGGGCAACCAAATCGCCTGAAGTGGCTTGGATTTTAGAAAGAGGAGTGTTGAAAACTATAGCAACCTCGAAAAGCAAATAGCTTGGAATGGCTTACAAAGCTCTGAAAACTCTCTCACCGACCTATTTCTATGAAAAGAAGAAATACTTGACCTGCCAAAGGACTACAAAATTCTTCTTGCAGCGACTTAGAAACGATCAACTGCGATGAAGAATGACTCAGAATTATGACTTTAGTCAATATGTTTAAGATAAAATTAAGAAATAATTCTTTGACGCATGGACGTATTAATAAACAAATTGCTTAGTTCTTTCGATGAACATCTTTTGTGCATAAACTGCTTATCTTTAATATTAAATCACATATTCTCGAAAGGTCTCTTGTGTACTTGGAAAGTTATCTTGACCTAAAAAGCTTTCACAGAAATTTCACAAATTAACATTCTCTAATTAGCTGCATAAAATGGTAAATTTCCTACAATAAATACGAAATAACTTACACAAGGTTCCGAATAATCAAGCCTTATTTTATACTTAGATGTCGTACCTAAAAGATTAGAATAGTGGGGCAAAACTTCTAAGAATTTGCAGTCAGGGCTACGTGATTGTATAACAGAATCAATCTAACAGCTTCCTAAATTCCACCCCCCTTAATTTCGGTGGGGGTTTGGTTCCAATATGGTAAGTTTAAATTTATGAGTCCGTATATTTGGCACATTTAGTTTTCCAGGTACGTTCTTTTCTGTGTTTTTTATGTATGTAGTTCTTAAGTTTGTGTATTATTTTTATGTGATCGATAAGGTTGGAATCGGACTTTGAGTTGCATTTGTAAATACAATAATCCTATTACAGCACTAATGAAGACTGTTTAGTAATTATGGGACTCAAAATGAAACTTATTAATTTGTAAAGATTTTATCAGACATAAAAATTAAATATAGTATAAGAAAGAAGATAAATTTGGTTTTAATATATATTCCTAATTCTTAACTCATAGTGCTTAAATAACGACCATGGCACAATGATCCTTCACATACTGTCAAATTATGTTCGTAAATTTTTAAGGCGAAGTTTTCATGCGAGGAAAGTGTCGTTCCTATAATTTCTATAAAAAATGTTGATAGTCATGCTGTAGCATAAATATAAATAAATCATATACATATCATGTTTACCAGAAATACAAAAAACCTTATAAGTTAATGAAGCATAAATATATAAAAACCATATACACTTCCTAATGGTTTCTTGCTTTTAATATGATATACTTATTGTTGAACTTCCGTTTATGTACCATATTTTCAGACACCCTTTAGATATATAATATGTGACAACAACTACCTCCTTGCAACACTGTGTTAAGTGTAGCATAGGTAACAAGGCCGTAGCTGACATCTGGATAATTTCGTGTCTTCCATACAGTTTCATTTCTTTTATCTTGTACTCTTTTTTTACAGATCTATCCTTACTAACGTTCTAGCGACGATGCCCTCGTCGCATTTCGTTTAAGTTAAAATAAAGTATATTATTGGTTAAATCCACCTCTGACCCTGAGGTCAATGGTACAGGAAGTTGTCTTTAGACACCACCCATTGAAATAAAAAAGTAACCTGGCATAACCATTTAGAGTATTTCCCCTAAATAAGAAAGGAATGTGTAAATGTGGAGATGAAGGGTAAAGAATAATAAACCTAAAGAATTGTGAACTTTTCAAACTTAATGGAACAGGAAAGGATTATGAAAACTTCTATCAATTAATTTTATCTAAAGAACTGATGCTATAAACTATTATTAATGATAGGATTGTTTTATGACAAATTTATATTATTATTAATAAAACTGTAATAATTACAGTAAAAATTACCACCTACAAAATATGGCAAAACCTGCATAAAATTTTCGCCCCCTTACTAGCCACAGTGTTCATTACAATATAGTGTACTCACTATACACCTAATTTACAGTTCCGATTATAATTGTTCCCAACCTTTCATCTTAATCAATGCGTAGGAAATATATATAAGAGTACTATCACTTTCTTATATAACCAAATTACAAAGGAAAGTTAGTAGTATTTGAACTAAAGTGCATGCATACTTCGTTATGGTCTTGAGAGGTGTAGAGAAGGCCTTTGATAAATCTGAATCAAAGGCATACAACATAAGATCATAAATATTCAGCTTACCAACAAAATGGAGATAATTCTCTGCGGCTATCTCACAGAGTAAAGAGCTTATGGGGACCAAATTCGAGCTGGAAGTAGGAGTTCCCCAAGTGGGCTGCCTTAGCCTCTTGCTGTTCTCTATATTCCCAACGGATCTACCTCCATCACTAATATCTGGATGTCTTACCATCCAATTCGCTCACGACATAACTCATCTAGTCGCCAGTCAGTACAGAAATTAAAATCTTTAGGTGGGGATGTCACCCATTGAAATCGACAACAAAAACTGATTCGAAAGAGAGTGGAAAATCAAAATAAACAGAGAAAGATTTGCCATCTCCTCAATTTCAAGAAAAGAGGTAGCTGATATAAAAATAGAAGTCTAACTCTACCAATATCATCCCGAAGATAAAGTAATGGGACTAAAAATAACTTCGGCTGGATACAATCAAAATATAACTAAAATAATTAATAAAACAACAAGTGTGATACGCCTCCAATACCACTTAAGAGGTTTAAGTCTAAAACAAAAGAAAGATCTCTCGCAATAGGAAGAGATGCACTTATCTACCATCATATCTCACTAAATACCGTGTCTAAATTAAAGAAACAGGAACCTCAGGGAAACAAATTAATGTATCTACCAAAATACGAATACAAGAAGGAGAGAGGAGAGAACCCAAAGAGCTCTACACCATCAAGCAAATAATTGACCCGCTCAATATAATAATCAGGAAAAAAATAGAAAATAACTATACGAAAATATACTACCTTCCCCCAGTATTTGCAGAAAATATCACCACCAGAGCTGAAGCAACTTTCAACTCCCGATTTTTCAAACTTGAATTAACCTACTAGATATATATATATATATATATATATATATATATATATATATATATATATACATACATACTTACCGCCCCAAAAAGTCATATTAACAGAATTAGACTCAAGATATAGACCATGATTACAAATATCCGATCAAGACGCTCTAAGTGAAGTTCGTATTAAAGTGAAATTGTAAAGTGACAGGCAATAAATAGTCCAACAGAGTGAGAAGCAGTTAATACAATATGAAATGAACAAAGTAGTCAAAAATTAAGTGTAATAAGTTGATTAATGTTTGTTTATAAAGTTTTAAGCTAACAATCAAAGAAAAGTGATGTTAAAATTTGAAATAAAGTGGAGTAAAATATACTAGGGGGTAATACAAGATAACATCACCTCAACATAAACAAAAATACGATCCAAATAAACAATACACTCTTCATAAAGGCCTCAAAATTCACAACACTATACAACTACGTATTAGCTCAAAACATATGTTAACAAAACGACATGAATGCTATATGAATGAAAGAACGATGGCAATTGGACAGAGATTGCACGGCACTCCAATCACCTATAAACAAGTTGCACTACATAACTAACTATAGAAAGGAATAGAAAAATATTGAAATAGCGATTTTTGGTTTGTATTTAAAGTTAATCAATAAATATATGCAAATAATCGTAATGTTCCATTCTACTCTTCTATCCATCCACTGCTAAGTAAGGAAAAAGGCTAAACTTAGATAAACTTCAAATCTCTTACTACTATTTCTCATTTCAACTTACTTTCCCTCTCATCCTTCTCTCATCCCTACTCGCCGCCCGCCGACTTTCCTCCTCCGGCCATAAAACTGTAGAAGAAAGGCGGATGGAACTAAGAGGGAGGGTTGATCTGGTGTCGATGCTGAAAAAAAAACTTCTTACTTCAATACTTTCGTTCGTCGCTTAATCGATCCACTTGTAAATGAAGCAAGTTTAATGGACCAGAAAATCACTGCCGTCTCAAAAGTAACGAAGATCTTCGTCTGGAGATGTGTGAGAGGAGATGAAAGCTCACGGCCAAATCCTTAATTAAGTTTTGATAAAAGTTGATCGTCCTAGATTGATTTTTAATCTTCAGTCAGATATTAAAAACTGCATTCTTAATTTAAAACTTTCCCAAATAAAACATTAAGGCAAAATTTAATCTGTGTTTTTAATAAAGAATAAATATATATATATATATATATATATATATATTTGTGTGGATATTCTATATATATTCTAAGGATGTTTAATACTGAGCCATATGAGAGACTTTTGATAAAGTTAAAAGAACATCGATTCGGCGAAAAGGATTATAATGTAATGAAAAAGTATCTGGCTGATTAATCGGATTAAATCAAGATTGGGCATTGATCATTAGTGGCGTCCCTTAGTGTTTCACGCTTGAACCGTTTTTGTTTATAATCTATATCGACGATCTTCACAATTTTTTAGCCAAAATTTCAAAGTTTGCCGATGATACAAAATTGAGTAAGAGAGTAAATTATCGATCCGACTCATTGGGATATAACTGTAAATTAATGCAGCTAGGTCACAAATGTCACCAGCAGATGTAGAAAATTGATTGTCATAATATAAATGCGGTTAACTTTGAAAACAATTAAGGTGTTCCAATTTTGAGCGACCTAAAAACTTCTAAACATCTCTCGTAGTATTTTGAAAAAGAAAATAGAGTTCTGGAGTACCAGGCTCGGAGGAGCTTTGCATTTCAATCAAAATATATCATTCTCCCGTTATATAAAGTGATTGTTAGATTTCATTAAGGGTGCATAGTTCAGTTTATTCTCTTCTTATCCACAGGATCTAGCAACCCTAGAGCGTATCCAGCGTAGAGCAACAAAATTAATCTCTGTGCTTAGAAATAAATCATCAAGCCAGACTGAAGGATCTTAAGCTCTTTTCACTGGAAGAGCTACGTTTGCTTGGGAGAATAATACAAAACGTCTTTGCCAATATAAAGTTTAAGTCGCTCTTTGATTAGATGATCAAGCGGCAACTAAAAATATTCGATTTCACTAAAGATTTATCAGAGCGATAGCATAGATTTTTTTATCGTATAGGTTTACTCAAATATGGTTTCAATATCTTTAAAAATAGAGTCCTTAAATTTTAGTTTAACATATAAGCTTATTAAAAGTATAAAATGTTTGGAACTATACTAGCTTTAAACTTTTAATTCTCGCAACAATAATCCTCTCCTCTGTCATCGTTGCTCTTTTTGACTGGCCTCGAGTGGACCTTAAATTCTTTGGTGGGTTGAAATTCTGTAACCTAAACCTAGTTATATCCTTCCCAGTGCTCACTAATAAGGACAAACCCTCCCCAAGTGGTGACCCAGTTAAAATATATCCTCCTCTTTAGTTATAATGGATTGTCCTTTTTTGGTCTTCTAAGGCTTAAATTTGACCCCTCGGATTTTCGGGCATAATGTGGCGAAATTTGGCTCAATCCACCGTTCATTATTAAGGTTTCGATTAAGCTGCACTTTGTTTAATATTATTCCACCAAAACGAAATGAAGAGACTACTTGTAGCTTTTGAGAACAAGAGGGTGCACGACTCTTGCACCTGCTAAGCTCCGCAATGAAAACAATCTCTTTAATATGCGACTAAAGAGGACTAAACAGACTATATAGAAAATTTGTCCGGTGAATAAAGTCCGATATTGTTGTAATTATGAGGCCTATGGCTAAGCATATTTGCTTTAAATATTTAATATATACCCATAAGTCATGTGGTATCACTGTCGCCAAAAGTTTGATTCATTTATATAGCACTATGCGTATAGATGACGGGAATTTTATTTATTTATACAGGTGTTGGACAAAGCAATGGAGACCGATGATATTTCCAACCAAATATCTTAACCAATCTTTGGATATAAATAAGATTCGATCGATAGATAAATTTTGTGTTTATGCACTGCAGAAATCTTGTACTTGATATAATAACTAAGACTTCATTTTTTTTAAAGATCTGTGCATCTATGTATAAACCTATGAGCTTAATTACTTCTAAAGAGGACAATTGTTAGAGTGCGAATGGTTGGGGCCTCGGTAACAATAAACTACCGAGTTTAACGGTTTGAGTGGAACTGTGTCTAAGGTCATACCATAAAAATGCTAGAACTAGCACTGGGAAGCATAACTCAAGGCGGAAACAGAAACTCAGTGAAAGAGAAAGCAGAGCATTAAAACGTATCTGGTTAATAAATCGCAGAACCACAACTACTATATTGACTGCAGAGCTAAACCAACATATTGCCAACCAGTATCAACCAAATAGTTCTTCTAGAGCTCAATCCAGCTGGATATCATGGAAGAGCTGCATTGCCAAACCTTATCCGTTTCTATCATTGTTAAAAAAGGAGAAAATGATGTAAAGAGTACAATAACAGGAAATTGAACCAGTGGAAGAATATCTTCTCTCGACAATTACCCTTTAGTTCTTTTCCTTGTTCAAGACTCATTTATGTTTAGATGACTCCCAAATAAGCCTTTGATCCCGATTGCCTGACCTCAACTGTGAAGCATGGAGGCAGTTCTATGATGGTTTGGTTGTTATATCGTGGAATTTTATGGGTCCTGCGATAACACTGATTGGTAAAGTTACTTGTAAGGAGTATTTGTTAATTTTGGCTAATCAAAGTCACCCAATGGTACAAATACTGTTTCCCAATATTGTCGCCATCTTCTAGGATGATAATACTCCGATTCACACAGATAAAACTGGCACGAAGAGCACAGCAGGGATGTAGAGCTATTGGATTTCTTCCTTAATCACTAGCTCTTAACATAATCGAAAGTCTCTGGTGTATTTTAGAGCAAGTAAGGAATTATTTTGACCCGCTATCATCTCTGAAAGACCTAGAGCAGGTTTTGCTTTAGGGTTGGATAAAATTTGCCATAGCCACTGTCCAAAACTTGTATGACTCTATTCCTCGACATTTTAAAGCGGTCATTGTGTCAAAGGAGATCCAAATGGATATTAAATAATATATTTATTTAACATGGTGCCTCAATTCCTTTGCCCAACGCCTGCCCATATGCTATGAATAGGCAATATGGTCTTTAGGGATACGGACCATTCTGCTCTCAGCATTTTCCGTTTATTTATTTATTGCTGTATTTATTGAAGAAAAATCTTTTTATACCATCCAGTATAATCTATGGAATAAAAACCTATTAATAGTAAAAGAAAAAAAAGAAGCAAATATTAAACACCACATACGTCACTCTTCACCGTGTTTCTAAAACACCTAACACAACGTACATAAATCATCGAAAAGCATCAAATTGCATTTTTTTTTGTGCGTATAGTAATAATCTTCTGAGGATAATAATGTGTATATGTGTTCGTATGCGTGTATATTTTGTATGTATTCGTGTCAGAATAAGTGTAAGCATTTTTATGTATATGTTCATCTCTATGCTTTAATGCGGATAGTATAAAGCAAAAATTGACAACCAACACTGCTTCAAGCGCTCTGCGGGCCTGGCATCGTGCCTCACCAGAAAAGGTGTTTACATAGGATCTCTGCTTCACTCCTAAATAAAAGTGTATTTATATTTAGTCTGCTTCTTGCTGTCACAGGACATGGAAATCGTTCTCATTAATCTCCATCGTTTTCTTCGCTAAATATTTTTATGGGGGGTAAAATTTGAGAATTTCAATGCACGATATCCGGCCCCAAAGGCGCTTAAAGCAGTGTCAGTTTTAATTTTTTGCTCTATACTAACTGCACCCCTCGTCTCGAGTTTCTCCAATTTTACCCAGCATATCTATTTATAGAATTAGACGTGTGCTTTCGAAAGTTCGTATGCATATGTGTATTTACAATTTGGAAGTTTGTATAGATGTATGCTTGCGTGACTTTGCAACTGTATATAATTATTATTTTGTGTTCTCATTTATGCACATCGGTGCCTGTATCTACGCCAGTGAGAGTAAATATTTATATGCGGTTAAAAATAAATTCCTTTTGTTCGCCCTGATTTTTCTTTCCTGAGTTCCCTCCAAGGCATTCTTCTATCAAGGTTTAGTTTAGAACATCCCTTTCCTTTTATGTAATTGGCAGGGGGAGGGAAGGAGGTTACCGGAGGGAGTGTAGGCGAACAAGTAAAAATACAAATCCCCCAAATGAATTGCCCTCAGATTGCCCTTAATTACTACATTACAGAACTGATCATGGAACGATTTGGTAATTATAAGGCGTTGGCAATGGTAATTGTTACCAAAGTTAGGTCACTGCGTGAATGGAAATTGAGCTGATTTGGGTGAATTTATA
Source organism: Ceratothoa steindachneri (assembly GCA_963969495.1). Lineage (NCBI taxonomy): Eukaryota > Metazoa > Arthropoda > Malacostraca > Isopoda > Cymothoidae > Ceratothoa > Ceratothoa steindachneri. Next base: position 88,583,043 of record OZ018321.1, read on the forward strand.
TAGACAGTTTTAATGTTGGTTTAATTAAGGAGAGTTGTGGTGGGTTAAGTTTGAGAAAGGGAATAGAGAAAGAGATGGGGAGATGCAAAAGTGAGACAGTAGAGGAGAGGAAACATAAGGAAATAATAAAGAACTAATAAATTAAATCGAAGAAGAAAGAGGGATAAAATAAGTAAATAAGAAAAATCGAAAGAGTCAGACCAAAGAAGAATAAAATCTGGAGTGATGAGATAAAACCCGAAATTTGATTATTGAAAGAAAGAATGATAAAAGATTAAAATATAAGAAAGAATGAAGCAGTTGAACGGAGAATAAGCAAAAATAGATAAATGGAACACAACTAAAAAAGGAGAGTCAGAGTAGCGAAAAAATATGAGAAAAAATAAAAAACAAGGGAATAAAACTGAAGAAGAACGAAAGGAAAGATAAAAAAATAATGGCAGGAGATTCGTAAGCCGCTGATCAGGTGAAAGAGTGTGTGCCAATTTCCCACAAAAATCGTGGTAAGTTTTGGTGGAGGAAGTAAGTATCTTGGTCTGGAGCGTGATTTTGGTAGAAGGCCCTGGTCACTCGTGGCCTTACGAAGCTCAGTGAATGAACAAGGAATTGCTTTGTCCCATCTGCGAGTCTCTGAAGCCCAGCCTGCAGGTTTCATGCCACCCCTGCCACACGACTGAGATGATGAAAACTTTCGTAGAAACGAGCCTTATCACTGATAGGGACCGCCTTGCACGGAATCCGGAGCTGAATCCCATTGGAAATGTTTGGCAGATACTCCGAGGCGTGTAGAAAGCGAGGAATCCAAAAACAGTTCAAGAACTGAGAAATATTTCAAGATGAATGGAGCAAGATTACTGCCTAAGTTTTAACGGTGGGTTCCTTCTTCAGGCAAGATATATCAAAGCATAATCGAGAATTCAGGCCTCCACATTAAATACTAATTACTTATAACTTGTACAAATGTTTTCTTTTCATAATTTAATCGTTATATTAAGATAGAAATTTATTTTCGCTGTTGTTTAGATCATTTTGGACACTTTAATTTTTTATAATAAATTGCTTATTTGCTAATAACTTTGTTTTATTCACCCAAATTTACATAACCAGAAACTATGAGTAGTTATACCCATAGGTTATCTTACACCAATTTTCGGAATCTTAGATTTTCTCTGGAAGATATTATAGCAGATGGTGTGATAGAATACAGGCGTTCTAATCTTTTTGGACGCTATTGTATGTACATGGAAATTTACAAATTTATTTAGAATGAGCGCTCAAAGAACTCAATAATAAAACATGCTTTAAATCTTCTATAACCGCTATGCTTTTCATGTTACCCCCATAATGAAATATCGAAATTTATTTCAACTTCCGCCCATTAAATTTTATTCTTCCTTTTCGGTTTCCCACAAGGTAAATGAGCAGGCTTTTCCTCCACGATTGTAAGAGGTTGTTGTTTTTTTCTATAATTACTGGGAAAAGGACCACGATAAATAGGTCGTTGAGTACTTAGGGAGGAAGGGAGGTAAGCAAGGAGAGAGATATTAATTTATGTACGGAGGTTGGGGGGTCTTACTTGGCGACGGCCATTGAGGGTATAACCGTCGAGGGAGGTAGGGAAGAGGTATTTAGGTACCTGAATAATTATAAAAGTATTTAAATATAGAAAGAGGGATTCGTGTATTGATGTTGGGAGTATTTAGGTAGGTAGGGAGAGAGAAAGTAAGGTTGTAAGGGAGGAGAGAGGGAGATGTTTAGCAAGGTAGTTTGGGGGGAAGGTAAAGTTGAGAAGGATAATCATTGGAGTATAGGTTATCTATGAACGTTGGGACCAGTGGGTGTTATAAAAGCGCCGCGGAAATTATTCTCACAGGGGGCACTGATCCCTAAATATTTAATAATAGAAACCCTCCCTTAGGAGAGCACTAGCACCTTATTCATTCTAAGGTGCTACTCCTTGTTTTTAATCCCCATTTAGGGGTTTTTCCCATCCTAAATCCAGCTCTACACCAGCCTTTATCACAATATTTCTTGTTCCACATCTGTGTGTTATTTTCTTGTATGTGTGATTGTTTTTCTGTCGTACACGGTTGAAATTTCTTTGTTTGATATGTGTTTGGATGTGTGATTGAGTAATGGTTAAAAGCCGTCTAAAATATGTGGTTTAGTAATATAACAAGGTGGTGCTCAGTGTAAAAGATACTCACAATTTTGTCTTTATACACCCTATGTGTGCTCCTTTATACACTCGTGAACTCATCGCTTCGTAATATTCAGAGTGATTTTGTTAAAACAAGGCTTTTAGATGAGATGGAGTTACAGGAGTTTAATGAAGTGAATGAGTGGAGCATACTTAGCCAAAATATACAAAAATAGTATTTGAGATGGTCCGAAACTAGATGGTGCGCAACTCTCCTGAAGATTCCTACATACTGCACTAAAGGCAGGTAGACTTTAACTAAATACCCAAATTCTATCTGTTCCAGGTGGTAGTCTTGGAATGAGAATTGTAGGAGGAAAAGTCAATCCGGATGGGGCGTTGATGGCCACAGTAGTTTGGATTATACCAGGAGGTCCCGCCTATTTAGCTGGTGTCAGACAAGGTGATAAGGTAAGGAAGAACATCTAATGTATATATGCGTAAAAATATACACTCTTTAGTATGCAAATTAGTCTATTAGTAGAGAGAGGTACTGGCGTGTTGAAATTCCGCAATATCAAATAATCACAACTTCATATAAATTATCTATTTACTCATCTATCAATCTATCTATCTCAGTCCATCGAAAAGGGAAGAAATTCCATGTATATTGGTGCCAGGGGAAAACACAAATTGTGCAATGTGTGCCTTTAGGTAACAGCATCAAGCCAAGTTTTTATTGACCTCACAACCTCACTGTCTCCAAGTGGGAGTAGAATAGGAGAATGAAAGTATGAAAGGAGAGAAAGAGCTGCGCTCCAAACTTAAATGCGACTTGTAGGAGAGGATAGACGTACCGATAGAGAGGAGGGAGAGGTAGTTATGGGGGTATATGAGGATAGAAAAGGTTTTTGGTGGAGATGAATGTATATGCTCTAATAGAGAGAGGGGGGGGATCTCACTTGGCATTCTAACCACTCTTTTGGGCAGTCGACCAAATTAATCAAATTCTCGGGATGTTCTTACCTCGGATATTAAATTCTTGAAAATGTGAGGAGATCAAATTCAATTGGGGGCCCAGTTGGAACTCTCGTCTTACCCGCTCATAGAAACCGAGCTATTTCTGTCTCTTTAAAAGAGCGCCAGGGAGGAGTGAGTGGTGTACGGAGAAGAATGAGGAGAAGGATGAAAAGAAAGAGTGGCTGAGAAGGAATATTTTGGAAGTTATTCCAAAGGAGGACAAACAAAGGTAATTGTATGAAGGAACTTTTCTCTGTGCCACTTTTTTATCGCTTTTCGAAAGAGCAGAAGAGGAGATGGAAAGATTGAGTGATAAAATGTACGAAAAAAAGAAATAGAAGATGAGAACAAGTGTAATCTAACGAAGAATACTTATAACCATTATTTTCTCTCGTTAAGATAGAGAGAGTGGGAGATGAGAGATCAATAAAGACAAAAAAAATGAGAGAACATCAAGTTGTTACTAATTAGTTCAAAGGAGAAAACAAAAGTAATCATACGAAAGAACGTTTGAATGAGGGCAGAGAGCAAGAAGCAAATAATATAACTGAGCAGATGGCCTGAACAATTATGGCAACACTTTTCAACTACCAGCGTCTTATCATGATCGAAAATCTATTGTCCATTTCTTAGACTTGCTTATAGGCAAAGTTAGGCTCATGTAATGGCTTCTAATGAAATTTAGGCTAATGAGCTAGCTTCTAGTGAGATCTAGGCTCATGGACTGGCATTTACTGTAATTTAGGATCATGCACAATGCGAAAATTCTGTAAGTGATTTATTGATGAAGTGTCGAGGATGTTTAAGGTTATAGGTTGTTACGATTTTTTATAATTGATTTGTCGTACTGGCCTCGTGTAGATCTTAAAGCATATCTGCTCCGGAATTCTCTAATTCATTTCTCTGAATAGTCTCTAGTTGACTTTAGGGTCTTTGCTGATTCGTGTGAATTTTATCGTCTGTCTTGGATAGTCCGATATTTGTTCGTTCTTGTGTTTGTTTGGCCTCGAGTGAATTTCAAGTTCTTGAATGGTCCGGATTCTTGTATTCCTATATTGGTATGGCGTTAAGTGAAGCCTAGTGTCTTATCTCGCCCAGAATTCTGTAATTCATTTTTTCGGCCTAGTCTCGAAATTACCTAAATTCTTATCTGGTCAGGATTGCTGTAATTATTTTTTTGGTTTGTACCTGTTAAATTTTAGGACCTTGAGCGTTCCGAAATTGCGTAACTCGTTGTTGTAATGTTCTCCATCGGATCTTACGGCCTTACATGATCCTTTATTCTTCAATTTCCTTCACGCTAGTCTCAAAAAGATCTTAGGCTCTAGTTCGGAATTCTGTATTTCCCTTCTTGGAATTAGTCACCTGGATGCTCCTGAATTTTGTAATTCCTAAATTGACTTGGTCTTGAGTAGAAGTTAGGGGTTAGGGTTTTAGCTGATCCGGAATTCTGTAATTCCTTCGTTAGACCGGCCTCCGGCTGATCTTAAAATATTATGGTTCTCTTGACTGAATAGTGCGTAATTCTGTAATTCGTTTCTTGCACGATTTTAGAATAATTTTATAGTCTTAAATAGTGCAAAAATCTGTAATTCTTTTATCCCACAGGTCTCGAATGGATCTTAAAGTCTTCTCTGGTAAGAATTCTGTAACTCCTTTGATGGATTTGTTTCGCGTGAAATCTTAGGATCTTCTATTGTCTGGATGTTCTTAAACATCTTTCGAGCGGATCACCAAATATTCTCTTTTCCATAATTCGTTAATTACTTTATTGGATTGGTATCGCAGGATTATTAGGGTTTTAGGATAGTCCTGAACCTTGCATTTCCTGTGGTTGACTTCTCTCGAGTGAATATTATCGCTTTTGCTGTTACAGAATTCTGTAATTCCCTTTTCAAAATTATTTCGACTTATAATAAGCAATGTTTTAATTCCTTTCTGGGATTAGGCTCGTGCGAATATTAAGCTTGAGATGTTCCTAAATTCTGTATTTCCTTCGTTACTCTGGTGTCAATTGATTGTGGAGTAGTATAGACTCCGGAATTCTGTATTTCCTTTGTTTCTGTGACATCTACTGAAAGTCGCTTCTTCTCTTCTCCTAAATTCTGTATGCCCTTTGTTGTTCTGTTAACGGGTGTTGTTCTAGTAACGGGTTTCTTTCTTTTCTTCGGATTTCTGTATTTCCATTTGTGCTTTGGTGCCGAGTCGCTCGTAGGGTTGTTTCCTCCCAGGAATTCTGTATTTCCCTTGTTGTTCTCGTACCGAGGGGATGGTATGGTATTCTCTCCTGAATTCTGTATTTCCTTCATTGCTCTAGTATTGAGTGGAATGTAGGCTCCTCTCCACGTCTTTGAACTTCTGGATTTCATTGGTTTCCCTAGGATCAAGTGGATCGTTGAGTTTTCACCTCTCAGGAACTTTGTATTTCTTTTGTTACTCGGCTCGGGTATCGAGAGAATTGTAAGGTCTTCTCTCCGAAATTCTGTATTTCCTTTGTTACTATAGCAATGAGTGTGCCCTCGTTTCTTTTACACTCAAAATTCTGTGTTTCTTTTGTTGCTATTTTATCAAGTGGATCGTAGGGTCTTCTCTTCTCCGGAATTCTGCATTTCCTTTGTTGCTGCCATATGAAGTGCAATGTAGGCTCTTCTCGTCTCATGAATTCTGTATTTCCTTTCTTGTTCTGGTATCGAATGGAATGTAGGTTATTCTCGTCCCAGTAATTCTGTATTTCCTTTCTCGTTCTGGTATCGAGTGAATCTTAAGGTCTTCACACTTCGTAATTCAGTATTTCCTTTGTGGCTCTGATATTGAGTTGGTCTTAAGGTCTTCTCCTCTAAGAAATTCTGTATTTACGTTGATGATCTGGTGTATAGTGGATTTGTGAGTGTTCTTTCCATCGGAATTCTGTATTTCATTTGTTGTTGTATCTTTGAAAGGAACGTAGGGTTTCCTTCTCTACGATATTCTGCATTTCTATCGTTGCTCTGGTATCGAATCGAGCGTGGATTCTTATCCTCTAAGGAATTGTGTATTTCCTTAGTTGATCTGATATTGAATTGATTATAGGGTTTTCTCGTCTTCGGAATTCTATATTTTTATGGTATGGTGTCCAGTGTATCCTAGGATTTTTCTCCCTGGAATTCTAAACTTCTTTTGTTTCTCTAGAATTGATTTGATCGTAGGGTCTTTTCCGCTCCGTAATTCTGTGTTGCTCTGGTATTGAGTATATCGTAGCGTCTACTTTTCTCCATAATTCTGTATTTCATTTGTTGCTCTACCATCGAATGGAACTTAGGTCTTCTCTGCCGAATTCTCATTTTCTTTGTTGTTCTGGTATCGAGTGGATCGATGGGTCTTCTTCTCTCTCGAATTCTGTATTTTCTCTCTTGCCCTGATCTTGAGTGAATCGTATTGTCTTTTACTCTTTAAAATTCTGCATTTCCTTTGTTACTGTAGTATCGAGTGGCTCGTAGTTTCCTTTTCTCTTCGGAATTCTGTATTTTTTTTGTTGCTTCGATATCGAGTCGATATTCATGCTCTTTTCTCCTCCGAAATCTGTAACTCACGTCTCGTGTTTGCCTTTATTTAGGGTATTTGGTTGTCCAATACTAAGTAATTCCTTTTTTTTCATTGTCTCTAGGGAATTCTAGGGGATTTCTTTTCTCCAAATTTCTGTATTTTTTTATTATATGGATTCAACTTGATTTTATGGACCAACCAGATACTAATTTATGTACTTTATTTCTCGGACTGCCTTCAAGAGGATTTTCAGCATTTGCTCGTCTGGACTTTCATATATCGCGTGGAAGGTAAAATCTTTTCCTCTTCGAATTTTGTGACTTGTTTGTTGGAAGGGCTCTTATCAGCACTGAATTCTGCAATTTCTTTATCGAACTAGAATCTAGAAGATCTTTGCTGGTCCTTACTCCTGTAAGTTTATTGTCAACTGGCCTCGATTGGATACTAGATCTATTATGGTCCAGAATTCTCTAATTCGTTTCTTGGACTGGTCTCGAGTCAAATTTATAGGTTTTTCTTGTCCGAAATTCATTAATCCCTTTTTTTGGCAAAGGTTGAATTAATTTTAGGATTTTGGATGATCCTAAGTTCTGTATTTGCTTTGGGGAGTGGTTTCTAATGAAGTATAGCATGTTTGACATTCAAGTACTCTATAATTATTCCCTTCGGTCTTTTCTAGTATGGATCTTAGGTTCCTTTCTTTCTGAAATTCGTAATTTCTTTTAGGACTCATCAAGTTTATATTTTAGGGTCTTTTCTATTCAGAGTTCCGTAATCCCTTCGTTCGGACTTGTGACGACTAGCCTTTAGGATATGCTTTGATACGAGTTTACGTAATACTTTCTTAGACTGTCTTCGAGTGGATCCTAGGATTCTCTTTGGTCTAGACTTCGGGAATTTCGTTTTTAGACTGACATCGCTTCAACATCTGGAGTGTCCAAAATTCATTAATTAATTTCTTGGACTGGGCTTAAGGGCTTAGGACGGATCTTGTGTAATTCATTACTTGAACATGCTTTGAGTGTGTTGGATGACTACAATTTCGAGAGTTGACACTACAGTATAATATGGTAAAGCTGTGCGCGATTTTTCTGAGAGAAAAATTAATCTCTGAGCTGAGTGAGTCGGGCAGAGTCAGGATTAGGGGACTCTAGGCGTGAATGTAATTTTGGCAATACTGTCTTATTAAAATGTACGATTTGGAAACTGGTGGTATAATAGCTAGTAAAAAATATTTCACACACGTAGCTTTTAAAAAGAGGTTACAAGCAGTTAGATAAAAATTGATGCATCACGCAAATTACCACCAGACTAACCTTTATGGTGGTTGAATGAGGATCGAAATTCAGGTTTGGAATTACGGGTACTTTTCACAGTTCTCTCCGCTTTAGAGATGATTGCTAAACGCTAAAATTAGTGCAGCACTTTACTGGCTTAGAATTAATTTGAGGGAGATTGCGAATTACTGGGATTACAGGAAGTGTTGGGAGTGAGGAACTCGTAAGGGAGGAAGGATACTAATGAAATAGTCTATAATTTTTTTCTTTCTGTTACTTAATTTATTAATGCATGAATGTAGCGTCAGACAAATTTTTTATATCATGGCTGCCCTCTGGCTGATATTTTCCCCGCAAGAGAGGCCGTACTTGAGCATGGCTAGAGTGTGTGGAAGAATGCTGTTTGCCCAGCTGATCTTTTATATAGAAGGGAAAGGGTTGCGCGATAGTGGCGTAATTCCAAGTATTTCGTGGAATGCCTTAGTTCGTGATGCCATGTGATTAGGGAACCCATCCGTTTCCTGGAAACACGTAGACGAGTCGATGTGAAGGGTAGAGATCCCCTAAATGGACCTTAAGATTAGTTTTGTCCCGATGATCTGAAACTGCTTTGTCCGATTGGCCTCGAATGAAGTTTTCTTTCTTTCTAAGAATCGCCTAGAACGAATTTTATTGCCTAAGGAGCTGATGAATTCTGTAAATCTTTTCTCAAACTAATACTGGAGTGAATTTAAGAGTTTTCTGCTGAGCAATTCTAAAAGTGCTTTCGTGAACTGGCTTTTCATGGATTTTAGTTTTCTTTGATCTATAATTAAGTATATAATTTGGTTGAGTAGCCTCGAATAAATTTTACAGTCATTGTTATTTAAAATTATCTAAGTCCTGCCCGAACTGACTTCGATTAGATCTTAAAACATTTATTGTTCCGATATTTAGTAATTCATTTCTTGAACTGGCCTTGCGTGAATTCTAGAGTATTCTTTGTTCCGTGATTTGGTAATCCCTTTAGTGGAGTGGCCTCGAGTGAATTTTAAATTCTTGGATGGTCCGAAATTCTCTAAATTCTAGTTTTGACTGGAGTGGATCTTAAGGTCTTTCCCATCAGGTATTTCTGTAATTACTTTCTCGCCTTGGCCTCAAATAGAGCTTGTGGTCTTCCTGAGCTCGGGATTTAGTAATTCTTTCAGTGGAGTGGGCTTGAATGAATTATAAATTATTGGATTGTCCGAAATTGTCTAATTTTGTTCTTGGACTGGAGTAGATCTTAAGGTCTTCCCCATCAGGTATTTCTCTATTACTTTCTTGTCCTGGCCTCAAATAGTTTTGGGGGTCTTCATAAGTTCTGAATTCAGTAATTCCTTATTTGGACGAGCCTCGAGTTAACTTTAGAACCTTGGTTCGTTCCCAAATTCTCCAAATCCTTTCTTCGAACTGACCTCGATTGGATCTTAAAACGCTCACGCTCCTATATTCAGTTGAAGAGTTCATCAACGGGTTTTTAACATTAAATGGTTATCAATGGTTATTACCGTCTAGAAATTGTGTTCGAGTCTCTAGACCCAGAATGTTCGTAATAATAATCCGATCGATTCAATCTTACGGTCTTAAATGTTGCATGTTTAAAATTGTCAATTGCTTATTTATGTATTCTCACCCATTATTTTTGCAGTAATTTTAATATTTTTTTTGTTTGTTTTTTCTGGTTATCCTTTGTACTTTTTATTTCTTTTTTCCTCCTTGACGGTATATTCTTATTTGTTTTTTATCTCGATTATATTTCTGCTATTTATTTCGTCTTCTTTTCATTTTTTCAATTATATTTTACTAATTTTATTTCCTCTCTTTCTCTTCTTTTTTCCTAATTTTATTCTTTTTTTTTCTTATTTCATCCTATTTGGACACCAAAGGCGCTACACAGCCACAAAATCTTAACAAACGAAAATTAAAACAGAAAAAAAGGGAATAGAAGCTCGTCAGAAAGATTGAAATCGGGAATTTCTCCTATTATTATTGATTCAACATTTTGTCTTTTACATAAATCCCTACAATTGCATATTACTTATGACTTTGAATAATCTATTTGGTGGTCGTAATTGCTAATGTGATAAAAATATTGGATGTAGTACTGCCTCGCCTGACATCACCTTTATGTATGTGCATATCTCAGTATACGACTGAAGAGGGTATGGTAAACTTCATACCGAAACTAGTTACCTAAATAAATTTTATGTTCCTATAGAGTGCTTTCACTATTAAAGTTTACTTTTCTTTGTCGTTTTTCTCCTTTTTCCTTTACCATCTGTGGGGAACTCAATATCGCAATATCGCGAGGACAAATAGACGCTAGATTTTTACACAGCGTCAACCTTAACGTTCCATATGGTCAGATACTTTACCCCCCCATCCTTTCCCCTTTGCCCCACTCTCCCAAAAATCAACGAGATCGCTCGTAAAGAAGAGGTGCCATCAGCAGATTTCGTAGTCCGTTAATATAAACAAAGGAGGGTGGTATAGCTTTTAGAATAAAAATCTATGAGCAGGCTCACTGTCGCTTTCTATTGTTTATGACTATTTTTGTCAAAAAGACGAAATTTCACTTTCTCCGACGTAAACTAGAAGAGCGAATGGCCACAACGTTTAAAAGTGATGCCCTAGGAGAGGGGCTTAAAGGTAGGTACTCATCTTCCTTCTTCTCCTCCCAGGGGATAATCGACGTATATATAGTTCGATCTGGAGAAACGAAATTGAGGGATCGAGGTGGTAATCGAGAAAAGAAGAGCAGTCCCTGAGTAAAACAGGGAATCAAGAAAAAGTGGAACCGAGCGGGATTTTTCTTCCCGAGGCTGTTCCTTTTTCGTCACATCGAAGAGTAGACCAGCCGTATAGATAATCACTCTCATACCAATTTCGTTCAGAGAAACCACCTATCTCAGTTTTCCGAATAAAAACAGAGATATCCCTCACCATTGAGGAATACCAATGTGAAATTCCCCTCGAGAAAAGATTCACCTCTTGGTTAAGTCTCATCATCAAGAAGCTGGCAAGTGTAACCCAGGGATTGAAATAATCGTACAGCGGCAATTCACTCACTTATATCTTCCAAAGTCAAGAAGCGTCGCCACACGCTTCTCACTTACCTCGGGATAAGCAGCAGAGAGACAGACAGCTTTTTTTCCGAGTCAGCCTTACGTCCACGAGTAGACTCCCTTACAACTTGCCTTGAATTATCGCATCAAAGAGGTTCTCGTTCAAGGTCATCCAATGCCAGCCTCCCTCTCAATTAAAGGTAAAAGGAATCCAACTTATTTATGTTCGTTAGTTACCATTCCGTACTAAAGTGAATTTTTGCGTCAACCATCGTGTAGTACTCATTGGTGGTATTAATTTTTATTTATATCCTCTTATTATAGCCTTAGTATAATTAAAGTTTAAATATTTCATTTTTTTATGTAATTAAAAGTATATTTTTGCCCTAATTGTTTAATTAAATCCTCGAAACGTTGTATATGGCAATAAATATACAATATTACGAATCATCCCTGGTTGAAGAATCAAAAGTAAAAAAAGTAAAGCACTCTTAGAGGAAAAAGGAACGGAGTTATTCATTTACGAAACAAATATACATACATACTCGACCGTATACCACGATACCATCTGTTCGTTCATTTCTTTACTCTTTCTCTTTGTCATTTCATTATTTCTACATTCCTTAGTTATGTTAATTTCTTAGTTATGTTTATTCAATATTTTTTTAGATTATATTTCATTGTGCATCTTTCATTTCCTGCTTCCTTACGTATTTTCTTTGGCCTACTTTCCTTTCATAATTCCCTTATTCCCTATTATCCGTTCGTATTACTTTTCTGACTTTTCTTCTCTCTACTTCTCTACTTTTATCTTTTTTATCGCTTTAATAGAGTTCCTTCATTTTTTTCGGTTTTCTTCATTTTCATTCTCCGTTCCTACTTCCTTATCCATAATTTTATTCCATAATCTTACTATTTTTTTCCCTTTAATTTTCATTACTTTTTATGAGTATTCGATTCTTATTTTCCTAGTTCCTAGTTTTATTAATTTTCTTTGCTTTCCCGCTGTTGTTATTCCCTATTTCATTTTAATTTTTTTGTCATTTGTTTTTCTCCAATGGCCCGTTTCATCTTCGAACTACTAAATTTAGTTTCCTTCCTCAGGTTCTCGAGTGGAACGGGGTCAACCTCGTCAACAGGAACTTTGAGGACGTCTGTGCGATCATCGAAGCTGACGAATCCAAGGAAACCATCGATGTCCTCCTCGAAAGTTCATTCGACCTCACTTCGTAAGTCCTTACTTTTGTATTCAAAAATAACCTTCCAACAAATCCATTCCCCAAAATATAGTGTTATGGATAAAACAATGAATCAAGAGGATCTCGAAGCAGCAGGAGGCCCCAGAGATGTTGGACCTTAGCCAACCAACGTGTGGACACGCCCTGGTCTCTCGCCAACTCCTGACCCACTGTATTGTGGTTGTCCTTGACTGGACAAAGAAAACAGGAGTCAACACCTAATGCAAAATCTGCTTTGGTGACCCGCATTAGGTGAGCGTTATTAGACCAACGACTCGGCTTTCTCCTGCAACACTCCACAATGGCTGATCGTCTCGGACGACCTTGCCACCAGCACAACTATGGAGTGCCTAAGATAGTGGGCTGAGGAATGCCCTCCCCTCCCCACTCTAAGCATCTTTTGTGCAAGTTTCTCTATATGCCCAACTTATTCTTTTTAAGGGCATGAAGTGACGTCATCGACGAAATCGACGGATAACAAACTAAAAACTAACAATTCCCTCTTAATGCCAATATCAGATAGTTGGATTTATAGTTACCATAGATAAGTGGATGGATGATTTGAAAGATACGTGGGTAGGTAGATGGCTGGATAGATAGATGAATCGGTAGATGGATGGATGGATCGAAAGATAGATAGATATATAAAAAGCGCAGTGTTTTATGATACGCTAGCACTTTGTATCTATTTCCCATCTTCTGGGTTCTATAAATATAACATATTTAATTCGAAATATGAAAATATAGAAAGTAATATTGAAAATAGCATTTTATTAAGATTATATATAAATAAAATGTGAAGCAAGAGAGAAAATATCACTTAAAAATCTAGTCAATTGAGAAAGATCTAAAGTAAAACGAAAATTGAAAGGTAAACCTTACGATCCGTACCCCGCCCACCATTGTTGTTGTTTTTGAGCATAATTAAATTGGAACTAGTGTTTGTTTATTTTTCATTCAAGCGACGCGCATGAATATGCGCATTTGAATCCAAGTTCAAATTATAATGACGCCATTTTTTGTATATATTTAAAGAAAAGGAGAAATAAGCTGACGCACTTTGTAATTGAAATAAAAAAAAAGAAAAAGGATTTTTACTTACATTATTCGGGCGGATATAGATCCAAAATAGTGGTGAGGAAACCGTGGCGTCGCTCTTGAATTCCAGTTTTGCCAAAAGGGAATCTTTTTCAAAACATGACGGTTGCGAGATTGCCGGCAAAATGGCTAGTTTTAGGCCATGTTTGGGTACTGATGTTTCCGCATCCCGCCACACCCGTTTAATGTTTTGGGTACTTGCACCGATTTCTGGGGCAACAAAGTTCTTGAAATTGTTGACAGTTCGATGATGGTATTCTTCTAATTCCAAGCCGAAGAAAGCTGAACAACAATCTGAAATCCTTTTGGTTCTTGGCAAGATCCATTCTTTTATAACAGGAACAAGTGTTTCTTTGGTTCCATCGGGAACCATATCCATAAAATGTTTTTGGTCCCCCGTTTAAACCCATCGAAAATCCAAACACCATCACCCTCTCTCCCTTTGTTATACTTTCTTTTCCCAAATTTAGCCTCCTCTATTTCGATAACTCTTTCCTCAGCGGCCATTTTTTTGCATTTTTTCACAATAATCAATTGCGACCTCTCTGCAGAAACTAAAGCCAATCAATTTTTTCTGAAACATCAACTTCATGAGTAATGAATTCTAATGTATTTTCGTTGACCATAAACCAATAAATAATCTGCAATATATTTCCCCAAAGAGGCGAAACCTTGAAGAAAAAAGTCCATTGAGAGCCGAGCGAGAGAAATAATGGCGGGCGCTCTCACTGGCTTTATCATCCATCACCTTTGCTCTTTAATCATTTAAAACTTAAATCGCGTTGTATCGCTAAAGGCTGATTACAATGTTCAAAATTAAATTTCAATCTAATTAAATTGTGGTCGGCTAAAAATTGGATCACTTTTTCGCGGTCGTTACACAAAGCGGAAAGCGTAAACGAATTTCGCGGGCAGACTTGACAAGACGAAGACATCATAAAAACAAAAACGCCTACAGGATTGTATGATGTATAAATGTACGTAAAAAATTAGTTCCCTAAAATATCTAAATATTTATTTTAAAATGTTAGGTTAATTCCTAAAAAATGAATAATTAAAACAATGATAGTTAAAATAAATTTGTTAGAAAACAATGGGTAAAAGAATAAATATAAGTAACTTAAATAATCCTTAAAACGATTCTATCTGGAATAAATAGTCATTTTGGTAAAAAGGGCAAAAATTATAGAATAGAAAAAATAATAAAGAATTGATTGTAAGACAAATTTGGCAAAAAAGAGAAAAAGACAGTACCCTCCAAAAAGCATCCAAAATACATTCCTCATTTATTGATGACCTCACTGAATTCGCAACAATAGATTATAAACTTGAGGCGGAAAAAAAAGTCCTTAAAAAGCAAAAAAATAAATGCATAAAGAACGCCATGGAGAAGTAAAAAAAAAAAAGAAATAAATTGTTATGCCCCCCCCAAAAAAAACGAAGTTGAACTACATTTCCCCGCAACCGCGATCTGATGGTCCGCTGACGTTAGTTACTTTTTCTTGTACAAATAAGACAGTTAATTGAAACATATTTGGGGAAATGGGCAAAATATTATGGTAACAAAGAGTGTTGTGAAAGGGGAAGCAAGCGGGGTACGGATCTCTGTGTTTACCAATTGAAATAGAAAGCAATCAGCTTTACATAATTTCTGTCTCTAAACAAAATATCACACCAAAAATCTTCCAAGATTTCAGCGATTGTTCAATAACTAAACCACTCTACAAAACACATATATAATAGATTCAATAATTACTCAAAAATCATCATATTCCGTAGGAGTTAAAATTCTCATACGATCGAAACTTTCAGCAATAAGATAGATAATGGAACGAATGTCTCTTGTTTTTCATGTTTCCTATAATACCATTATCTCATTTTAAAGGGCAGATGTTCTGAACCCATTTCATTAAGTTACCGTACACATCATTTCACAAATCCATTTTTATACCCTCCTTTGTAGAAGGCTAAGAAGTAACAAAGTAAACAAACGCCAGCGACTGACATTCATAATAAAATCAGCCGGTAATGAATGTGATGAAAACGTGTTTTTTTAATAAATAAAAGTAGTAAAAAACGAACGAGACAAGGCAGACTCCATCAAAAAATATAATCTCACGTAAACCAAATCGGACGACTTCAAAGCCTGCAATTATCCGATAAATTTACTTTAAAAATACTTCCAAAATATGGAAAATCGGGAAACTGCCTCTGAATATAGTGAATATCTTATGGTTTACATCTGAAGAGTTGTATGCCCTTTGGATCTCAATTCCCACAGTTGCTTTCCCTCCGGGCCCCAATGCCGCAAGATAATCTACGGCTGTATCTTCCGCAAATTTTTAATTCATCTATCTTCACTACTTTATTTAGAGATCTCCCATTACAAGCTTTGTGCGGGAGAATGCATTCCCTCTTTCAGAGTAAGCCCTGATATGGGTCCGCTAGCCTGAAAAGCCGTGCCCCTGAATCGAGTATGTGGGTGAAATGTGGAAAAGAGAAGGTGCAGTGAATGGAGAGGGATCAATTGTGGATCAAGATGTAGTTTCTTTAAGTGAAGTGGCTCATTATGCAATGGTTGATTATGAATGTGTAAGCTCGAGAAATTTGTGGGAAAAAGTTAATATTTTTCAATGGTAAAACTGCGTGTAGTGAGGAGACCCTGTAAGGAAATAAGTGAGGCTGAAAATGAGGAGTTCTAGAATTACTTGGGATAAAAAAAGGTGGACGGAATTGTGAATCGGTTTCAGTTGGTGGTTGTGTAAGATATTAAGGGACGAGGAGGTGAGGGAATGAGAGAACTCGAGCTTTTGGTACACTCGAAGTGTACCAAATGGAAAAGAAGTGGTAGGATTCTTTGCTAAACGAATCTTAATTTTAGTACTTCAGCCCAAAGATGTTGGTAAATAAGCATGGATTTTGCAAAGTAGAGAAAAGTGTGAGAGTATGATTGATCTCTGCCTTGGGGATTGACAAAACCATAAGCCTCAAACTTTAATTTTTGTCCTATCAAAGTTAACTACTATGAATATATAAACTATAATTGATTGGACTGATTACCAAAGGAGAAACGGCGGTTTAAATAGAACCTCCTGAGTAACATGACTTGTGCTCAAAGTGAAGCAAGAACAAGCATCGAGTGCTTCGTAGAGTTATGGCATAGGACGGGAATCATCGATGCTCTAAGTAAAGTTTGTGGATGCACCAAATCATCACAGATTTCACTTATTTTCACGTAACTCCGCACATAAATTGTGTTTTTTCTTATGGTGCGTTGCCATAGGTAGCATTATGTCGATGCTAATGAATGAATCGATAGTGCGTTGCCATAGCACTATGTTAGTGCGAATAAATTAATTATAATGAATTAATGCAAAGTGAAGCGCACAGATAATTTTTTATGATCTAGCAAGTCTTCGAGAGAGAAGTTTTGTGACCATATGTGTGGCTGGAAATTAAAATTTTGTTAAATTGTTACTTATTGAAGAGTGATGTGATTAAGAGTGCGAGAGTTGCGCCGCGCGGACGGTGAACCTCCCGTTGAGTCGAGTTGGTGCCTCGGTGAGATGAATGCGGGTTCCTTGATGAAAGGTTGCATGGGGTCCATAGTTATACTTTGTTGTGGAGAGAATTCGAGGATGACTCCAGATATTTGATGGTATGGCTTCATATGATGAGGAGATATCTGGAGTCAACAACATTCCGCTTGTCACCACTTGTAACAAGAGAATTCAGTTGATACTTGTAGTAGTTAGATATATTTAGCGTTAGACATCATTCTATATCTATAGTTTATATGTATTTTATATCTAACTGACATCAACATACGTCAGTATATATATATATAATATATATATATATATATATATATATATATATATATGTGTGTGTGTGTGTGTGTGTGTGTGTGTGGAGAGAGGAAGTAAGTGATACTTGTAGTGAGATAATTTTTTGATTGATTGTGGCCGGTCCACCAGTTCCACGTTGGAATAATATTCCTTCTCTGCTACATGATTCGAGTTCTTTCTTGAGAGTGTCCACCAAATAAGTTCGTACTTGGATTTTTAAAACAACTTGATGAAAAGTAACTTTATTTGGAACTTGTTATTTAAATGAAGGGCTGGAGCTTTGTGAATCCTATGCAGCGAAGTGGATGGACTCACAACGACGAAGATGATTTGATTCTATCGACCGTTTTGATTATGAGAATATCTGTATCTGACTTGTGTGAATAATATGTGTTTGTTTATATGTGTAAAGAAAGTGGGCGTGACCAAAGGAGTTTTGGCGGAGGAGCTTTTGTTTGAAGTCAATTTTTGTTCGAAAAGGAGAGAGAGAGAGAGAGGGGGGGAGAGAGGGGGGGAGAGGGAAGAGAGAGAGGGGGAGAGAGAGAGGGGAGGGGGTATAGAGAGAAAAGAGATTGTCTATGAGAAGTGGAGGGAAAAGGAATTTATGATAACAGAGTCTGAAAAATAGGTAGCAGACTGGCGTTAATAAACAAATGGTTGAAATCAAGTAACTGACCAAGTCGAGATGAAATGGTCGCTGCTGTGTGCAACTTTTGTGTACACGGATCGTGATATATATATATATATATATATATATATATATATATATATATATATATATATATATATATATATATATAGAAGAAGGAGCAAATGCAAGTTCTGCGGGTGATAACAACCACCACAGTGCTTTCGCCATATTTATTTTCTGCCTTTCAAAACAATTTGGAAGACAGAAATAAAGGTGCAGAAACCTTGCATTGCAGACTATATTACAATATAGTACAGGAAAGAGAAATTTGACGGAATGAGCAATGAGACAAGAAACAGGAGTTTTTTAGAGGTAAGAGAAAGGGACATTAGAAGAAGACTAGAATCATAGAGAGCAGAGGGCGGCACAATGAAGGCAATCCTTTACTGAGAAGACAGAGATAACGCCAGGGGAATTTCAAACTTTTTTCCCCTGGCGTTATCTCTGTCTTCTCGGTAAAAGATTGCCTTCATTGTGCCGCCCTCTGCTCTCTATGATTCTAGTCTTCTTCTAATGTCCCTTTCTCTTACCTCTAAAAAACTCCTGTTTCTTGTCTCATTGCTCATTCCGTCAAATTTCTCTTTCCTGTACTATATATATATATATATATATATATATATATATATATATATATATATATATATATAAAGAGAGAGAGAGAGAGAGAGAGAGAGAAAGAGGGAGAGAGAGAGAGAGAGTTTGTGTGTGTGTGTGTGTGTTTGAAGGATGAAGGAAAGGACGTATAACGGGAAGTTCATTTAGTTTACATGATAGGTACAACGTTTCGGGTTTAAGTTTCACCCATCTTTGTAAAAGTACCAGAAAATGAGTGAAACTTAAACCCGAAACGTTGTACCTAACATGTAAACGAAATGAACTTCTCGATATAGTTCCTTTCCATCATCCTTCAAACTAAATTAAAACTCAACAGAAGCCCAAACCAATATTTACGAATATAATATATATATATATATATATATATATATATATATATATATATATATACATATATATATATATATATATATATATATATATATATATATATATATATATATATTAAATGATCAACATGTACAAAAGATGATATTTACAATGTTTAGGGTGTTCATTTCATCCATCTTCTTGCATTAGAAGAACTAATTAAGTAATGGGCTAAGCATTTTTAGTTTTAAAATTAAGAAGAACGTTCACATTATGAAGGATGGATAATTTGGTGCGAGAGAGTAATTCAATTCTTAAATATTATTATGGTATAATTTATATTTAAATATTTGTGGAAATACTATATGCACATCACGCAAACATCAAACTTTGTCCAATCACTTGTGAACCAAAGACTATTGAAAAAGCACCAGGAGAGTAAGAAGAAATAGAGGATTGGAAGGCTGTTTAATCTTCTATAGCACAAGAACAGGATGAGAAGAGGAATCTGAATTCAGACAATGCTCGATGTATTTGATATACATTGGAATCTTGAATTAGCAAAGAGACAGTCGGGATTAAGTATAGTTTTCAATATTTTAAGATGTTCTATTATAACTTCGGTTTAACTATTAACAAAATGTGACCAAACTGGTGAGAATTCTTTCTTACAGAGGACTTTAGCAATTATGTGGCTAATTTGTATATGTGAGCATAACTTTGCCTTGGGCAATTGAGTTTATATATGATCGAGAACTTAACCTCTTGCGAGATTCTATCTTTACAATTGAAAGTACTTTAAAGAGTTGTTATGAGAAAAAACTCTTTTAGAGCATTTTTATTTTAATTTTTAATTTTTTTATTTGACAAACAATATCCTGAAAAAATACTTTACGCATATCTTCACAGGCAGTTGGGAATTTCAATTTGGTCTGGCAAATATAGTTTAAAAATAGCTCGAACAGAACCACAGTAAACAAGTTTCCTATGAAATATACACACGGAAAATCAACTTATTTATGGAATCTAGTGTAGGACGAACAACTTTTATATGCTCGTAAAGTTAGCGTTTTTAAGCACTAATTTTATAGGAAAAATAGCAAAAGCTGAAGAAGTTGAAACATTTATCTGTAAAGGTTGGCTTACGAAAAACTTTGGATTCAAATCCTGTAAATGAATGAGAGATATGAATGTCCAAAAATGATAGGGAATCATTGAGCTCTTTTTCGCAAGTAAATTTAATATTGAGATGTATATGGTTGGCATATTGGAGGAATTTATCTCGTGAATCCCCAGAATTTAATAGGTGTGCATCATCCACAAAGCGACGGTATAGTATATGCCTATGTTTATCCAGTTCTTGGGTAAATACTTGTTCTTGAAACCAGTCTATGACGATATCAGCAAAGACGGCCCAAAGGAATGCCCATGCCCAAACTATAAATTTGACAATAAGTTTCTTAGTTAACTTTAGTAGTTCTTTAATAATTGGAGGGTAAACACATGTAAATTAGATTTGGGTTGGGGAAAGGCACATCTGACAATGATATCGATGGTTTGGTCTAGAATTATTAATTCTTTTAAAAAAGAAAAGTCCTTTTGAATTTTAAATTAGTTTAATGAAAATGGAGATATTAAACTAACCAACTATTTTGCTAAATTATAAGAAGGGATATTGTATGATGCCTAAATTGGACGAAGGGGTAGTCCCTCCTTGTGACATTTAAGAAGCTCGTAAAAGGAAACCCAATAAGACCAAACGCATGCAAACGCTATGTTTTAATGAATCTAGAGCCTTTTTTTAAAGCAAAAACCTGTTAATTTTGTTCTCCAACATGAAACCAAGGAGAGAGGAAATTCCGAGACCTTTTTGAACTTGGAATTATCTGATAATAATATTTTTTTCTATATATTTAGACCTATTTAGAAGAACTGCACCTATACCCATATCAGGTCAAGTAATGACTATCTACTCCCTTTTCCCCAATCTCTGGTGATTTCCAGGTCATTTAGGCGCATAAAAAGTGAAGAATATTGAAATTTAAGTAAAAGATGACGAAATTCCGGCATAAAATAGGAGTGTTCAGCGAAAATCCTGAAATTTGCCGGTGATAGGCAGATCTTTTGATTCGCTCAGCAACTTTCCAAAGGAAAAGAAATAGCCGATATGATCAAGTTTAAAGGACGGAACTTTACATCGTAGAGCAAGTAAAAACGTTTCTCTTGCTGTTAATTCGTGAGCTGAGAAATTTATAATTGTATAATCCTCTAGGGAGAAGAAAGGCTGAGATAAATATACTTTTTTTTCTTATTAGCTCTGATTTCTTTTTATTTTCTCGCTTTTTCTTTTTCTTTTATGGCTCTTTTCTCTTTTTTATTCTTTTTTCTCTCCAGCTCTCTATTTCTCTCATTTTTTCTCTCTCCTTTTTCTCATTCTCCTTTTTACCCTTTCTCCCTCTCTTTCTCCTTTTTTACCTTTCTCTCGCTCTTTCTGTCATTTTTCCCCTCTTTTTAGAGATTTTTTCCTTTTCTCTTGTCTTTTTTTTATTTTCTTCCTTTGTACTTTTCTTTTATCGCCCATTTTACTTATCTTTCTCTTTTATCTTCCCTTTCTTTTTTCTCTTTTTCTTATTCTCGCATTTTCGTTTTTATTCATTTTCTTTTCTCTTTATCTTTTTATCATGTCTCTCCTTTTCTCATTTCTTTTCTCTTTTCTTTTCTCCATTACCGTCTGGCAAATCAGAGGGATGACATGAACCGTTTTGTTGCAATGAAGACATGACTGTGACATTTGTTTAT
Source organism: Ceratothoa steindachneri (assembly GCA_963969495.1). Taxonomy (NCBI): domain Eukaryota; kingdom Metazoa; phylum Arthropoda; class Malacostraca; order Isopoda; family Cymothoidae; genus Ceratothoa; species Ceratothoa steindachneri. The sequence continues at coordinate 88,604,686 of OZ018321.1, forward strand.
CTGGTTATTGGCTTTCTTTGTGGACGCTTCTCCCATGCAGAGCAAATGACTATCCAAATGGTTTATTGATACAATCACTTGCTTAGTGTGGGACAGGATGCAGTAGGAAAATGGCAGCCATTCTTATACTAACAATGGTTAGTATATATATATATATATGTGTGTGTGTGTTATCAATGGATAAGTCGGATCGGTGTAATTTCATATTTTTTTAGGATTCGTCAAAAACTTTCTAGTTATATTTGAGGTAAGATATAAATTTAGCATAACTTTGTTAAAAGCTCAAACGTCCCACTGACCTCCTTTTTGGAGTCTTCAAAATAATCGCAGTTATTCTTTACAGGGGATCGTCTGAGCCGAGCCGAGAGGACAATCCGCTGATCCAGACGCAAAGGGGTAGTCTCGAGCAAAGAGGATCAATCGGTAAGCCCTTTTCTAAACTTGTCACACACTCAACCAGTAGTCAAATCACTGACATGGGATAAAAATTCTTATTAGGTTTCATTTATGTACTCTTTATATACTACTTTGTTTGATTTTGTTCCTCTAAACCTTTAATTCTCTATAGATATTCGGTTTTCTTTATGATCACGAGCTTTTTTGTGTGCTTATTTTAACTTTGGACTACCTTTTAAAGTTATCGTTCTGTCTCTTCTTTACCCTCCTCCTCTACTTTCCTTTACTTAAGACAAAAGGTCGTGTTCTTTCCGGTTAATAATTATTTCAAGCTAATTAGTAATAATAATGAGCCTAACTCTGCCCCAAACCACGGTGACAGATGGCAATAGTTTTCTTGAAAAATTATATGAGTTTAACTCCAACAAAAAGGGTTTGCCAAAATATAAGACCACTATAGAGGGGGAAATCCGTCCGATCATATTATATTTCTATAAGATCGTAATTAATTCTCTCATAATCAAAATTAATTTAAAAGGGTCAGTATGGCAATGATATCCCCCCTCCCCTTTAAACAACGCATGCTTGTACCAATATTACATCTTTCTAACCACTTAAAAATAACTGTTTCATTTCGACAATTAAGCCTTTTCCTTGGCCGTTGCAGTACACAGGGGGAGGTCCTCACCCACCTAAGGGGGGATGCGCTATATTATCTTAAAATTGTCACATTAAACTGCAATCTCCACAAATGGGGGCCCATCCTTCTCCCCGGAATTGTACTGTGACAGCAAAAAGGACCATTAAACTACATCAGTAGAAACCTTTCTTTTTAGATTGTTGTATTGGCCTATTCTAATGTTTATTAACATTTATTTGAGTCAGGGACCCTTTTAAAAATTCATAAAAGCACATAAAAGGAGGATTTTATTTGAAAAGAATTATGATTCTGTTTAGCATCAAAGATTAATGGCGATTCTATGAATAAACGCATCCGACTTGTGTTACTTAACGAGGTCAACAAATTTAAGCCACGTGCTCTGAATTTTAGTGACTTATGACCTCACGACCTTAAAAACTTTCAATAATTCTCGACCTAACCTTGGGAGGACCTTGACAATTATATCTTTCAAATGAGAATGTAAAACATTATAAGGGTCTCAAATTTCGTCCGAATTGACCAAATAGTTACGATGTTATTGCCAAAAACTCATTGAAAAGTAAAATGGTTATCGGACCGATATAGTAACTTATAGCGTCGCGTGCAGCGTCGAAACAAAAGGACTCTGAAATTGTGCCCAAATTTCATTTGAATGAAAATATTTGTGTTGTTTGACCTTTTGTTTATCTGATCTTCACTGACCCCATGAGGCCCATATACTCACTCAAGAAGTCCATGGAACCCAAGTTAAGGACTCTTGGTCTATTGAATATAGTCACTTACAGGGCATGGATGAGGAGCGCCCTCAGGCATGCCCGATGCAGTTTAAGGTGAATAATCATTCCTATGGCAACCGTATATCTTCGCTGCTTCCATTGCAGTTCAACTCAAAATTGTAACAAAATTTTCCCCCATTGGTGGCCGAAACCCGTCTTGTACTCTCCCCCTCCGCCCAAAAAAATAATTTTATAATTGTCAATTGATACAGTTCTTATTAGGGCTGTACAAGTGCTCTATTTAATACAGTCAGTTGCCTTGCTTGGCTAAGGAGCGTCCACCAGGTGTGCCCAGTGCTCTATAAAGTTAGTTACCTATTGTCATCGTAACCGTATACCAGAAATACAAACATTTAAATGATAAATGAATGAATCTATCTATGAGAAGATCTATCGGACATCATTGGCCTTAAGTTTATATAACCCAATAAATACGCTAAATTTGTCCATGAAGAAGCAAACAAATACATCCTATCCACTGGCAGCTATATATATGTAGTTGCAACAGCGCTATTCTAAAACACTTTAAACCCTTTTAATTCCCAGGACGAATATTATTAAATAATTTATTATCAAATTGAGTTGAATTCGTAAACTCTCAGTTACGCGGCCAAACGTTACTTAAATTTCACCTTCAAACGGAAAGAAAACTATTCCATGAAGGCAGAACTCGCATAAATACACATACACAAGTAATAAATAGATACACAACCTAACCAGACATACAAAAATACTTAAATATAAACACACGTGTGTCACTCTATCGTATATCTCATACACATATTGGAACATAAAAATCGAAGCAAATATAAACCTTTTGATTTAATTCATACACATGATTTTTTTAAAATTCAAGAGCACATCTAGCGACTCCCTACTAAGGCAGAAGCTACCGTACTCACACAAGAGTCTACTACTAGGCTATATTAAAAAAAAAAACAGATCAAAATATGTAAATACCAACCATAAGAAGTGAAGAGGCTAAATAAAACAACAACAATAAAAGAAAACCAACAAAGGCAACAGGAAGGAAGCTTACTCCGGCGTCGGGGGGGTAGGCCCTCCTCTCGCCCTGGCAGAAACAAGTGGCATACTGTCAGATAAATTGAAGGAGGCCAGCCTTTTCCAAAAAGTCGTATAGCCTGCAAGTCGGTAAGCACGAACCAGTCTCGAGTACAAGGGACATACGATAACGACTTCGCTCGTCCAGGTACCGGGACAGGACAGGTGCGCGTAGATTACCAAGACTGGAACATTGAACAAGAATCTGCCGAACAGTCAGGGGCACAAAACAGTCGTCACAATAAGGTGCAGGCGAGCGCCCCCTCAAATAGTGGTGCTTCCTGCGGGTGTGTCCTCTTCGGAGACGACAGAATGCAACCTGAAGCCGTCACAGCATTGGGGGGGAGGTCCATGGGAACAGTCGCGGCGCAATGGAACGTAACTTTAAGTTGCCCTCAACCGTCGCCATGAATACAGAGCTGCCTGTATTCCTGCCATGTAATCGGTGTGAGAAAGAGCGAAAGGCTGGTCTGGTCGCCCAGTACTCACGGACTCTTTGGCTTCCTCATTGGCGTGCTCATTCCCCGCAATCCTTACATGCCCAGGAACCCAGCAGAAGATAATTCGACATCCGCCCGGTTCGACCAAACCATGGCGTCAGGGATATCGCCAACCTAGAGATGCGGAGATTCCAATACCCCGTGAGCACTCAAGGCGCTTTGGGAGCCGCTATAGATTACAATCCGGTCTGCGAAACGGGCACGTCGGGTTATCTCCCGTACCGAGCGATGTATTACAACAAGCTCGGACGTGAAAACAATCGCAGTGCCTGGAAGAACCCTGCTGACTTCAAACAGAGGGGATATGGCGTGAAAACTGACCCCCTTTAGCGACTTGGACCCATTCGTATACAATAGCACGTTCCAGGTGACACGAAGTGTGCTCCAAAAATGCCGATAGCAATACTCCCGGCGCTGTAGAAGCTTTAGGAGCAGCGGTGTGGTGAAAAATAGTCAAAGGTGGTATCCTCTAGAGTGGCGTCTTGGGCAGAACCAGAGGCCCCACCGGCCTGAGAGCTATACTGAGCACTCGAAGGAGTTTCCTAGCCTTAAACCCAAAGGTTAAGGGTATGATTGGCGTCTCTCAGTAGCATAGGCACCGTCGAGAGCCGTTGGCGACTGAAGGAAGCATCGGGCTCGCGTGAATAGGCGAATAATGCGCACTGTGCACAGCGCAGAACGAGTGGCATCTCAGCAGCATCAATAAGTAAGCTCTCAATGGGAGAGGTACGGAAGGCACCGGTCACCACGTAAAGGCCGGTCTGGTGGATTGAGTCCACCTTCCGCAATTCACGCTTGGCTGTGGATACATAAAACTCGCATCCGTAGTCTAGCTTTGATCGAACATATAAAAATAAAAAGTAAGACAGTAGCCCAATCAGAGCCGCACGCGCTGAACGTCATGGAACGAAGAATGTCCATGGCGCTGGTACAAGAGATTCTAAAGCTGCGAAAATGAACCTCCCAGGTGAGGCGTCGATCAAAAACAAGATCAAGGAAACCAAGCGAGTTCACCACTTTCAGGCGAACCCCATTTAAAAACAAGTCTGGTTCAGGGTGGGGCCTTAGATGCCGGCAGAATTGTACCACCTTAGTCATAGCCATGGAAAACCGAAGCATTTACGCTTCAGCATAGCAAGAGACGCGGTTTTATGCTTGTTGGAGTCGACGCTCCAGATTTGAAACTGGTCCGAGCCAAAAGAGATCAAAAGGTTGTCCACGTAAAGCGTAATGAGAACATCTTCCGGCAGCACCAAGGTAATGCCATTGATACTCAAAGTAAAGAGTGTGACACTTAGGGCACTTCTTTTTGGGACCCCCCTCTTCCTTCTCCATTGGGCCGGAGAGGGCTCCTCCCACCCGTACGCGGAGTGACGATCTCGCAGAAATTCAGATATAAAGATTGAGAAGCATCCCCTTTGTCCCATTGTACAGAGAGTTTCAATGATACCGTATCACCATGCAGTATCATAGGCCTTCTCCAGATTGAAGAACACCGTGAAGTAGTGCTGTCTACGAAAGAAGGCCTCGCTGATGGCATTTTCGAGTCGTGGCGTAGCATCCGACGTGGAGTGGAAGCTGGGAAAGCCGCACGATGCCGAAGATAGGTGGCCTCCGCTGTCAGTAAAAAGGATAATCTAACATTAAACAATTTCTCTATCAACTTGCACACGCAGGAGGTTAGAGATATTGGGCTAAAACAAGCCGAGGTAGAGTGACCTCTCCTCGGTTTGCGAAAAGAGAGCACAGTAGCGATTTGCCATGAGTCTGGGAGTATACTCTATAACCAGATCCTGTTCAACAAATCTAACAGGAAGTTTATGCCTTTTTCACCCAGGTATCGAAGCATAACGTACGGGACATCGCCCGGGCCAGGGGCGGTGTCTGCGCACGAAGCGAGAGCAGAACGCAATTCACTCAATGAAAACCTGTCGTTGAAGGGTTCTCCGTCTCTGAAGATAAAGTCCAATCGGTGGCCTTCTGCAATATGACGACGCGGATTAAATGCTGGCGTAGTAGCATCTCGGCTAGATAATGAGGAGAAAGCGGTCACGATGGATTCCGCCACAGACGCGTGGTCCGAGATTGCAGTACCATTCTCATGGAGAACTGGAGGGGGATCCTGCGAGAACTTGCCCCGAATCCTTTTTACTCGCTTCCACACCTCTGCTAGATGGATCTTCCGGTTAAGTGAAGACACTTATGTACGCCAAGAAGCACGGCGGGCGTGCTTCGATGCATAGCGGAACCTATCCCCACCTCGACGAAATTTTCAGACAGTGAAATCGTTTGGGCTGCATGTATAGCGCATGTAGGCATAACGCTTCTGTTTGAGGGCCACCTCACACTCGGCTGAACACCTAAGAAGCGGCCAGCGTGTAAAACGGCCAGACGTTCTAGGAATAATAGTTAGGCCCACCGCGATGAAGTTGCCGGAGAAAAACTTAACGGCCTCATCTTCCAACCTAAACACCTCGAATGAGACAGAGAAATTAGACAATTTCTAAAATGCGGACCACTGCAGCTGCGCCAAGAACCACCGGGGTGGGCTCTCAAGCTGCAGCGGTCCAGCAAATGTTATTTGAATGGGATAGTGATCGCAACCATGGAGTTCATCGACTACCTTCATCCCAAAACAGGCTGTGCATCCGGAAAGCACAAAGATAGATCGAAACATGAAAATGAAGCGGTTCTCGGGAAAATATGCGTAAACTCATCCACATTTAGGACCCCTATATCCAGCTCGTCGATCAGGTCGGCAAGGATCTGACCCCTAGGATTAATCGAGTAGTCTTCCAAGAGAGGGTTTCTACTATTCAGATCCCCGACCAAGAGAAAGGGCCTCTGCAACCGTGCCACAGTGTGGTGGAAGTCCCACGCATCGAAGTTGGTTGACTATGGAATTTACGCAAAAATAACAGTATACCTCCTATCCAGGTGCAGATGCACAGCTACTGCCTGAAAGGAGGTATCTAAAGCAAAGAGAAGAACGGAGACATCATGCGTGGTGTAAATCGTGCATCCTCCTGTCCGGGCCCTGTTGTGTGGTGGCGGGGTTGCAAAACCATTATATCCCGGGAGAGTGGGCAGAAGGCACGCGCCCAGCATGATCTCCTGCAAAAGGATAGCTAAGGGAAAATGTGAGGATACAACCTCCGCAGCTGCTCCCAGTTGGCCAGGAGTCCGAGGCAATTCTATTGAAGGAATCTTTCCTCCAAGCATAGCTCGGAGGTGATGCGGAGGCTATTTTAGAAGAGAAGACCCTCCTTTGGAGGATCCACCTTCTTCGAGTCAGCTAGTCTAGCACTTGGTTTGGACGTAGGAGCTGAATCTCCTTTACGGCTGTCCTTCTTTTGGGGGCAGCTTTAGGAGCCCCGGAAGATGTCCTTAAGACTAACTCCAGGAGTGTTGCCTCCTGTGAATCTACCGAGTCGGTGGAGGTGCGCGGCCGTTTCGCCTTATGTAAAACGTTCACGCTAAAGGAAAGGGAAGAGCCTCGGTGTTAGTCGGGGCTGGGTGCGATCTGTTTGTGCCGCTAGCTTTACCAGGGGAGCGTCCGGAGTTATGTAGAACCCGCAGAAGGGTTGCAAATTGGCGCGGAAACGACCGTGCTCGTAAGCTTGGAAGGGCTAGGAGCAAAGGGTGTCTTTTTAACATTGAGGCATAGGATGTCCTAGGCAATGCCGGGTGCGCCATGACCAAGTCCTTAGTTAGCCTCGCAAAATGAGAGACAATCCTAGGCCTGAACGGCCAGGATTTCCTTCTCAAAGAAATACGCACCACATTGTTTCGAAGGAGTAGGGTGCGGCTCTCCGCAATGACGAATGACACACTTGGCCTTCCACGATTTGGACTTATCGTGTGCGACTTAGAGCAACTTACACAGACTTCGGGTAACCCAGACTTTGCAGATCTACAGGATTGATTCATGTGGCCGAAGCAATGGCAGTAGTAGCACCTTCGCGCAGTAGCACGAAATTCTTTACGCAATAGCGATACCTACCAACCAGGACGCACCGACTCGGAGAGCTTGTCACATTCGAACGTGACGAAGAGTTTAGGGGTGGGTCTCGAGACCCTTCCCTGTTTTCTCATTACACGTTTGACCTTGACCGCTCCTTGGTCGGCCAGCACTAATGTGAAGTCCTCTATGCATAGTCCACGAGTTCCCTCGTATAAACCACTCCTTTCAAAATGTTCATGGTAGAGTGCGGCGTCACACTCAACCGGGTGCCATCGGGCCTCCCAAGAGCACTAATCTTGGCTGCCTCCGGAGGGATCCAACGCATTTACCAGAAGGCTTCAGTCTGAGAAACGGGTGACCTTCGCCTCTCTACCAATCAGGCTAGCTAGTGTTCTTATCTGATGGAACATGTTACCTTTAGCCAAGATGCTGCCATCAGTGGAGTGAGTAACTAGAAAGCGTTTCAAGCCAGCGGACTCGAAAAAGACAGATAACCTCTGAATGAGGGGCCTCGACATAATCGAAGTTCCGCTCTGCGCACTTTTGGCCTTTGTCAGGGAATTCTCACCCGCATGAGCAGCGGAGCCGGAGGTGTCGATCCTGGCTTGGTCGCATACTGAAACGGAAGCGACCCCTTCCGTCCCCGTGGCTACCACGGAGGGAGAGGAGCCCTTAGTCTCTTTAGTCTTCTTTCTCTTACGTTTTATGTTTTTTTTATGAAAGGAGGGTGGCGGGATGAATTCGCTACTCTCCTCTGCCGGAAGAAGCCCTTAGGCCTGATGGACCGGCTTCAGCAAGATCCTTCTCCGAGATGGAGAAGGTCTTTGCTGTCAAAGGGGCAGCAGCCAGAAGAGGAGCTCCCTCCTCTCATTGTGATCCTCGGAGGCCCGAGCCGTCTCAAAAGCTTACACAGGGGTGGACTCGGGTTCTGTGTTTAGCACCGAGCCAGGTTTCGACCCAATGGAATGTCCTACCATCTATGGCTGAGTCACCTCAGGGATCATGTCCATCTCGGGGGATGGGGCTCCATGTAGTCATTCCCTTCCCAAGACATGACTGATTTCATTCATTGAACATTTTGTCTCGTCTTCTTGCGAGGGCGAGCCGGAATCCGTCGAGAAGGATAGGGGAGCATGTACAGTGACCTCCTGTAAACTTGCTATGCACCCGGCATGACCTTTAGAGGGCATGAACCGACAGGCTCTGTCATCCCTTACCTCCTAAGTGAGTTGACCCTGAGTCCGCAGGAGAGAAGAGGGCAATAGAATAAAGAGTGCATAGTACCAACAGTAATGGTATAGGGTTTCATGTCATGTTCAGGACTGGGTCGTCCAACCGTTTGTGATAGCACCAGTAATTTATAGAATTACTAATCTGTCCTGTCAGATTACATGCTGCCATCAGCCCAAGTCCTCTCCAGAAATGCACGGAGTGTGTGATCTTACAGCAGGCCAATGCCACTGTCACAAGTCTGCGTCCACCAGACATTGATTCCGGGATAACGATATCACGATGATGGACTAGCCACTTCAGTATTCAGATACCAATCCATTGGAAATCATCCGACAAACCTCGAAATATGGCGTAAGACATCGTCAGCCAGACAACAATAGGCAACTGAATGCAATCAATATCGATAGTGGGCTAACAGAACACCTCTCAAGTGTCGCACCCTCGTGGGGAGCATTACTCGAAGAATAAATGCTCTCACCGCGGCCAAGGGACTCCCGACACGTTAATGAGCTCTCTGTATTAGTTTGATGTTGTTGTAATTGTCACAGAGCGTCATCTGATTAGTTCCTAATCGAAATTGTTAAGTTTTGTTGATGTTAGATGTTTTGGTAAGTTTTGTATTTTGTTCATTCTTGTTGATTGTTTGGGGCATATGTAATGCTGAATTTTTCCCGTTTATCATTATTTTATGGATATAAATCAAACAACCCTTGGAAGTTACTTATATTTAAATAAATATTTATTTATTAATTTAATAAGTATGTAAAATGACTTCTACTAGTTTTTATCACTAGTGTCTATCTTTCTACTAACATTTCTCGGCCAAATTTGTGAAAATCGTTTGACTTTGAGGTTGTTTTGACCATATCTTTGTTGATATATTCATTCTCTTCGATTAATTTTCTAAACTCCTAAAAATATAGTAATCATGGTGCTAAGTCGTGTGAGTATCGAGAATGATTGACTAGGTCCTATAGCGAAAATAGACTCAGCTCGAGAAGAAATAACACAATACAGAGACGAGATATTTACATAATTTACCTGTTTTATGACAGCTAAATTTTAATTTTAATAAGTGCAAAGTTCATAATGTACATCGTCTCTTGAAATGGAGATTTGGATCTTATGTACGTCAGGTGGTCATCGATTAGAAAACGTGTCAAGAGAACGAGATCAGTGCAAAACGTGTCAGGAGAACGAGATCGGTTCATTAAGTTCGAAACTGCGCCTAAATAGCTAAAAAAAGCAAAACACAGTTTTAAAGCGATAAATATCAAATATTAGAGTAAGAAATAGTATCTCCATTGTTTAAATCAATCGTACGTCCACACCTGGAATATGCAGGTGAGTTATGTTTTCCTTATCTAAAAAAAGATATCGACATATTGGAGAGGGTCCAACGAATGGTGACAAAGTTCATTCCGAATCTGCAGAACAAACCTTAATGAAGCCTGACTTAAGATTGAAATTCTTCTCGATTGAAGATAGACGCTTCACTGTCTATTGATAGAAGTCTTCAAAAATTCTGAATGGTTACGATAATATAAACTTTCACTCACTTTATGAACCTATTGAAACCATTACGCGAACGGTCATAAATTGAAATTTAAGCGTTATCAGACGAATATTGTGGATAACCTTTTCACTTATAAAATCATGTCAATTTGGAACTCTCTCTCTCTCTCTCCCTCTCATCTAATGGAGTTCAAAGTACGTTAATCACCATATTTAAAAAATAAATTGGAGTAGCACCTATCAAAATACTCAGAAGAAAACCATAGTATCAAGTTTTTTACCCTTAAGACTATCTATAGACCTCCTTACTTTACTTTCCTCACTTTCCTTACGAATAGCCATAGATCAAACCTAAGAGTCCTTCCTAGTCTTGATTCTATAATTCTATATTCAGAGGATGAAGCCTCAGTTTAGCTGGGGTATTGTTTTTACCCAGTACTAATCCATTGTTTAGAGTTTGGAACAATTAATATTATTGTACATATCCCTCTTTGCGTCTCCTTTAACATCAGAATAAAAAATGCTTCAATTTTAGTCGAAAATGGAGAAATAAGCAAATTTTGATTCTTTCCTGCAAGTGTACCTCTGGCAAGTTATGAGGAATCCATTGCCTCGATCCGGAAACTTTGCCTATCTCCTTTAAATGGCATTGGACAGTGTAATGAGGTGAATGTATTTTTTTAGCCCATTGTTTAATAGTTACAATCGGATTTTCTTCTTTGAAACTACCGTTTGCCGAGCAAAAATTCTGAAACCTTTTTGTAACTTGTTCACATAAATTGTTCCTTCACGTTACACTTGGTACAAAATTTCTGCTGTTAACTTAGCATTATTGCCTTTTATGAACTAATACAGCATAACAATGCGATTGTTCTCTTTTGACATCTATATAATATTCATCATTCAATTAACAAACATTAAATAAACCCTAATAATACAAAATTAATACCCCAGGAAATGACGACTAAGGTATGGCTTCGAGTAACTAGGCTAGGCTACTATAAAAAGAAGCCTACTTTCGATTATTTCTAGCCATAAAATAATGATAAACATGGACAAAATGCCGCATTAATTATGGGAGGGTTTAATATATGGATATAGAGTCATACGAAGTTTTGCAAAAGTTCTGTTACACTCGGTTTTTTAAGCTTTCGAGAGGTTTACGTGTGTGATAGAAAATGTTCTGTCAAACAAATTGAAATTTATACTTTTTCCATCATGTGCCATTAAAACGACTTTTCCATTGTGTACAGGTGTGTTTAGATGGAAGTGAAAAGATTCTAGATCTCTGCTCTCCTGAGCGCAGGCCACAAGTCTGCATCGCCAAGCGGCCCAAAGTCAGCTGGATCACCGTCCACAGAGACGTGGAGAGCCTCAAGAACGGGGAAGACCTCAAAGATTGACCTCGTTCAGGCTGACCTCAAGTTGTCAACCATTTAGCTGTGAGAAAAGCCTTTGAAAGTGCCTCGAAGCTCAAAATGACAGCATTGGTGAAGGAGAACATCTCAGTGGCCACTCTATCGAAGGACGTCAAGGAGGAAGGCGAGACAAGAGTTTAAGTTACGTGGAAAGGCCTTTGTTCACCGATCGTATGCGAGAACAGCGTCGGGAGCGCTGTCGTCGCCTTCTCAATGACTTGAAGTGTCAGGTCAATTAAATGCTCATTTTTTAGGATAAAAAACCTTCAGGGTCAATCCAGTCATTAACAAGCAAAACAACCACGTGGTAAGCTTCGGCCAGGACATCTCCGAGTCCTGCGACCTGTCCAAAACCAAGCACCCATCCTCCGTGGTGATGCTCGGCTTCGTGGCTTCGAATGGCGAGGGGATGCCGCCGGTAAGGTTCGCGGATGGTTACAGGCACACCGCAGCCGATTACAGGGGCATATTGGCCACGAAAGTCCTGCTCTGCGTGCTCCGACCGTCTGGGCCAGCATTAAAAGGAACTTCGTCCGCAATGTGTGCACGGCATTCAGATCTGGCCTGGAGCGTGTGTTCGCAGCCTAGGGCGGCCACATTGATTAAAATCACAAATTATACATATTTTTATGTTAAAAATAAAAACGTGTTAACTGCATCAAAACTATCATTGTGTCCTTTTTGAGAGCGTCGTAATGAGTGTAACAAGACTTTTGCAATACCTTGTATGTATAAATACACCTGGAAGTGTTATTATATATTAATGTCGGTCCAATAAATCGTTCCAGGGCTTTTAACATAGTATGATTCTCTTGAATTTTCTAGAATAAGAGACGAAATCCAATTCGATTAGGTGGCTTCGTGTTTTTGCCATAAATTGTTTGACAACATTTTTTGCCGTGTCTTATAATAAGTGATAAAAGAAAAGAACATAATGAATAAATAATAAGGCTTACATTAAATACGCTGGAAACACCAATTCAGAAATATCTAATCAGTTCACACAATCACATGCAAATACATACATACAGATTATGGTTATTACGGTATGGGAAAAGGACGGCAAGAAGTAGAAGTAACCAGAGTGATATTTGTAACGTTGTAACAAAGGTTAAATTTACTCCACACAACACTCAGAATTAGATGTGGCAAGGTTAGGCAAGCAGCTCTAGTTAAGGAAGGATGGCAAGGTTAGGCAAGCAGCTCTAGTTAAGGAAGGATGGCAAGGTTAGGCAAGCAGCTCTAGTTAAGGAAAGGTGGCAAGGTTAGGCAAGCAGCTCTAGTTAAGGAAGGATGGCAAGGTTAGGCAAGCAGCTCTAGTTAAGGAAGGATGGCAAGGTTAGGCAAGCAGCTCTAGTTAAGGAAGGATGGCAAGGTTAGGCAAGCAGCTTTAGTTAAGGAAGGATGGCAAGGTTAGGCAAGCAGCTCTAGTTAAGGAAAGGTGGCAAGGTTAGGCAAGCAGCTTTAGTTAATTATCAGAGATTAGAATGGAAAGATTTATACACCTAATAAATATCTACGGCTACCGAGCTTCATGTAGGCCGATGAATGATTCGGTTTGATTTCGAAAGTGGATAATAGTATCAGAAATATGAAATTTTCTATTAATGGGCCTTTTATATGCAACCTTTAGAAGTAGTACAAAATTCGGAGAATTCTTAGACCGTCAAAGTGTGGAAGAGAACCTGAAATAAGAAAGAGATCGCAATCATAAAATCTTATAAACAATAAAAATAATTTGTTGGAAAAGGCAAACCTCCAAACCCATTACAAGAACCAATTCCTATGAGTGTTTACAGAGGGGAGGAATGGAAATTGAAAAGCGTTCAAACGGAATGTGTGAGGTGGCCATGGATTTGGAGAGCATCTTTCTATATCGAAATCTTCTTGCATCTTTTGATTTTTTTTCCCTTTTATTTGGATATGGGATTTTGGATTGTTGATTTTGGATTTTTAGTCGCTTGCACGCGACTCTATATGTTTATATGTCGGTTCGTAAGTCGGTCGGTTGGATGATAACCATTTTTCTTTTCAATGAGCTTTTGAAAGTTTTGAAGGTCGTAAGGTTATATGGTCATAAGACATAATTATTGAGAGCACGCGACTTAGGTCTATTGGCATTGTTTTTACTCTCTATAAGCATAGATTTTTACGGGGGTTTTTTTAATTATATTTGAGACGTTGCTTGCGTAATTTAAATTATGTAATTGCTTTAAGGAAATTTCAGAATTCACACATGAAGACCTCTGAAGAGCTGAAGACCTCTGAAGACTTTAAAAATAATTCTTTTATTTCATAACTTTCAATTCTTTCCTTTTCTTTTAATTTAAAGCTACATCCATTTTACAGACTATTTCTTAGTTTGGAATTTCTTTAAGAAATCAGAATAAGAAGTTTAAAAACAGGTGCCCTAGTCCAATATTTAAGATTGATAACTTTGTCTCAACACAATTTTAATTTTAGCACTTTTTATTCCTTAAAGTTCTTAATCCCCTGTTTTTTTTCTAGAATTTTCAACCCAAAGTATTATAATCGTCGTAAAAATCTTTCATTTTTTATTTTTGCCTTTTCTGAAATAAGAAGGGGAAAATTTAACTTATGTACATTTGTTTATCTGCTGCGAAAGCAGTGGACTGGGAGCAAGGAAGTTCCCCCACTCCGGTCTTAGTTGTATTGATATTTCCACCAAAACACCCGAAGTGGAAGGCTGTCAACTCATGGCTATTCTTGCCATAACCAAATGTCTCTGTCAACAATGAAAGTTGACTTTTACAACAAAGGGATTGAACTCAAAGTTTAAACTCCTTCTAAAAGTTTTTTTTTATATATTTCTAAACCTATTTTCTTCGGAAATGAATCAAAATTCCAAAAACAAAAAATTCAGAATTTCATAACTTCATATTTTTTTTTTCCAGACGGAGAACTCGAAAAATCTTTAATGTCAGTTTCCCGGCGAAAATTACCACAAATTCCGGTAAGTTTTGAAAACCGGTCCTAATTATTACTCGTAGGGAAGGTGCGCGACGAAGAAGAAAAAAGAAAGAATAGAATGAGAAAATAAAATTACCAATAAGAAAGAAGCTATAGACAAATATTCCAAAAAACAGATAGCTTTATTTTTTTAAACTAAAAGCGACAACCAACGAAAGCATCTTCCTCAGAAAGTTTGAAAGGAGAGATCTGCAAAGAAAGTGGTGAAGATAAAATAAAATGAAAATGTGTTAGAGATATATAGTCACATATCCACTTGCTTGCATTGGGGCCTGTAGAGCACTAAATGTTTCAGATGGCAGCTGCAGCAAAGTGGCCCAATGAACCTGTCACCCCAATGTGCGGTACAAAATGAAATAAAAGAAAGATGTTAGAAGTCGTCATACCCCAAACCAATACAGATAAACAGGTATATAGAGAAACACGTGCGGGTGACACACACATAAACACATATACGCATACAGAATACGCGACTTCTAAACATATCCTTATGAAAAACTTCCAAAAAGATGTAGAGAAAATTTTATCCACATCACTCGAAAGCTAAATAAATTTTCTTAACCTTACATTAAAGTCCTATATTTAGACATTAATATTGTAATAATTAATCTTTACTTGTTCCTCACCTAATTACCTTTCTCCTTTCTTTTCCTGCTAGCTTCTTTTCGTATTTGAACAAATCAATAACTTGTTCCTACTTTTAAGAGAACCACTCAATTCTTATCTGATCGATTATCGATCTATCCCTGAACAGAGCAATATGCATCGAGCTCCAGTAAGCGGCAAAATTCAAGTTCAAATGTGGTACGACAAGAGCTCCTCACAGCTGATCGCCACAATAGTCTCCGCTCATGATTTGAGGCACCGCGAAGGTTACGTGGCACCGGAACCATTTGCTAGTCTCAGACTGGTTCCTCACAGGTAGGTGTTCTTTAAACCTATGGCCCCTGCGTAATGATACCATTGTTTTTTAGGCACTCGTTTTGGAAACACTGAGGTAGGATTTTGGTATCTGAGACTTGTTTACGGGGTAATGCTAATTAGTTTATAGGTATTATATGGAACATCTATCAAGAGGTTAGTATTCATGGAAACTTTTAATCTCTACTAAATTGTATGTTCAGGTGGGTATTAACTGGGCTAGCGCTTGTTACTATTCAACTGGTGTGATTGGCATGTCTTTGTCGCTGGGTCTGAGTGTGAGTGAAACTGAGTCTCCTTACATTTCTGACATTCTTTTGTCAAAACTAAACAGGTGCCTTTACACGTTTATACAGGTGTTCCTTTTATGACACTTGTTGCTTGCTGGTGAACAGGTGGATTGGTCTCCAGGCAATTCCACTTAAGAAACCTGTTGCGCACAGGTAGACGAGTCTTTTTGAAAGCTCCATAACAGGTGTATTGATTGGCTCGGTAAATTTTTAAAAATTTCCTGACGACAGAGGCGCAAGGAAAACCATGGGTTGGAAGATCTATCTATACGCGATTAAACTGTTTATTTGTATGTAATTTAAACAGTACAAACGTTAAAAAGATTGCACAGAAGTGTTAAGGATAAACTATTTCACCGCAATTTATAGTTGAAGGCAGTCGAAGTGCGCACATGTACCAACTAAGGAAAAGTTTGAGAGAAGAGGAGGGTCATCAAGGCTTGAAGACACCTAGGGAAGGAGACGAGCGTATAGCAGCTCTCCGATCTTTCCATATTAACCGTTTTATGGTGCCTATTTTTGTTAGAATTATTACCCCGAAAAGGGGCAGGGCTAAGCAAGGTGGTAAAGCTTAAGTGAGAGACATTAGTGTCCAATTGATTTGGAAAGTTATAGTAGTCTTTCCAGAGAATTTATTGGAAACTATTTTTAGTTCCGAATGCCCTCGTTAGTTAGAGTTTAGTTTAAAGGTAGTTTGAGAGTTTGAGGAGAGTTTGAGAGATGTTTGATGGTTACAAAATCGATAAAAGGTTAAGAGTTTGAAGGACTGAAGGTTAAAGGAATTTAGGCGAGAACTCACAGAACTAATGCGAGAAAGAGGGTATAAAATCTTACCTTGGTCAGAGAGCCCGGGCGTGGACCTACTTGTGAGTTGGAGTCGTTCATAGTACCGCACACTTCCCAAGTTTGTGCGGACTAGTCCAAGAGCTTGAGAGTTTCGAGTTTGATTCTTTCTTCAAGCTTCAAAACGGTCCCGCCCAGAGTCCAAGAGTTTCCGAGGAGTTTTAGATAGTTGTTTCTGGATCCAGTGTTTGAGCTATAGTGGCTGTTTGTCGCTCCTGCAAGAGGGTTTTCAACTAACGAGGGAGGGGGGAGTTGTGGGATAATTAGGGGGATGACACGAGGAAAGCCGGCGTGCGAGGTCCGAAATGCGTAACTCCCTGTGCCCACAATATACCAATAAGCCACCGAGGTAGGGAACGGCGGTAGGCGTAGGTGTCTCGTCTCGATGCCCCGGATGTCCAACTGCCCTTTCCCCATTGTATAACAATAAAACATTTGGTCTTTAAAAGCCTAAAGAATAGGCCTGAGAGAGGGAAAGGGAGGGGAGAACCATCCAAGCTATTCTCCTTTGACTTACATGCTTTCATGCCCGGTCACAGAGACATGTGCAAGACGATGTACTAGGCTGTAATCTTAACATTTTGACCAATTTTTCCTCCTTCGATCAAAATTTGGTTTTAATTTAAGGTAATCGTTCTCAACGAAAAAAAAAACGAAATTTAGCTCAATTTAGCTAAAACTATTAGTTCTCTCACTATTCTGGTTCTTATGTCTAAACCAAGCATCTTTTAGCTATTTCAGCCTTACTGCCATTGCAAACTTTTTCAGCCATCAGTCACTACTTTAGGATCTCCACATACTGTCTTAAATTTTTAATTACCTTGAATACTGTCTCTATGGACAATAAAATCAAAACATATTACCCCTAGATCATTATTAATGTTTTTTAACTTAAACTCTATGAAAAGAGGACTATCGGAATTAAATCCCTATTGTAAGTTTTAAAGTACTTTGAAAGCATTCTCTAGTACTAGTTAGAATTACGATAAAATACATAAATTTAATTAACTTGAACGTAGTCTTTAGGAAATGGAAGAATGGTAAAACGACCCCTGAGTATTGTTCCAAAAAACAATCTCAAGGAAAGCGACACAAATAAATTCATAACAACCTTTAGTCTTGTTTTTAGGAAGAAACAGGATTGAAATAGAATATTTGTAACAATTTCTGTTTCTTTTTTTGAAAGTGATCCTACGACGTACACAACTCCAGTGACAGAACCCTCAACTAAACCCCTGTGGAACTCCTCATTTCTCTGGGATAACGTCAATAACGACGTGTTGCTGAGTATGACTCTAGAGATTTCGGTCTTGGACTTCATCAATGAGAATGAAAAAGGATTCCTAGGTAATTATCAACTACTAACCCACTTCAACTAAATGTCAACCTTCTAATTGCATGTCATTTCCACTTTATCACCAAAATACACGTCCAAATTGACATTCACTTTGTCTAAATACACTCGAATCTTCTGAACTTTAATTGTCGCTATCCCAATAATAATGCTAAATATCGGGTGAACAGTTGTTGGAAGGCTGAAATATATTATCAGCTTTAATTTTCAAATCTTTATACTCATCGCTCGCGGAATAAGTGTGTCATATTAAAGTTGATACTTTACCAAAAAGAATTCGGTTTCGTAAGAGTTAATCATATAAGAGAATATAAACCATTCTTATTCAAGAAAATTTGTACTTTTAACAAGATTATCTATCATTAATTCTTTATCTTTTCGAAAACTGTTTTCATATTAATGAATTGTTCCTTCTCGTTATTTTAGAAGTAGACTAATGGCCCGTTTAATACATTATAATAATTGCATCATAAAATTCCAATGTAGACTAATCCATGCAACCCAAGAATAGGTAGAAACTATTATCTCCTCATTCTTTCCTCCATTGAAATGGTATTAATTTTATAAATCACTAGAAAAGAACATAGAAAATTATGGGAATTATGTTATTAAATTTTAATAAAACATTAAATTAAATCTTCGTTCGTTATTAGAGATTCTGCCACTAATAATAGGATAACCTAATATCTTTTTTCACTTTCTTACTGAGATAAAAAACCGCCATTTCTCACCATAGTTAAGCAAAATATTATAGAGTTACGTTGGATGGGGATCTGGTTTGAGTGAGATCGAATTTGAAACAAATTTCATACGCTGTAGCGACCTACTTTTTGTATCCTACCTTAAGCTGTGGGTTATGAATGAGATAATCATCAAACGGTGGGGATAGCTATCAAAATCCATGGTAAATCATCAGAACGTTTATTAACTTTTCAAGTTTTCCCTCTCTCTATCTTTCATTCATTTATGCTAGTCCTCTTTTTAATTTTCGCCTAAATCCCATTAAAGAACAATTGCATAGAGGGTATTATATAATCTCTCTCTCTCTCTTCCTCTATCTCTCTCTCTCTCTCCATATATATATATATATGAGTGCGAATCTCTTTTAATGTATCTGACTTTCAAAATTTGAGCTGCTTGCCTTTATGTATATGTGAATAATATAATTTGCTTATTAAAAGGTTCATAGCTATCAATTTTATCCATATTTATATTCAATAAATTACACTAGTTTAGATTGTATGAACTCACACACATGATCGCACATAAATCCACTCACACGTCATAATACAGCATCAACCACGTCGACTCACTCCTAGTCTATTCAGTGAATTTTGCCTGAATTTTTCCTGTCAGTTTTCAATATGAATTTTTATTTAAGGTTTTCGTGAGTGTTGCAATGCAAATTTTGCTTGTTTTTTTTTTTACTTGGAAGTTTTCAATATGTTTCTCGAAAGAAAATTCTTGAGAATTTTCAATGCTGGTTTTCTTGATATTTTTCTTGGGAATTTTCGGTGGATCATGAAGTACTTGAGACAAAAAAAAACTAGTGCCGATTTATGTACAACATTATAGCGTGAAAAAACATTATGATCACCTGCCACAATAAAGATTGCAAGCTTTAAAATAACTCTAAATATATTGGCATGACAACTACCACACTTTCGAGACGTTTAACGATGCATCTGCAAAGCGGAGGACCTAAAAATCATATGGAGAGCGCAATTAACATCAATCTAACGAGAGATATTCTAGTTCACAACACCGTAATTTAAATAAAAGAGAGAAATAAAGCTAAGTTGAACATCTTAGAAGCCATCTTAATAAACGAAGAGAAGCCGACCATCAATAGTCAAGCGTTAAATTGAAATCGAACATTAAAGTTGTTTTAAAATTCTACTCACCGGATTGGCTCGTTTCCTTTAACGTTATGATCAAGCAGGTGGAATAAATACCACCTAAAAATCGTTTTCTTTCATTCACTCTGATTTCGAACCATATTCTTTGGTAAAGGAGGAAAGAATATATCAAAACGCTCCGAAGATGATCGAATGAGATTAAAAGCTCAGCAATTTAGTTTGGGTTTTACCAAAGCCATTCATTTAAAAGAGAGATGAATACAGGACAAGTGATATACCATCTACAAAATGGAATAAAAAAACAGTTAGAAAAATAGAAAATTGCCAAATGAAATTTAGTAAGGCGAAATACATCATAGTCTTCAACAAAATTTGTATTTAAGAAAGACTGCTACCCATTTACACTAATATATATATATATATATATATATATATATATATATATATATATATGTATATAATGAAAAGACTCACAAAGTTAAAAGTAAGGAAAGCAATAATAGGAAAATTAACACACAGGAAAATGAAGAGATGAATCCAAGCATTTTCGAACTATATTTGCAAGTTCATTATCAAGGAATAGCATGAAAATGGATAAGACAACCTTTTACTGGTATATGGTACAAATATACGAGGGTACCGCCCCTCACATAGTAATAATCAATGGAAAAAACAAAAACAAGACAGAAAAATACCAAGAAAAAGAACAATAGGCAACTAATAATTTTAACACTATGATAAGAATAAAAGTGAATATATGAACTGGAGTTAGACGGTTTGCGATAAACAGAGAATTTAAAACCGGACCACGTCCTATGTATTAAAAGGTCAAGAAAAGGAAGAGTCCCATTTTCCTTAATTTCAAGTGTAAATTTAATTGAAGGGACTAGAGAACTAAGATTTCATAGAAAATTGTGAATATTTTTGAAGAAGGCCAAAGGCATATAATATCATCAATGTAACTGTACCACACAAAAGGAAAATCTCCCACCCTCTCTAAGTTATATATGGAGTTATTTGAGACGTTATTCTTGCCACAAGTCCTCGATTTTCCTATTGTATGGTACCGTCGCATTGATGATATTATATACCTTGGCATATAATAAATGATAATAATAAATGATAATCCTTTAATTTTTTTTTTCAGCCACCATATTCCATTTATATATATGGCGTTGTTGTGTTTATATCGTTTTAGAGATGCATATGTTTGTTATTAGTTGCCTATTGTTCTTTTTCTTGGTATTTTTCTGTCATGTTTTTGTGTTTTATTCATTGGTTTGTACTATGTGATGGGCGTTCCCTTCGTATCTTTGTACCCTATATAAGGTTGTCTTCTCCATTTTCATGCTATTCCTTAAAAATGAACCTGTAAATATAGTTAAAAAATGCTTGGATTCATCTTTTCATTTCCTGTGGGTTAATTTTCATATATATATATATATATATATATATATATATATATATATATATATATATATTTATTTATATGAAAATATGAAAATTGCGTTGCGTTGGGTTGGCCGGTCATTTACGGAAACTTTACCAACTTTTCTTGTGAGTTCTCAAAGCGGGATTTGTCTCTGATCTTTCCTTAAAGTTTTCATTGCGTCATTTTATCACACAAATACCAAGTCATGACACAAACGAGATAAGCGGACAGGGACACGATTGGTTTGAAATGAAGTAAACGTTGGGGAACTCAGCTGGACTAAAGGTTTTAGTAATCAGCTGGGCTAAAACTATTCCTCCCTTGGTGGACTAAATCATTCCTCAACTACTGGACTAAAACCCTTTTATCACCTGCTGAACCAAATGTATTCCTAGCTAGATATGAAAAATTGAGACAAAAGTGCCCGGCTCCAATATGAACCTTTATACATTAAAGGTTTTAGGTCTAAAGGCTTCTCTGTTGGTTTACTTGAGAGATTTCCTTGTTACTCAGGCGACATTCGGCCGATGATGGCTTGACACTTGCTATGCCTACATAAAATGCTAGTAAACTATACACAAAAGTAAAGGAATAAGAATTTGGTTCATCGATAAAAACTTAAGCCAACATTTCCAAAGGATCTAGATTTAAAGATTTTACACTAAAATAAAATATATACTATATAATTACATGGCAATATAATTTAGTAAAAATGCAAAAGATAAAACGGGGATAAAATAGAGAAAGTTCACATAATTGCAGAATTCTCTACCAGCAGCTATGGTCAATTGCGAATTCAGCAAGTTTATCGCTAACAATTTAATATTTAAATGAATAAAAACTGAAGATTAAAGAAGAACTTTAATTTTATTAATTTAATTTCTTAAATTCAAAAACAAGTTAAAAAGATTTTGATAAGATATTGTGTGCAACTAAAGGCAGACAACATATAATATCTCGGTTAGATTAGGTTCTTGTTTTAATTATTTCCCTATTGGCCGCTGCTAAAAATATGACTATCTGTGAATTTTCCTAGCTATAATTTATTCTGGCTATGAATTTTCTTAGCTTAGAATTTCCCTGCCTTTAATTTTTTTCGCTCTAACTTTCCTAGCTATGAATTTTTCTACGTATGAATTTTCCAAACTAGGAATTTTCTAGCTATAGAGTTTCTTAGCTTTGAAGTTTCCTTGCTATGAATTTCCCGAGCTTTTAATTTTTCTCGCTTTGAATTTTCCTAAGAATGAATTTTCCTAGGTATGAATTTTTCTAACTATGATTTTTCCTAGCTATGAACTTTCCTAGCTATGAACTTTCCTGGCTATGAAGTTTCCTGGCTAAGAGTTTTCATAACTAGGAAAATTCATATCAATGAATTTTCTAGCTATGAATTTTGATAGCTATGAATTTTCTTGGCTATAATTTTTCCTAGCTATGAATTTTCCTAACTATTAAGTTTACGAGTTATAAATTTTCGGCGATGATGAGCCGGAATTCGGTTAATTGTAACAAGGTGAGCTTTCGTTGCCTGTCTATTAGATGAAGGGGACTGCTTGTTTCTTTTCTTGATGAAAAATGAGTTTTTTAGACGTTTACTTAAACAAAATCATCTTAATTAGAGAAAAGGCAATGAAAAAGAATGAGGAAAAGTCTACCAAAGATCTGTTTGCAGTAAGCACAGAGATGGATGAGTCAAACTGCATACGTGATAATCACGCAGTGACGTTTCCTTACTGATTTAGACACTATTTATCAATTAATGGCTTTCTTCTATCTTTCGAAAGTTTCAGAATTTAGATGTTTTCTTTATACTGGAAATCAAGTGTGGATATTAAGACAGGTAATTACACGCAATGCTCACTTGCATCCCTTTAACAAAGAAAAATACGCTTACATTGTGAGTACATGAGAAAAGGAATTGATAATATAAATCGAAAACTAGCTCTGTATCGAGCATAATCTTTCCCACTGGCTCGCTTTGTTAGAGCTGCCAAAGTAGATCAGAAACATTTCCTTAACATAATTCCTCCCAGTGACTCCACTTCTTAGGGCTGCCATGGTTAATCAATAACTGGCTGTATATGAGCCAAAATCTCCTTAACTCATTGATTCGCCTTGGGAAAACTAACAAATTACATGATAAACGGTCGTCTAGAATGATCATAAGTAGTTTGTCTTTTTGACTTGGCTTGTTAGAACTGACTTGCTATACCAAAATTGCACCCTGTAGCGACCTTAATCTGTTTGTCACATAAACTCGTTACCCCTGCCAAGGTAAATCAATACGGGTCACTGTAGCGAGCATAATTTTTTTATCTCAGTAATTCGCCTTGTTAAAGACATCCAATCGTTCTTTTTCACTCGGGTTTCATTCCTTATTTATTTTACCTTTGTTTCTCCTCGGCTTCACCATCCCTGCTAGTAGCCAGACAATCACACACCTACGTACCAACAGAACTAGTTCCCTGCCTCAAGAATCCCTACAAACACTATTTACATAAGAACTATTAACATCATTTGTCCTGCCGAATGAAGCTATTCCCATGTCTTCGCCTCTTCTAGGGGAATGTTCAATTGACCTGCGGGTCGCCTGCTTGGACGAGCGCCCGGCATGGTTCCGGCTGCAAGAAAGGCGATCCCGGTCCGCGAATACGACTCCTCGGGGATCGATCGTTGGGTATGAATTTTCAATGCCCACCGTACGACGGCCATCTTCAGTTAAACCTGGATCAGGTTAGTGAACTTCATTACTATGAGGAGAGATCTAGTTAATTCTCTTTATTACTGTGATGTGAGATCTGGTTAGTGCTCTTTATTTCTTTGGGGTGATATCTCGTTAGTGTTATTCATTAATCTGAGGTGTTTATCTGTTTAGTCCTCTTTACTATTCTAAGGTGAAATCTTGTTAGGTCTCTTCATTACTCGGAGGTGAGATCTGGTGAGTGTTGTGTATTACTCTGTGGCGAGTCTAGTTAGTGCTCTTTATTAGTCCGAGGTAAGATTTGTTTATTACTTTTTATTACTTGGAGGTGAGATCTGGTTAGTGATCGTTTTACTCTAATGTGAGATCTGGTTAGTGCTCTATATTTCTCTGAGGGGACATCTGGTTAGTCCTCCTTATTTCTCTGAGGAGAGATATGCTTAGTGTTATTTATTACTCTGCGGGTATATCTGATTGGTGCTCTTTATTACTTGAAGGTGAGATCTAGTTAGTGCTCTTTATTAGTCTAGGTGATATAT
Organism: Ceratothoa steindachneri; assembly: GCA_963969495.1. NCBI lineage: Eukaryota > Metazoa > Arthropoda > Malacostraca > Isopoda > Cymothoidae > Ceratothoa > Ceratothoa steindachneri. The sequence continues at coordinate 88,629,141 of OZ018321.1, forward strand.
GTTTATTGCTCTTTTTTACTTAGAGGTGAGATCTGATTAGTGCTCTTTATTACTCTGAGTTGAGATCTGGTAAGTGCTCTTTATTACTCTGAGATGGTATCTGATTAGTGCTCTTTATTACTCTGAGTTGAGATCTGGTTAGTGCTCTCCATTACTCTGAGTTGAGATCTGGTTAGTGCTGTTTATTACCCTTGGGTTAGATCTGGTTAGCGTTCTTTATTACTTGGAGGTGTCATCTGGTTAGTGCTCTTTATTTCTCGGAGGTGAGATCTAGTTAGTGCTCGTTATTACCCCGGGTGAGTTTAGTTAGTGCTCTTTATTACTTGGAGGTGAGATGTGGTTACTGATCGTTTTACTTTGATGTTTGATCTGTTTAGTGCTCTTTATTATTCTGGCTACTGCTCTTTATTAGACAAAGGTGGGATCTGGTTAGTACTCTTTATTCTTCTGGGGTAGGATCTGGTTAGTTTTTGTTATTACCCTGAGGGGGGGATAGAGATAGTGTTGTTTATTGCTATGAAATGAGATCTAGTTACTCTTCTTTATTACTCTGAGGTGAGATCTGGTTAGTGCTTTCTATTAATGCCAAGTGAGATCTAGTTAATGCTCTTTATTACTCTGAGATGTGATCTTGTTAGTGCTCTTTATCTATCCTAGCTTAGCTCTGATTAGTGCTCATTATTATTCTGAGATTAGGTCCTATACTTAAGTAAGTTTATTTCCATCATCTAACTTTTCCCTTCCATCCATTTGTCTGCATTTTTATATACATTGTTATTGAATTAATAATATTATAATTAACCAAGTATATCTATAAATTTATTAATATATATGTAAATGTATTTTGTGTCCTGCCTTGACCGAACTAGATATTTTAAGAATCATGTTTGGAAGAATCCTCGTTATTTTCCAAATGAAAATAATTATATAAATTCTAAATTTTCTAACTTCAAATTAATTTGTTATTTTTTAGCTTCAACTGTAACAGGTAATATGGAGTCCCAGCACATGCAGGCCAGTAAGAAATAGCGCCCTTTTGCGACCAAGCCAACATAAAACCACCCATCATTTTTTTTCTACACAAAATTGGTCATACAATGTTATGGGGTACTAGCCAATCTAGTATCCCGCCCAGTAGGTGCTCGTTTTGGGGAGATGGCCACAAGTGCATGTAACAAATCCGCCCCTCCCCCACTCGGTCATCCAGTTCTCTCTCATTCATTCAAAAAATCAATCCACTTTTAACCGGGTTATTTAAATTTTCACACTTCCAGGACACTGTCTAGTGTATATTTTCTTGTCATATATATTTTTTATCCTTCCTTTTTATATTCCCAGTTACACCTCGTTCTCACCTTTTCTTACCCACTCGATCCTTCTCTCTCTCTCTCTTTCACACACAGCATCTATTTCAATTTTTTTCATTTACTTTACCCTAACTCTCATCTTCGCCATAGTTTCACTCTCATTCACGAGAGTTTGAACCATCATATTCTCATGAATCTTCTCACGTTTCAGATTCCTTTATTTTACACTCAGTAGCCCTCGAATCTCCTGAATCTTTTTCGCAGATTCCCCAACCAGCATTTAAGACTCACTAACTTTTGATTCTTTATGAATCTTCCTCTCACATTCCAGACCGGAGCATTTAACACTCAATAACCCTTGATTCTCATGAATCTTTTTCGTAGATTCCAGACTCAAGCATTTAACACTCAATAACCCTCGATTCTCATAAATCTTTTTCGCAAATTCCAGACTCAAGCTTTTAACACTCAATGACGCTTGGTTCCTCCATGAAACTATTCACCGAATCAAAAGCTTCTTATCGCAATCTGCTACTTGTACATCTGCGCCCCAATCATTTACAATACTTTAGTTAAATACCACGACATGTGCTCCACCCACACTCCATTCCATTTTCGCCTCCCTCCCTCCCTAAAACCACCAAACAAAACATGACCTTTCTTTTTTCTAACTTACTCTTAATTATATCCTCGCACTCACCCTTTCACAGGATTGTATCAACATTTCCCATCCTCTCACCCTCAGCCTTTCAAATTATTTTTCTTCTTAGACATTCATGAGTTTCAAACTACTCTCTCCGGCCATCTTTCACAGGAATGACTTACTTCTACTATCATACTAGCAGTCTACCCCCCTTACATACATTACTTGCCACCTGTCATAACGCTTCCCTATTTACATGATCATATGCTTTCTCCATATCCATTAACTCAGAATATAGACATAGCCAAATGTTTTGAGACCACTATATTTTTTTCATATAAGAAAATTTAGGAGACTAATCAAACATTGAGTTTTGTTTTACTAAGTTTGTATCATAAGTTGAAGGTTAAATATATTAAAATTTAGAGGCCATGCCCATTTTAGTCATAAATTCAGTCAAGTGATATGCCTAGTCAATATTTACCTTGTTCTTCAGCTCTTCAATTCTTTTTGGTATGCTAAGAGGGGCGGTCAATAAGTTGTGCGAATCGGTAGGGCAAAAAAGAGGAAGGGGGATGGCTGTTTGTGGGGGTGTTAGGACAAGTTAGGATAAGTCAGGACCTGCAGCCGCACGCTCCTACCTTGTCTATTTAAGAAGCAGTAGCTGATCGCAGATTGTCAGTCACAAATCTTTCAACAATGGAGAAGGTTGAGCACCGCGCAGTGATCGAATTTTTGACCAAGGAAGTCAAGAATGCAAAAGAGATCCATGAACGCATGGTTGCAGTGTACACTGACACTGCCCCTTCCTATGCAACCATTGCTCGCTGGAATAGGGAGTTCCGCCATGGTCCTAACTCCCTTGAAGATGACTTCGTCTAGGACGCCCTTCAGACGTGACCAACGAGGACAATGTGGCCCGTTTGGAGAGGATGATCCTCGAAAATCGACGGGTGAAGGTCGAAGAAATCGAGCGAGAACTTGGAATATCACATGGAAGTGTTATCAACATCATCCGCGACATTTTAGCCATGACCAAGGTCTCTGCCCGTTGGGTCCCTATAAACCTCACGCCCCATGATCCACTTCAACGTCGTCAAAGTCCACAAGGCCAGAGTTGCACAAGCTGCCCTGCGCGAGTGCGGATTTAAGGATCTAAACCATCCCCATTACACTCCAAATCTGGCCGCCTAGCGACTACTTTTTATTCCGTCAGCTTAAGGTTGCACTGCGTGGACGCCAGTTTGGGGACGATAAAGATGTTCAGCTCACCGTCCAGGGTTGAATTGAACAGCAGTCGGGATATTTCTGGTTGTCGGGAATTCGAAGCCTCAGGGACAAGTGGCGCAAGTGCATTAAGTCGAGGGTAGTTATATTGAAAAATACTAAAACACTTTTCCTCATATCTCTTTTCCTTATATCCGAATTGAAAAACTTATTGACCGCCCCTCGTAGAGACCAAATTAGATTGATATTGCTCTAGTGTTGTTCAGTAAGCAACCGTAATTGTCTACAAGTGGATGGCTGCTGTTTATCAATCGCCAGAAATGCCAGTTGGAATATCTCTCAAAAATTCTCTATTGGGTTCAAATCTGGCAAATTCCCTAGCCTAAAGGTTCGATTTTATTTTCAGCCAAGAAATTTCGTATTGTTTTTCATTATGACAAATGCGCCATCTTGCTAAAAAATACAGTTACCATCCACAAATTGGTCTTGAAAAAGTTGCTGATGAAGCATGTTTTGGTGCCATTTTGAGTTCATGATTGGGATTTTCTGCAAAATTCGTCGTACACCAGATCCCTTAGATTAGAAACAGCCCAAGAGATGGAGAATGCCCGGATTATTCACCGTGGGCAAGATATTGGACTCGCAAAAGTGCTCTATATTTCTTCTCCTAACGAAGAATCTTCCATAAGCTCCAAATAAGTGGAGGGAAGATTCCTGAGAGAATATGACTTTACCCCAGTCTTCAACTGGCTACTCTTCATATTTCCTACAAACGTAAAGCCTATTCATAAGGGTTTTCTTAGTGTGATGAGGCTGAAGCCTTTACATCTGCTTCTTTCGAATCATGAGCACGCATGGTATTGGCAGCAACCTGATCATTGAGCAGGGACCTTACCATGAGGCGATTATGGCGTTCATTTAAAGCTCTTCGGCATCCAGAATACTTCTTCACTGGAGTATAACCGGTCTTCTAAAAGTCATTACTGCTCCTAAAGATAGTACCCCTTGGTATAATAACCTTTGCAACTATTTAATTCATTCCAGGTCACTTTGGTACACGCTTTTCTTTGGAAAGAACGATTTATGGAAGTAAAAAGATTCAAACATATATTTTTACCCTTCAAAAATATTACGAAATGGATTATAATTACGCATTATAAATACGCGTAATTATAACCTACTTCGTAATTTTGAGGGGGTAAAAATAACCTATATTTGTCATCATTTGACCATTTTGATCTAAGCGCAAAGCTCTAGGGACTTAAATTCACCTCCTTCATTAACAGGAACAGAGCGCTATTTTGGATTCAGCGAAGGAATTATTATTTTTGAAAAGCTGACCTTTTAATATATCTGCAATAATTTAAATAATAGAATGATTATTCCAATCACGTAAATTTTAAAAACTAATGAAAAAAATAAAAATATATATATTAGCCTCAAACTTTTCGCTATGAATGTACTAATTACATCTCTCATCCATTTTATTTAGCTACATGTTTCATTACAAGTACTTAATCTACAAACACCCTACCCACTCTTACTCCACTTTGCTGAGCCACCGTCAATCCTGCCGTGTTTGCTACACATCCTGTAAAATTTCTATATACTCGTACCATGGCGGCAACACTTTACAAACTAATTCTCCTACACTTCTCGCAATCTTCTTTTTCCCTTTTACTGTCATAAAAGGTACTATCAGCATTCCTTCATCCTTTAGGACTCTTTGGTATACAAATACCTTACGTCATGACTAACAGACACATTTATAACACAATATAGACCATTTTATTTAGCCTTTCAGCAACTTTATTTTCTGCTCCAGCTGCCTTCCATTTTTCCTTCCTCCAAGGTAACTTTATACCTCTTTTTATCCTTCGCTCCTTTGTACTTCACTGACACTCTAATGTGCACTACTAAGAATCTTCAAGCACGCCTCTCGTTTCTTATCCAATACATGTTTCACAACAGCATTCTGCTATTGATCAGTCTCTTTTCTCTTTCTATTTTAGCGCACCCACATGTACTTTTTTCTCTATCGTTTCGTGTAATTTGATCTACAGTTACTCTATCCACACCTTAAGTTGCGTCTATCCTACTCTCAATCATCATTGCATACTTTCCCCTCTTTCCCCTATTCAAGCCACCCTTCACTTTGAATTTCATCTTCATTTTCATCTCGCTCACCTTGCCACATCAACCAATTTCTAAAATTGATACGTAACAAAACCATCCATTCATCCCCACAGTTACTTTTATGAATATCTATTTTTGAATAGTCGATGCCCTGACCAAACCATCTTTCTTTTGTTCCAATTCCAGAGGAATTCCATGACAGAGATGAAAGTCGTCATTCTTCCTTTGATTCCGGATTCCTTCATCCAGATCTGGCCTTGAGAGATCCCAGGTACAATTCGGGCGAAAACCTTTATTCCAGTTTTCCAGACAACTCTCATCTCTTACTCTCTCTTCCCGCTACTCCTCTGGATTTGAGATAGTGATATATCTTTCCTTACTCATTCTTTGGAGCAAAGGAGCATAATGAGAAAGACAAGTCTATTTATGCATTACTCCTTTGAAGCAAAGGAGCATACTGAGAGAGACAATTCTATTTATGCATTACTCTTTTGAAACAAAGGAGCATACTGAGAGAGGCAAGTCTGGTTAAGCATTAATTTATATAGTAAAAAACTTTCAAATCAGTAAGTAAAATTGACTGATTTCGAATCAGCTCCTAAACATTAAGGGAACAAGAAAGTGTCATTCTTCCTTTTCGACTTCATCTTTTCCTTTCAAAGAGTTTGATGAGAAAATCAGGAAATTTAATCAATTGAGTTTTTTTTACAAAGGAATTGGGAAAGTACTTTTAATATTTTGTACACTTGTACAATACTTGTATTCATTTTCTTATTATAGTTTTGTAGCGATTTGTAGTTTGTTGAATTGAGTAAATTAAAAAATATTTTACATGTTTGGCCTTGGAAATATACTGTATTGGTCGAACTATATTGCCTCACAAATATTTGCTCAGGTGCAGTAATATATATATATATATATATATATATATATATATATATATATATATATGTATATATATAATGAAACATCTTTGGATATTCATAAATGGACATGATTAATCTTTTTAATAATATCATTTTAAAATTACTTTAGAAATACATATGTATTTGTATTTTAATTCTTTCTACCGTTCGAGTTTTTAAGAGACAAAGATGTTTCATATTTTGGGGTAACTTATCAGTTTCTATTTCACGTTGGTCATATTTATAGTTTCACACAGTAGTTTTGTACCTGTAGGATATAGGAAATCGTATAACTTTCTTTTATTCCTAGCTTTGTTTCTTTACTTAATTTTGTTATCTCTATATTTTATGTTATGATCTTTGATTTTTTACTTTTCCCTGAAATCTGTCATAATTATTAATCTAATTCTCATTTTTTATATTATAAACATGAAATTTTTGGACATTGTTGTCAATTCTTATTCTTAGAAAAAATTCAAAATATTTATACAGGAAATTTATTTTAATTTATTCACTTTATGTTCCCCTCAATAGCCAAAATATACTAGTTAATAGCTATTAATATTGCATTAAGGCAGATTAGCCAAATTTGAATCATATCTTTAGACAATAGTAATTTTCCTGAATATTCATTTTCTCTTATCGATGTAAATATATACAAATGTGTATAAAGAGAGAAAAAGAAGCCAAAATAAAAAATAATAATAAAAATTGCTTGAAATATTTATTCAATAATACAATAAAATAGCATTACTGAAAATTCTTAAATAGTAAAATTAATATAAAAAGGAGTACGTATTTTGTGTAAATTGTGGAGATATCCTTAATCATAGATATTGGGAAAAATTACTAAGAACTGATTAAAAGTGGTTATTTAGGGAAAGATTATAAGTATTTTCTAAGTAAACCAATAAAATATTCCTTTTTTTATTATTATTACCTCAAAACTAAATTTGGAGCGCAATTAAATGTTAAGCCAAACTTATAATTAAATATTAAAAAAAGATATGTCCACTTTCATGTTTATTATTATTATTATATTCTATCCTAATGACATTGCTATGATTCAAATAATTTTTGTATAAAATAAATATATATGTATATTTAATATATTTTCTGCCTCGTTTTACCATTATTAATGTTTCCACTTTATTTGATTACGTTTCTCACCTTCGAACTTTATGAAACCTTCCTTTCACACCGCTTCGCGTAATTTCCTCCCCCCTGTGGCAAGTAAGTGTATGTAGGAATGATCATTCATTGTTTCCTATCGTGTTTTCCGTACGTCATTGCCTCAGCTCTTCTTCAATTTCCGCTTTACTTCCCCCCCCCCCTCCTCCTTTACCCTGCCATAACGTCTCGGGTTTCCTCTGTTTTTGAGTTCATGTATTTCCATTGGTTCATTTTCATGTTTGTTCTTTGGAGGAAGGGGCTGGTTTAGATTGTCTTCTACCTATCCAAGTCCCCTACCCTCACTTTATGTTCTGTGGTCTTTTGTGTGGGTCAAAGATCCCTTTTTTATTACCATTACTTTCCTAATTCTGTTACTATTCTATTAATCTTCAATCTTTCATATTTTATTTTTTGACTATTTTTCTTGAACCCTGTTCAGGACTTTGTGCCATCGATTTCTTTACTCATTTTCTACTGTTTTGTCATCTGGAACCTGCAGTATGGCTTTCCTGCCTCTGCTGACCTAAGATTATGTGCCATTTATTTTCTGTTTACATGTGATCATGTGGTCTTTTGTGCTTCTTCGTGCATGAGTGCTTTCGTGAAATCTGCCTTTTTTACTTCAGTAGCTTCCCTCTCATTATGACAGAGTGTTAGACCACGAAACTATTCAATTTAAATTATATATCTAGAGACAGTCTAAATATCATTTAGTTAGTTATTTTTATGTTACAATGGTAATTATAGCAACCACATGTGACGAGTTGTTATTTGGTAGAATAGAAGTACCAATATTCTGGACATGCTTGGCGTAATTTATGAAATTAATTAGAATCTTATTAGAACAATACTCAATAGAAATTGATTAGTTCTTTAACATAAAGAAACTTTAAGAGTATTGTCATGCTAGTGAAAGAAGTAAATTCTTAGTGTATTCAAGGTAGACAAAAAAATTAGATTTTTTTCTAGGTCTGAAAGCATTGAAATATGTATATATATGTATGTTGAAAATGATCAGTAAAATATATCTTAGAAAAGTTAGTAAAATATATATTTCGAATTTAAAACAAGAATTTATTAAGTGTCTGGGTTAATAAACCTAAAAGCTTGAAACACATTAGCATAAAACACATTGCATAGAAAATAATTTTTATTACTCTTTAATAAATCACGAAGAATATAACTAACTACCATACTTATAGAAAACAATGGTTAGGAAACCTGCATTTAATTAACCAAAATATAACAATATTTTCTTCTTCTTTTTCCTTAAAAGGAAACTTTTGAAACCAAAGTCAAAAATAAAATTATTTAAAAAAAAAAAATTAAAAATATTTCGTCCTTATAAATAAACAAATTCAATATTTTTTAGAGTTTATAAAACAATACGTAAACTTGTATTTTAAGTATTATAAATTTAATCTATATATTTATATTGTGGTTAAAAATTATAAAGAATAAATTTTACTAAGCATGTTAAATTTTACAAAATAGAACCAAAGAATTGATTGTTCGTAACTTTTTCAAAATTCAATAATTCCGTGCAAATGAAGACTTGCATTCACAATTTATTTTTTTCCCTTTATCTTTCAACTTACTTTGAATACGTTCTTTAAAATGCGACATAAAAACATTTGCAAAGAAGATTTAATGCCAAAGTATAGTATGAGGGCAACTTTGCTCCATAATACCCCAAATCTCGATTGAATGTTATAGAATTCTGAAAGATCTACAAAGGCATTGAGAAAATCCCAGGAAAAAAGTGAATTACAAAAAGCTAAACCTCAAATTCTAATTCTTCTCCTATAAATCAAGAGGTGGATTATCATGAGAAAAACTATCAGCTGTTAAAAATCAACCCCTATTTGAGCAACAGGAACTCTGTTAAAATATAAGCAAAGACAAACATCGAATTCATGGTAGAGTTGTGGTAAAAGAGGAATGGAACCAATGAAACTTTGAGGCCTCGCCTTCAGAAACTTTCCTAATAGCATCCAAGCTTTCTTACTTCATCTATTCATCCTTGCTTCAATTGTAACAGTCGCTGTTTTGGTCTAATGAAGTTCAATTTAAACATTTTTCTCTTCCATGTCGAACCATCAAGTAACAACTTTCTTAAACTCATTATAACATTTTCATCATCCATAAGATGATTTCTTAATCCCACAAAATTACTTATCCATTCATTCATTCTGATTAGGAACTTTTTTCTACTCTTTTTTCCATTGTACAGGAACAGAAGCTTACGAGCTTGGGGGATAGTTTTATCTTCACTTTTGTCTCACTGTTCTTTAGCTTTCTCATGTGTATCCTACTCTTATTTCTCGTTCTTTTGTCCTTACGTACTCGTACCTGTTAATAGCCCTCAGATTGTTGTTACGTATTAGCTCAATAAAACACCTAAATCCAACCTATTTTGAGAAAAATCAGTTGCTCGAAACCTCTACATGGTTATTTAATGGTAGCGTGCAATTAATGATTTATTTCCATATCATTCGGGCATTTAACACTTTTCGTCCTTATTGTAATTTTCCCTAGAGCGTCACACGTCATTATTCATTATTTTTATCAATTCACCTAAAGCACCCAATACTTTTAACAATACTTTCACAGTTTTTCAACTTTTCAATTTATTCAGTGCTTCAGTGAGATAATGGTTCCGAATATTTTTTTTTTTTTCTTCTCTGAATTATGCTTCAATAAATGGATGGTCTTTTCATCGGCCAACTGGTAGATCCAGGAGTGCTAATAGAAACAAACCGAATTGATTAGGGAAACCAGAGAGAATATGTCAATATTTTTAGCAGGACCTACTAGTAAGCTAAGTATTCCAACATTGCCCTCCACTTGTTAGTTACCAAAAAGAAATCAGAGTTACTCGCTTGATACCATCACCTGTCATATCCTTCCTGGCAAGTTTATTTTATACTTACCACCCTCTGGCCGTAAAATCTACCTCTAAAATTACCATTACGTCCTCAATGAGTAAACACTATCTCTAGCGAAGCATTTTCTAACTGAGCTTCAAGGTTTTACTGCAGAATAACAACATTTAAGACATTAAATAATGAATAATAAATTTGATAGATAAATATTATTTTCTGCCTTATCAATTCAGGAAATATATAATAAAAATTAGGTGATAAACAGAAGAAATGTTTGCTGCCAACTTATTAATGGTTAATTTCATGTTTGGTTACCAAAGAAAAGGCTCCATGTTAGGCATTTAGCTTAGAGGATTTGTGGGATTATTAGAGAGTTACTATTAATTGTATAAAATATTTATATAAGTTAATAGACCTAGTGATTATCAGTTCAGCTCCAAGTAACCAGCGGTGGTCTGTGGCTTACTATAGCAATTGTTAGCCACCGTCCTTGATATAGTAGGCATATACCGCTGCTATGTATATTGGATTTTAACACACATTTGTAGATTGATCTATTGAATATAGCTACTTACTTAGCGTGGATGAAGCGTGCCTTCTACACATCCCCGATGCGGTGAGAAAGTGGAGAACCACAGCTGTACCAGCCACACTAAGAAATAGAGGAACAAGTTGACCGCAATTTATCACTATGGAATATTTGCGTAGTCTTTAAATGAAGATATGAAAGAACTTGTTAATTTTATATCAACGATTTTATATAAATATAATATATCCTAAACCATATCATCACATTATTAAATTATATGAAATATCAAAATAGCATTGTTTTAGGAACCAATCGATTAAAGAGTGCTCAATATTCTTTACTAGACGATATCTTCAATAATTAAACGTTCTGTTATCATAGAAATTACACAGTAAGACAATATTTATACATAATGCCTTCATATATACAAACTAAACCTAGTCAATGAATCTTTGGTCCCAAACCAAAGAGGGACCACTTACGAGTACTCCATTTTATCCTAATCTTTCGCTTGATTGTTTCTGAATTTCTATTTTAGGAAATTACACCTTCAAAAAAGTGTTTTTTTCTAAGAGTTTCATAAATAAAGCATGGCGATGAATGTATATTTGTGTCTTATCTCTTCGCAATATATATATATATATATATATATATGAATAATGCATGGACTAAATATTTTTAGAACTTTGTCTTGCTTCATGTTTTTTTAAGGGGAATTGCAAACAGTATAAACCTTTCTTTAAAAAATAAGCAAAAAATAGTACCTTAAGAAACAAATTATCGAAACGCGACCATTGCTTATGAGTTACTCTATACATATATACCAGTTTGGGAAAAAGTGTAAATGTTAATGACATAATTCTGTGTGTGAAATTAACTTTTAATTGAATTAGTATTGTTCTGCATGAGTCTAATTATCTATTTATTGAAAAATAATCATATAATTACAGAGGTGGACTAAATTTTATATCAATCCAATGGTACATATTAGAATTTAGGTTAATAAAAACATTATGATTAAACTTTTAGCTTGTTCCAAATTTATCAATTTCTTCCCAACTTCATTTATTTAAATCTTATAAAATTTGGCAAGCATTTTTCCCAAAGTTTGAATATACTAAACAAATAAAATATTTTACTTTACCATATATATCTTCAAAAAATAAAAATATAAACCTCTTATAATTACAACATTAGAGTCTCTAGGATTTTTATCTTATAAACTCTTTGGGATGTGCGCTGAATTAAATAAATTAGAAATAAGTTTACATTTATTTCCATAAAGATATAAAACACATTTATTCTATTATTTTAAATTCCCTAAACTCTTCTTTTCATTTCTTTAAGTTTTTTAATTTCTTTTTTAACAGTGTACCATAAGATCATTTCTTTCACACGTTGTCTGATAAAGCACTATACTCGAATAGTGCTTTCGGTATAAGATCTTTACTTTCGCATGTTGTCCGGGAGAACACTATGGTCGAAGAGTGCTTACAGTATTAAAATCTTTAGATCTCGTCATACTTATCGCCAAATATTTTATTTAACTTCTGCCCTTCCCTTCTTAATTTTAGTATTTTCCTCGCTGTTATTCTTAATTTTTGTGCCCCCGGAGATCCGAATACAAACCATTCACCTTAGTTCAAAATAAGTTTATTTAAACTAATGGAGTGTGGATTTTTTTTAAATAAGAGAATAGTAAATACAGAAAAAATATAACTCAATTATTCTCTCTGACCGCATTTTTCATGGTATATTTTTCTATTGATTTAAATTTTAATCAAATTTCCCGTCATCTTAAATATGGGTTCATAATTCTAATTAATTTAATAATTAAATACAAAAACTATGAAATAATAAGATATTATCATAATAAACTCCAAATGATTGTAAGGAAAAATCATATTTTTTTAAAGTAATCTGGGGTTCTTTTGACTATTAATAAATTTCAAATTAAAAATTTAAAAACAAATGTTAAAAGTTCCATTTTCTCCTAAGTTCAAAGTTAATTAATACATTACTATTATAGTTGCTTTCCTCAGTAAGTTTATTATTCTTTATTAAACAATGATCAGACAATGCTACATTTCGGGATCACATGTAAGATTTTGATCCTATTATATATTTAATAAAAAATATGATATAGATACTAAGACATATTCATGTGAATTGTAAATAAAAACATACCAAGCCATTATTCTATGTCTACCAATCTTTTATCGAGTCTATAATTCACGGGCAATTTATCCATGAACATCAGCTATTAAGACAATATGACCATATTTCTACCTACTTTACAAATCTGTTGGCGAATAGACACTAACCTCCTATAAAAACATTCATTGGACCATATGAAGATCCTCCCCACCAAGTAGGTTTGGGGGGAGGATCTTCATATTATCTAGCCTGTGGGGAGGATCTTCATATGATCCGCCAAGCCTAGCCAAACATAGGATAGTCTAGCCTAAAATAGAATAACCTAGCTGTGCCGGGCATAACCTAGCTTAGCTTAGTATAATCTAGCTAGCCTAGTATAACCTAGGATAGTATAGCATACTTTAGTAAACCTGAAGATCGGCGTCGCGACCGAAAAAGTGTATTTTTTTCAGCCGAAACGACATAAGTTGCGTTTATGTTTCGTTCTCCCGCGCATGAATATTCATGCGCGTTTGGTTAAATAAAAACGTTAGAACATTATTCTATAAATAATTATCATTATATACTAGGACAGCCACCCAGACCCCCCAATTGATTGAAACTCAGGATCATCGTAGGGGGTTCTCCCCGCAGTGATATCTCCCCCACGAGCAGTCCCTTTGAATTTATTCAAAAAAGGTGAAACATATTGGAACAAGGACGAAATATTTTGCGTCCCATCGGTCGCACCGCCGATCTTCAGGTTTACCCTTACTTTATCCTACCTTAGCATAGTATAGTCTAGCCTATCGTATCATAGTTTAGTCTAGCCTAGCTTAGTAGACCCTAGTCAAACCCAGCATAGTATAGCCTAGCTTAGTAGACCCTAGTTTAACCCAGCATAGTATAGCCTAGCTTAGCCTAGCCTAGAATAGCCTTGCCCTAGCATAGCATTGCCTAGTGTAGCCTAGCTTATTATAGCCTAGCCTAGCCTAGCCTAACCAGGTATGACTTAGCATGTCATGCTATTAAGCGTCGGCTAGAGTAGCCTAGCCTAGTATAGTCAAGTTAGAATAGTTACTATAGCCTAGCAAATATATCCTTGCATACGTTAGCCTAGCCTAGCATACTATAGGGTAGCTTGGTATAGCCTATCCTAGCATAACCACACCTAACATAATATAGCCAAGGGTATCATATTATAGGATATCATATTGTAACAAAAGAGCAATTTGAATAATGTTTTATTATTTATTCCTTATTTAGTTTATTTATATTAAAATGTTGGGTGGGGGGGAGGATCTTCATATGACCGCGACTGGGGAGGGGTGGATCTTCAGTTAGGTACTTTTGGGTGGAAGATCTTCATATGATCCCATTCATTTATTTAACTTATATCTAATTTCTAAATTATCAAAAAGCTCAATGTTTTAAAACTGAAGAATATAAGGAAAAATTGCATTATAAATAACTTTTAGTTTTCTGTATCTTTCTACTCTGAGGTATTTCATTCATGCTATTCTCTCAAGGTCTACATCTAGAAGAGGATCTTCTGTAAGCGAACATGGAGAGAGCGAAATTTACCAGCTGACCAGGTCATACCCACATTCCCTTCCTCAATCCAGACGATCCAGCTTTGCATATCAGAGCAATAGCCCAGAATTTAAAGGTATAGTATTTTCGAAATTCTAAATTTTTGAGATGACATTTTTCTGTAAATTATTATTTACTCATCATCATCATCATCATCATCACTAACTCTATATTTTAAGAAGGGGATTTTTTTTAGTATTTGAATAATAATTTCATCTTAGTTGGGTTATGACCTCTGTTTTTTTATCAAAGTTATTTCTAATAATTTTTTTATAATATCAAAAAACAGAATGGCGAAGTTCATAAATAAATATAAGTATTTTAAATTTTGTAAAATTTTTAAAACCCAAAGAATTATAAATGGTGAAGTTCAGAAAATCTATTTTTATATATATTCTTCTATAACTCTATATTTTAACAAAATGATATTTTGAAAGGGAGGAAATTTAGTTTAGAGTTCCTTTTTAAAATTATTATAATTGGCGAAGTTCAGAAAATATATACAAATTTAACCATGGCTGCTTTTTTTTAGATTTTAAATTTTAATGTTAGTAGCGAAGCACAAGCTCTTCACATAGGTCAGAGTGGATTATCAAAAGTTGTGAAAAAACAAGATCAGTTTACTTTTATGGACCTATGATCGTGAGATGCTGAGTAAAGTAATGTGTGGAAGTACTGAAATGTAAAAAGATGCCATCACCGATGAAAATAAGATTGTAATAATTTTCAGTTCGTTAGTTTAGGTTAGGTGAGGTAGAAATTATTTAAGTTAACAAAGTGAAATTTGCGAAAACCATTAAAGTACTTAGATAAAACAAAATGACGCCTAAAACTGTATAGAGGTGTTGAAAAGCACATGAAAGTCAACTGATCTAAAAAAAAACATTGAGACATTTATATGCTTCCTTTTTATTATCTCTTCTCATAAATTTCTGCTTCACTATATTTTTAAATGAAATATTATTATAGTGAAATTATATAGTTTATTTTTACACACTATTTTCTTATCACTTCACTCAGTTTTACAAAGAATATTTCAACCCAAATCCAATTTTAATTTACTTTTCATGGAAACTAATCTATGAGGCCAATATTTTGGAACATACTAGTAGTACATTTCTACAAATGTACCACACTTGACTATATTGCACACGATTGACTTGGCTTGACCTCGTTAACTACAGTGGAAGAGCTTGAGGAGCGCCTTATCTTCATGAACCCACCGACCGAGAGAAGACGAGCCCAAAGCGTCAGAGTAGGTTCCCAAAGAGAACTCCTTCAAGAAGCCGGATGGAGAAATCTTAACCAAACACCACTTTGGCTCGGGTCATCCTCCACAGCCATCCAACAGTGTAACTCTTCCTCAAATCACTTAAATTTGACTCCAGGGACGCGTCGGGGAAGGTCAAATAGTCTAATGGGGGACTTGAGGGTCACAAAAGGTTAGAAACTAAAGGTTTTAGCAAAGGTATCCTCTAATTTACCACTTCTCAACGTAGTTACGCTTTTGTTACTTGTTAAAGTTGCTTTTTGGCAAAATGCACAAGTAGACTACACTGCAGTAGAATTAATTTGAAATATTGCCTCACTTTGTATTCGCAGCAGTATTACATATATTCACTTTGCCTGAAATAAATCCCCGTATGGTATTTTTAATGAGCTTTTGGGTCTTTTTAATGCCTCAACAACTCATATTGTGCTTTATTTCATGTGGATGTATATAGCTATTTCATTCCCTTCCCTATGCCGTTTTTAATCTGTAGATTTTAAGTGACCAGTAATTGCATTGAATATTTTGTTGTTTGGGTTAAGCGGTATTTTTTTTATTATCATTTCTAATGCCTAGGTTATCTCCAGTGGTACACATTTTTCTAATTATCTGTCATCAAAAACACCTAGAGTCATGTAGTCAAAAACTGATTATCAAAATGTTTTGGTGGGTTTGGTACGATTTTTACTATTGATAATCATATTTCGTGTCGCGTAAACTTATTAATATACTATTTGTTGCACCATACATTCATTATTTTGTATTGGAAAAGAATATTTTGTTATAATTGTCGATAAAAATATAATTAGTAACTTAAGTGCCAAAGAAATGCTGTAGTGATTTGTTTCAATAGAAACTTTATTTATATACGGCAAGTGTTCAAATTGTTACCCATTGTCATACATGTACGTATTTCATGCGTTTAATTTACCATTTATAAAGCCTTTATTGAAGCATGGTCTGGCTCTGGGTGACTCATTCATAGGAGTGTTTTCGTTTTGGGGAACTCACTTTAAGAAATTTGGTGTAGCGAGTGAAAATTCTGTTTAGATAAAGTTATTGTTGGATTTGAAATTATAATACTTAGTGTCATTTCAATAATAGAAATATTTAGTAAAAAACATAAAATACTTAATTAAGTTTCCTACATAAATATTTCTTTGGTGTACTTTCATGCTTGAAATAAAAAAATTTAATTACACCTTTGCCAAATGCAAAATGAAGATGACGAGGGAGCAAAGGAAGATGCAATGCATTTTATAGCTTGCAAAATTTGAATTTGTGATTCTTGTCGGTTTTGAGTAATGTCATTTGTTTAACACAGAGACAACACACAAAAGTAGGATTTACCGTTGTAATAAAGAGTAAATGGAAGCGTAAAACCTACATATTTGACAAAAGCGTTCTGGTAGACCAACTTTTAATGAATATTTGGTTGAAGTCATCTAAAGAAATGAGCTTATAGAAGTTCTTGACAAGTAAAACTTTCAAGATTAAAGTTCATATGGTCTTAAAGACCGTCTTCGTTTTACAGCTTATAAACCTAGTTACATGAACTTTATCCAGCTGATCATCACATAACGTACGAATGTTCTGCGGATAATTTGGTTATGATTACTGATGATACACACTTCTGAGATCTTATATTGTTCAGTGACGAGTGCACTTTTCAAATTTCAGAGTATTTCGATCGACATGCTGTAAGGCCATGAACGAACATATGTCAATATCCCTTTGTTGAGCATGAACGTAATAGCTCTAAAGTTAATGTTTAGTGTGCTCTTGGAGAAAAAAGAATGATTGGTCCAGTTTTCTCCATTGAACTCATTATTCCCCCCTACAACTCACAATGTTGGAAGGCTTTGCATAACTAAAAATTACTGAAGACATTTGTGTCGAGAAGTTGGTCTCCGCATTTCGCCGCAGTTATTCTTAACTTCCATAGTAAGAAATTTCCAGAAAGATTAATAAGAAGAGGGTGGATAAAACCCTCCTGCCCCACGCTCACCAGACCTGAAACCTCAGAACTTTACTTAAGAAGTTTTGTTCAGCAAAGCTATTCTTTTAGTTAGATACATTTTAAAGTTTAGTACAATTCGAAAAATTTGACAGAAATGGTGCAAATAGTATAGAGCAAAATTTGAGAATCGACACTGTATCAGGTTTTGGGACCCGGGTATCGTTCCTCGCCAAGAAGGGGTTTTCAAAGAATCTTTCTACAAGAATATTAGACATTTGCATGAGCGGATCACAGAAGCGATCGCATCCGTCATTTTGCTCTTTTTGATCGTGTTTAGCAGGAAGTTATATACCGCCTTAATATATGCAGGGCTACCACAGGAGATTACATAAAACTACGTCAAGCAAATACAATAATATGAATATTAATATAATTATATTAAATTTGCTCCCTGATTCATATCCATATTGTGTCTCCTTGCTATATTATAGCTTTCTAAAACCCCACCATGATTTATGTACACAGTATATGCATTCAGATAAACAACTCACTCCAACATCATGATCACTTAGATTACTTCAGAGCTGCTGTGTAGATAATTGCTGCAACAATATACTGCGTTTTTTTCTCAAATAAATATTAGATGTATGATTGTATAAAAGGTTAGAGAGCTGAGAAGATATTTTTCATACCAGTCTAACATATAATTGATATTGCTTCAATATTAGCAGAGTAAAACATAATGCTACCAGAAGACGATTACATATGAGTGTACAATTTAGTTTTTGTAGTCTTCTTATGAGTTCTGCTGATAGGATATGAGATCAAACTCAATAGCATTTTAAACATCTCTATATTAGTTTTCCCATCCATTAGGATCACTACACTTCAAACTCCCATTGCTAACTTTCAAGCTTTATGAAAAAAAACTTTCAAACGTTATTAAAAATAAACTTCAATCCAAACTCTCTTTTGAGTTTAACTCAGTTACTCCCACAAAACTTTTGTGGTCTTTATAATTTTAAAAAATATACTAACTTGGAATTTAAAGGAAATCGCTTCTTGGGGACTTTTTTAGAATTCTACTAAAGAGGCTTCTTTCGACTAAGGAGGCTTCTTTTGAATACAAGTTTAAGGGCCCTTTCACACATTTGAGGCATTTCATTTAACCGCTTAATGACTGCGGGCCGTAGGTGTAAACTAGGGGGAGTATGTTAGGTACTCTAATAAAACAACAGATTTTATCAGATGCGGAAACCTGCAGTAGTTTAAGTAGATTTATGGTTTTAAGCAATTAGAAACGGACTTAATTTCACTTATATTTAGTCTTATGAATTCTTTGATGATTCGATGGAAAATAAACTTGTCTCTTTAGTGAGCAAGAAAACTAAGGTTTTAGCTTAACGCTTTGGGAAAATAAAACTATTCTAAGACCAGGTTTAGCAAAGTTCTGTTACACTTAGTTTTTGATCTCTCGTAAGGTTTATGTTTGTGATAGAAAAGGTCCGGTCAAACAAAACTAAAGTTCAACCTTTTCAACATATGTCCTTAGAACGTTTTTTCCATTATGTACAGGTATATCGAGATGAAGTGAAAAGAATCAAGATCTCTTCTCTTTTGTGCCTGGGGTACAGCCTATCCGACATCAACAAGCGACTCAACGTCACCTGGATGACCGTCCATCCACAGAGTCGCAGGGAAACTTAGGTAGGGGGAAGACCTAAGTTTCTCCGTGACTCTAGTGTGAGGGTATGGAACGTACATACTCGCATGCCACCAGACAATCGTGGGAATGAAAGAAATTTGTCGTTTGAGTTTATCTTCTTCTCCTCTCTCTCTCCCCCACCCTTCCCCAACAGGCGAAAGGAAGTCTGACGAAAGAAGGCCTATCTCACAGAGAAGCCTAAATTCTATTTGCCTTCTTTATGAAACCATGGAGATTGTCCAGAAGGCGCTGCGATAAGCGAATTGTCGTGAATGGAATCTCTCTCTGGATTTCACACAGTCCGCGGTATAAATGACAACGCCGTTCACCCCTCTAAAGCAGTGTCCCAAACCTACTCGCGTATCCCTCACGTTGAACGAGAGTCGTTGCCGTAACGTATCGACTGCCAACGCGCCGCCGAGTTAACTTGGTCGCTCTCTCAAAGTGTTCCTGAGGCAAATCCCGCCCCGCAGAGTCTGTGACTAGAAGAATACGGTCTGTTGCTCAACGTAACTTGAGAAAGAAAAAGGAACATCCAAATGGTTACTGGGAGTTACTATTTGTTAGTGTCACATCCAGTTAGGAGTGAACTAACCGGAACTGCAGTCAGCAGCCCTGAACCCGTCGTCTTATCCCCCCTCTCCCCGAGAACTCGTGTTAACGCCATCCGAATCACCCCGTCTGGACTTGAGTAGTCGTCTCTCCAGTCCATCACAATTAATGGTAATCTGTAAACCCAGTGTCCCTCTATTCTTAAATTACCTATGTAATTAACAGTGATTAATACTCCCATTGAGTCATTAGAAATCTAGACGCTTAACGTCAGTGTTTAATATTTAATCCTATTTATCTAAATGCCCGTTTAACTATTGCTAATTATTATCTTTGTGTAAAGTAAAGTTTATTTTTCTACGTTTGTTTATTTGTGGCTCCTCCTTTTTGACACACCTTTCGCAAGACTTTAATCAAGAATCCCTTCGGCTAATTTATTCAACCTGTATTATGCACTCTTAGAATTTAACAATCACAAACCTTTCCCCAGTAACAAGGGGGACTTTTATAGTGAAAATCCTGGCCGTTACACAACTTGCCTCTAAGCAGCTTTCGGATGTTCAGTAGAAATTAAAGCCTATATATATATATATATATATATATATAATCGTAGATTGAGTCATAGGGTTAATACCATCGACTTAAACAAAAGCGGTGAGTCCAGATCAAGGGCTAGAAAAATTATTGGACCAGACTGTGAGCAATTCTACGACATTTAGGCAGATCTCAAGTTGTTAACCGTTTGGCTGTGAGAAGGGCCTTCGAAAATGCTCCAAAACTCAGAATGTCTGCGCTCGCGAAGAAGAAAATTTCGGTAGACACTGTGTCCAGAGCCGTCAAGGAGGTGGGTGCCTATAGATTGAAGTGCGTGGAAACGCCTCTGCTCACCGACCGTATGTGAGAACAACATCGGGAGTGGTGTCATCGCCTGCTCAACGACACGAAGTTTCATATCAATTGAATTCTCATTTTTTCGGATGAAAATAACCTTCATGGTCGATCCAATCATCAAAATTCAAAACTAACGCGTAGTGAGATTCATCCAGCACGTATCAGAGGTCTGCTATATGTCGACAACCTAGCACCTGGCCTCAGTGATGATGCTCGGAGTTGTGGCTTCGAATGCCGAGAAGATCCCGCCGGTGTGGTTTGCGGCCGCTTACTGGCACACCGCGGCCAATTACAGGCACATAGTAGCCCCGAAAGTCCTGCCCTGGATGAGAAAGATTACGAAGAAGGCGAATTAAGTGTTTCAGAAGGACAGTGCCACGGTTCACACGGCCCGGACACTGCTGGAGTAGTTGGGCTCGAACGTGTACTTCTTGTCACACGATATTTGCAAACCGCAGTCGCCTGACTTTAATCCCATTGACTACACTGTGTGGGTGCTTGTCGAGAGCAAGGCCTGCAAGGTCCGCCATAGCAACGTCGAGGAGCTGAATTCCTCATCCTTCAACCACGTGTGGCCAAGTAGGAGGAATGATTTCGTCCGCAACGTGTGCGCAGCCTTCAGGTCTCACCTTGAGTGCGTGATCGCCTCCGAGGGCGGCCACCTTAATTAATATTATGATATAAACACATATTTATATGTTAAAACAATAAAACGTGTCTAACTGCAACAAAACTATTATTGTGTCATTTATTGAGAGCGTCAGTACCAGTGTAACAGAACATTTGCAATACCCGGTGTGTGGTCATTTTATGTAGGCATCATATGTCAAAGCAAATGAAAGTTTTTGTATAATTTATCCCATATTTACTGCGGCATTTATTTAGGTTTATCAATATTTTAAATCATAAAAATAATCGAGAGCAGGTTTTTTTTATACTAGCCTAGTCTAGCAAACTCAGAGCTTAGGTCTTAGCTTAACCCAATGCCTACATTTCGACATACCCTAGTCGTCATTTTCTGAACTATTAATTTTTTTGTTATGTTTAATTTAATGTGCATTATTCTGAAATGATGAATATTATGGCTGTCAAAAGAGTACATTAGCAGCTCTATGTTTTCAGAGTTTAGAAAAGGGAAAAATGCCAATTTGAAAGTGTGTGTCACATACATATAACGTGTAGAAACAATTAATGTAAGTCACTGCTAGAGATGGTTTCAGAATTTTCGCTCCAGAAACTTTAGTTTCAAAGATGAACTCCGTTAAGGACAACCAGTGGAATTTGACCAAGATCTTTTAAAAATAAGAAGTTAAAGAAAATTTGAGTATAAAAAGGGAACAAAACATTGTCATTTAAAAGAGATAGGCAAGGTTTCACATTGGTACAATAATATTAAACGATCTAGACATCGGATAACACTTCATACGAAATAAGGAAGCAGTCAAAAAGGCAATGCTTGAATCGTGTTTCAAGTAAGGTATAGTGGATTATGAATAAGCTTACAAGTATATTCACGTATGCCTTCGGGGTGAAATGTTGAGGTATTTTATAGATTTTAGCAGAGTTCACGATACTTTCATCTATCGAAATTATAATTAGGGATTCTACTTTTTTATTATAATAGACAAGTCAATTTTCCATCCATTTTCTCTTCACTTTCTAGTTTTTCTTGCTATTACTTGGAACTATGTAATTCCCTTCTAGTCTTTCAAGTACATCCGTATATATCAGTTTATATTGACACCCATTACTGTCTTTGATATATCTTCTGCAGCTTTCGCAATAAATAGAAACCCCGTATAATTGAAGTAGCTAGCAACTTTTTCGTGGCATCATAGTTTGTATTGTAGCAGTATTATTAATTATAGTTAAATTCCAAGTGCGTGCTAATAATGCAATTTGTATTCGAATTTAAGGATGATTTATTTTAAAATACAATTAATATACCTTCATTGTATTTTATGTAGAGTTATATCGTATCCAAATAACACCCATAATTTTGTCTTATTTCTTAAGCCTTAATCATAACTTTGGTCATTATGGATAGTTCTTTGAGACATCTCTCAAAAAACAGTTCTAAATAAATTTAACCTATACTACTTTTCACTTCTTCATCGTGTAAAAAGATTTAATCTCGGCGTAATTTTTTTGCTTCTAAATTCACGTAAATCTAAACTCATTATATCGTCTTCAAAGACCAAAAAAGACTGGCTTCCATCGTCAGTTCAAAAACAATGTCTTTGGACTGCAAATGGAAAGCAGTCTCTTTCGAGACTAGATGCCAGAATAAAGTTTTCCGTTGAATTGAGTCCTTTTTGTAATCATACAAGAAACTTGATACAAAGTGTAAGATCAACATAGTCTTCAAACTTCGCTAAAAAATTACTATGGATTTCATACTAACTGAAGAGAGCATTTTTAAAATGAATTATGTATATTCACTGAATTTGAGAAATGTCTAATATTAATATTTGCTTTGATCTATCTGATAATAGTGTCTGTTGTTAGAAAGGATGCATAAACTTTTCAGATGCCCTGTTTTTATCAGGGGGAAGGGGGGTATCTTAAATGACCAAAGTTTTCAAAACAAAATCAGCTTCAAAATATATTTGATGCATGGTGCATTTTCTCTCATTTCTGCCTGTTCCAGCTATACCTTTTTTTAAATACTTACTCAAAACATTTTCACCCGTGTGTTTTGTGTTAATAATTTAAATGCTATACTTTCAGGAGGCTCACCGAAGAATCAGAGAAACGAGGAAGATCTTCAGCAATCCTGGAGGTAATATTTTCGTTTCTTTTAAATTAGTACTCGATTATATAACTACTAATTACAGAAGAAACCTTGTACATATTGTTTTAGAGATACAACCTTTTCTTCCTAAGTTAAGAGCGGTCGTAACGACGGCAACAAAAAGCACCGTTTTTCAGGGTGTTTAGCATACCTAATCAGTAACGATGTATCATGAATACATATAGATTTTTCGCGACACAGCTTAACTTAAGAATGTTTACAAATCTTACGGTAACATATACTTAAATAATTATAGAACTGCTTAAATGATCCTAGACGTATTAAGACATATTTTAGGTCTAACAAATGCATTATCAGAAAAGTTAGAACTCGTTTAATAACGTTTAAGATATTTCAAAATTGTGTAAATTCGGACTTTGTTCTTCCATGGTTGCGTGGATATTGAAGTAATTGCTCGACTGTTATGTAAGAGATACTTAGAGGCAATTAATTTCTATGAAACAAAATCGTAACGTTTCTGGCCAGCAATTTAATAATAGCTGTTACATATTTTAACTTCCGGTATTATATTAATGAATAATAATGATTCACAGTTTATAAAATCACTCTTTAAGGATGTTGAACAACTATAAACGTTATTACTCTAATATACATAAAACGCGCCTAAAATTATTTAAAAACTAGAAAATTTAACTTGCTTCAATAGCTGAAGCTGAATTTACTTTATCTTTGTTAGTTCTACGTTATGACGTTCTTTTATTACTTTAGATTAATTTTAAATTATAATTTTTTATATTTTTACTTATCTTTATTGTTATTATTATGCTTTTCACAAGCCAAGTTATAAGTTCAACCTAAAAATTTTGTTTCTTTAAACACTTTCCAGAAAATTATTGTTAAAATAGTTTAGTTATGATCCATTTTATAATCCATTATATATATATATAAACATAATAATGTGAACACTACAATTATGGAGTTTAATTATTTCTTGCCTTCTATGCCTTTAAAAAGTAATGTGTTCTCTAGGAACATATAATGCCATTTTTTGATAGTTGATTTGAGCAAAATATAACCACGTAGATGAAATGAAATGCGATATTTATTGGTAAACACAAGAGGTAAATTTCTTGGCAATAAAACTTGCAGGCGCAAAATAGAGAGTAAATGAATGTGATTAAACGTCAGAGGGTCATAGTTAATCGCAACAGAGCACAAATGAACATGAGTAAATGCAATAAACCGCAGTTGAATAAAAAGGAATGAAATTGAGTTAGCCATTGAGAACACCTGTTATAGAAGTTGAATGTGAGTTATAAATGAACTTATCGCGTTATCGCCAAACAAGATGAACTTTGCGCTCGCCCCTAGAATGCTTGGTGAGACCAAAGCCACACATAAGTCAACGACTGTAGAGACAGACTGTGGACAATAAGCAATAGAGGTGCTTCCTTAGAAACTTCCTCAAGTATGTAAGAGAGAGAAAGCTTCTTGCCGAATCTTTAAATAGGAAATAAATGGTCCTCGAACTATAAAAGAATATACACTTTTTTTGGTCTTACCGGCGGAGAAATACTGACCGTCAAAAATTAAGATTTTCTGAAAGAGTCTGAGCACGAGAGACGCCCTGCATTTGAAGATATGTATATATTATTTGTTAATCCTATCGTTATCTCTTTTACGGCGTTCTAATGGTACCCCTCTATATTGGTATGCGATTATTCCATCGTTAGAAATTTAGCCCTAAATTGGTGTGCACAATTATTAGCAGAAAAAGATAACCCGTTTGTCTACTTTAATCTAGAAGAATATCAGATTTTTACTATTAGTGAGAAAACGACAATGTAAAGATGTATTTGGCTAATGTAAGTAGAAATAGTGTAACTTTTAACTGCACCATAACGATTGCAAAAAATCAAATAAAAAATTCCTAAAACAATTAAAAAACAAGTAATCATACAACCTTCTGCCAATGAAATTACGCCCATAGCCAAGGGCAAATGCTTCTTTTGGAGTTGACAAGTTAAACCACATTCGGTATAGTGAGACTTTTGATCGAGGCCCAATTCGCGTCAATTTTACCGCATCTGAAGTACCATATGCCGAGGTATACCGCAGTTCGGCTTGAAAGCTAAACTGTAAGACTTTATCTATAAATGAATATTCTAACCTACTAATTTAGAGTTCACATTATTTTTTCCGTAAATAATTTACAAAATTAACATTAAAAATGGATCATAATCTGTGATTTAAAGGACTTCCTGCCTCTGGGCAAAAAATGCGAACCAATCAGTCGTAACTTCCTTTTTAAAAAAACAGTATCCCCAATTATTTAATTTAAAAATTGGATATCAATTTTATACAAAAGTTTCATTGGGCTCTCCATCAATGTCACTCTTTCCGAAAGAGTTTGAGCAGTTTCGCATTATTTGCCTTTTCTAACCACTGATTCTAATGCCTGATTGGCTGTTTGTGTTTTCGGAGATGTTCGGATTGGTGGGGTATTGATGAATTATTTGCTACTCCGGCAGAACTAACCTTGGCCCAGGCCAAGTTGTCCCCAGAGCTTATAGAGCAATTTTAACAGGTTAGTTATCGACACGGTGGCATTTTTTCTTTAGTATCGAATATGCATAATTAAGTAATTTTGCTATTACGCTTTTTTCAGTATTAAAACTTTTCTGTTAAAGAAAGTTCTTAAAAATTATTTTCAGTCTAAATTTAAAATTTTATTTTTTCAATTTAATATGAAGGGTAATTAAGTTATATTTATAATATTTTACAACGAGAATTTATATCCTACGCTGATATAAAATCAAGACCCTCTATTGTGTTTTTGCACTGCTTTGAGCACGCCTAACTCTATTCTTTTGCATGGTATGTGTCACACGCTCTTTAAGTTCTTAGCTTTATTCAATTGCACAGTACATTAGAAAAGTTTTCTAACACTACAAATATTTCTAACCTAATCTGCAAACCAATTCATAGCCCGATTTTATTCGTATAGAAATGTATGTTCCTAAATTGATTTTCTCAATTTTGGGGCTTTTAGGAATGCCATTCCACATACCTTTAATATGGGTTTACGTTTTATTATAGTTTTACCCCTTCCATTTAGCTAAATGTTCTCATCTATCTCTGTTTTGTTTTTTTTCGTCTACAATAGCGTTTTAAGCAACTTTCAAACTTAGGAAAAGTTTGTCAACGGATCTTTTGCATTAATGTACTTTAGTTTCGTTTGTGGAGGATTTCGTTACGATATTCTTCCTGATTCCAAATAGGTTTCCACCTGTGAAACGCCACCACATAGAGAGTAAGGGCCAAGAAGGATTGCCAGAGATAGCCACATTATCAGGCTATCTCTGAGAAGTGCAAATTTTTCCAATCATGGTCCTCATTGTGTACTACGTTCCATGGAATGGTTCCTCCAGTTGCTTGATCTATCCTACCACTGTAAAACATTTCCTGTGTCTCTCATATGTGGCATGTCATATAACATCGCATGTTGTTTTTTATGTGAAAATTTAAAAAAAATTATTATTTTTTTCTTCTCTGAACATCTTAATTTATGCGTTTATTTTATTTAAATAAAAAATATATAAACAGAATAGAAATATTAGCGAAATACCAAACTAAAGAGCTAAATATACGAGGTATCCAAATATTATCTTACAAATAAACGACAATATCCCCTCGCTAGAAACGAAATAAATGCTTTGTAAATTGAACTTACTAGAAAAATAGTCCAGGCCGTACTACTATAGGAAATTCCGTGCAAATAGATGTACTATATAGCCAACTTAGCAACTATTAAGATAAAAAAATAATACTTTTTATTAGTAATGTTAATTGAATCACTCGTTGCCCACAAAATCAAGGGTAACCTGATATTAATAAAACCAATTAAATTACACATTGACCTCAAAAGTTTGAAAAACTCAAAATATTAATAAATAAGTGACCATGATTATTGACTAGAATGCTTAATTGTTTTATCATTCTAATATAAATCTCATATAGTTTACTTTAAATTTCTCATTCTTTCTACACTAAAAGCTGGGATTATTATTTAGCTACTGAATCTATTTGAAGTTAAAATTGCGATAAAATATCGAGAGCTATTTAATCTACTCCGGACAATATGTTTTAAAAGGAGTGATTAAATTTAGTAATTTTCAAATAGATATTTAAATCAACATCATTATTTCTAATTTTAGTTCCTACAGGCATAAAAAAGAATGGCGATTTTTTTTATTAAATGTAAACTTTGAAGTAAGAGGTTCACATGAGTTCTTATCGGTTCAGAATATTTAGAACAAAAATATTGAGAAAAAATCCTGATTAAATTTCGGTTGAACCTTTTTTTTATTTAATTAGTTCATTAATATCCATGTTATTTTCAACACCTTAATAGGTCATTAATGGATTTAGTTTTTAAAACTAGAAATCACTTTTTAACTATGGCAAATAAGATTAGCGTTTTTTCTGATAATTGTGAATAGAAACTTTATCCTTACATGAACACAACAAAAAATTTTAAAAAGCTATTGTTTCTATTTATCTAAAGTCACTCTCGAAGGAGCAACCAAAAGGAATTCTTCATAATTTACATTTTGTGGTTTATTTACTTAAAATGTTAAATCTTTTACTATGTATTTATATTTTTACCTCAAGTAATCTTTACTAGTTGCACACTATTTAATAATGTTAGACTTCTTTTTGTCACTTTAATTCAAAATTATTTAAGCAATACTTTATAAGAGAAATTTAAATTTTTTTTTTAAATTTTCAAGATGCCAAATATTATTAAAAACAAATATTACAACTATTCGATTCGAATTTCTCAAAAATTAAATTTTAAATAAAAAAATGAAAACTGTCGATGGTAGAGATGTTTAACTATTTTTTAAAGTATATTGCATTGTGGAGGATAGTAGATATATCTATAATATGTTCCCATTTTCTGCATACTGTAGATTTGAAGCACCCGTAAAGTAGAATGTTTACAGATATCAAATCAGTTGCTACCATGCACACAAAATGTACGTGGATGCTTATGTAAATAGTATTTCATAATGCATTTTCCATGCTGTGTATGGTATGCTTGGTAGTTACACAGGCTGTATTGAAGTAATGTGAGGTGAATGATCGCTTTGTTTGTAGAATCTATAAAGGTTTGTATATGTTGCTGCTGAGTACGAGATTGAAACGGTCCATGCTTGAATTGAGTTTTGATTTTTTTGATTGAGTAAGCTCAGATATGCTCAGTATTTTAATTCAAATGGTAGGATGATCCTTGCACTGGCAGTAGAACTGTTTTGGTTAGATTAGTAGAAATTACTTTTTCAGGTGAGTCCTTACAAAACATATTGACAATGGTGGGAACTTTGGTCTGTTATAGATTCATACAAAGAGCCTATAGTTCATTGCGATTATTTAAAATACTCAATTGATTCAGGTCATTTTATGGTTTTTAGTTTGGTCTATTGGATACAATCACAGTAATGGATGAGAACATCACCCGTTCATGCTCGATGCTGTATGAAGGTGGCTAACCATTGCTCTAGTACCACGAATGCATGCATACAGGGCTGTTTAGCTGACAATAGTTTTAGATAGCGTGTGCCCAAGAGTAGACCTTTTGTGATGGTAAGAGTGAAGGTTCAAATATCCAATTGAAATAGCTCTTTTAAAGAGGGCTTGATTCGGCTGTGAAGAACCTACATATGTTTATCCTTAAAGAGATAATTGCCTTAAAGTTCAATGGTGAGCCACTCTTATACTCTCGAGTACTTATGCTCCTGTGCCATTTGTATAAATTTTATGCTCGAGGATTCATAACAATTCTTCGAGTCTTTATTTCAGAAGAATGAATTTGAGAGTGTCACAGAGCATGACCTACGGTTGTTTATTAGCTTTTTTCATACCCTTAGTCTATCCCCTACTTCTCTCTAATACAAAATACCCAGTCTTAAGTGAATTATGGTGTTACATTAGTTCAAAAATGATCTAGTGGAGTCTATTTTCCTTATGTCAACCTTCATTGTTGTTCTAACCCAAAATAATCTGTCTCGACTATCACCAAACAGACTCGTTATTGGGACATATCCCTACCCAACGAGTACGAAATTAACTACTACCTTAACCCTAAATGGTGGATATATGTTTGGATTCTAGACTGTTTGTTCCATGTGTACGAACAACCATTCCATCCCGACTAATGTGGGTTGCAATGTTTTGTTATTGCTTTCTTGCCATTATCCTTTGTCATTATTTCTATTCTTTATCATTTTTCTTCATTACTGCGTTCTTTATCATTAGTTTGCCCTAATAATTTAGAATCTTTTATTGATATGAAGGTACTTAATATGAAAACAAGCCATAGCTTCTTCGCTCCCCCCCCCCCCCCATCTACGTTGAGAGCTTGCGCTTCGCTTCACTCGCTACCAGCCCTTCAGTCTGTTGGCTTTCGGCCTATTTCATTTTTCAAATCGATTGTGATCATCTATACTACCCTCACCTCCATGTTCCCTTACCCTCTCATCTCCCTCTTCCTCTACTCCTATCACTTCACTACTCATTCCCCTACTCATTCCCTCACCTTTTCCCATTCCTACCACCATCGTCCTCCCGATCTTCCCTAATCCCTTTACCTCTCCCCCTCTCTCCCCCTCCACCTCTCTTCCCCTCCACCTCTCCCTCCCTCACCCTCTCTCCCCCTCCACCTCTCTCCCCCTCCACCTCTCTCCCCCTCCCCCTCTCTCCCCCTCCACCTCTCTCCCCCTCCACCTCTCTCCCCCTCCCCCTTTCTCCCCCTCCACCTCTCTCCCCCTCCACCTCTCTCCCCCTCCACCTCTCTCCCCCTCCACCTCTCTCTCCCTATCTTTCTCTTCTCAACAGGGGGGACAGGGTGAGGGGTGAGCTCATTCATAAACTAAGCTATAATAAAATTAAAATTTATTCAAAATATCACGTTCTAAAAATATACACTTTGCCCTTTCTTTACCAACCCTTTATTGCTATGAAGATACGTAATATGAAGATAAGGACAGACAGAAGGAAAAAAGAGTCCCAAAACATCTCTAGTTTATAAACAAAAGGCGAACACTAATTATTTTTGTATTTTGAAGTGATTCTAGTGCCTAAAATCTATTCTCTCCACCTCTCTTTAAATTATAACTCCGAAAGGGGTGACGAATATCATCGCCATAGATTAATAATACCTCTCCTTTTGCATTCCTTTATTCCCCGCTAAGCAGAAAACGCCCAAAATTCATCTCAAAACACACACACTACCACCAAATCATTTACTACACGTTCATTTTTCTCCGAAATCACTCAGATGAGTGTAATAAGACTCAAATCAACATGTCCAATAATGTTAACTCATGTCTTGTCGCAACATTTTAACTTTGTAACAATTTTATATTACTACCTAGTTTAACCTTCTAAGTTCTTGATATTATTGATTTAGTTTGTTATCTGAAATAAATTAAAAAAATTATAAATAGTTTAAGGTAAAATTTACCTTTAGGAGTTTGTGAAAAAATTTTAAGTTAACGTTTGAGTTTCAAATTTAATATTTTACTCATGCATTTAAAGCTCCAGCTTCTGAAGTTTAAAGTTTTCTCCTTCGATATAAGTAATGTCATCTCTTTTTAACTTTCGAGATAAAATTCATATATTTATGTAACGTTGGACTTTCCAAATTTTTGTTCTATTATAATTACAAAAACATTTTTATTACAATGTTTTCCCGACTACTTTGCAAATTTAATGAAAATTTTCAAACTTTCCTCCTATTTTATCTTATAGTGTGTGTCTAAGAAACTTCGTTCGTATTTTCAGGCTACGCGGATAATGAAAACACTTTAAGCAATAAAATTCATTCTTTATTTAAACTCCATTGAAAGAAAATAACATAAAACAATTTGCATTTCATTTTTATCATAAGTAAAAAAAATTAAGGCTCATATATTTTTGTCTATTGACTAAACATTCCTTTTTAATTCCTTAAATTCAATTGCTACCTTCATTTTTTTAGCGAAATAAGATCCTATTTGCATTTTCCTCATATTACATTTTCAAGTTGGAATCGCACATTTTATGTATCAGATTTAGAGGTTGAATCTTAAATTACCCCCAACAAAATTTCTTTATCGCTAACTCAATCTACCTCTGCGTAGAGTAGAAGCGAAAAGAATCTTGTCTTTTTAGGAGAGCATTGGAGTATGTCTCCAACATGAATTATTCATTTACTTACAAATCTGAGAGAAAATGGGTTCATATACTTTTCAAATTTCGTAACAGAGACAGAATTTTGAGAGAAAATGGTTTAATTTACTTTAGTAATTTTGTAACAAGATAGAATTTAGTAATTCTTATAGCAGGATTCCTGCCTCACGTCTTGAAATAGTAAAATGAGGAGAGATCTAATGTTTACACAAATAAAAGTAAAGCGGGATGACAGGTAAATGGAAATAATGAAAAAGAAACATTAAATAAAGAAGTGTGGTAATTAAAAGAGAGAAGAAATGGATTGTGAAACAAAATTACCTAAGCAAGTGTTGGAAAAGGAAAAAGAAACAAAATAGTAATGGAAGTAAACTTTAGAAAAAGAAGTGCTAGCAAAGGAGAGGTCGACAAAAAAAGAGACGGGAATAAAAAATACGTGAAGAAGTGTTAATCAAATGATTGTAGAAAGGAATATGATAAAATAAAGATTACATAAGAAAGAAAAACAAGAGTGAAAAGGACAAAAGAAATAATTATGGATAAACGCAAAAGAAAATAGTGGATAAGGGAATAAAGATAGCATAAAGAAGTTTTGATAAATCATAAGATGATAAATGGAGGAAAGAAATAACTAGTACATAAATTAATAATGTTGGTAGACAAGAGATTGACAAAGGAGGCAATTAAATAAAGATTGCATGAAGACTGAAGTGTAGGCAAACCAAAAGCAAAGAGAAAAATGAGAAGTAAAGAAATGTTAGGTATAAAAGTGCTGTTAACTGAAAGATAGAAGAGAATGATGGTAAAGTAAGATTATTCATAGAAAGGATTAAACTTTTAAAAAGTCACCAAAAGGGAAGAGATAAAATAAAATAAAGGAAAGAGATAGAATAGGTTAAAGTAAAGATTAACCAAAAAATAAAATAAATTAATTCCATGAAGAAATGAGTGTATACATAATGTAAAAAGAGGAAAAAATTATATGAACAAAAGTGTTACAACAAAGGTGGATAAATTGAAAGGAAAATAATTATTACATAAAAAATAAGTGGATTTAAAATAAATGTAGAAAACAGATCAAGAATATATAACATTTTAATAGAGTTAATGGTATATAAAAGAGCCACTGCTATCAAAGAGTGGATTGATAATATTTTTTATCTAACAAGGACATGAAAAAGTTATGGAGAATTAGAATTATTGTGAATTTCTTGTACTCATTGTAAAAAGCAAAATAAAGAAAGAGGGAAGAGTCACTATCGAAGATCGGGGCTTCTTCGATACTGATTTTCAAATTGAACCGTCGACCAAAATTCGTAATAGGTTCAAGTGAGCCATCTAATTTAATATTATAATCAATACCCCATTGGTTACCTACTCCCGCAAATCATATAAATACCCTCATACCCAGCCCCAGTGGATATGAAAACAAGAGAGTGGATGATGCTAATAATACCCTGGTTTACTGACCTATCAATCAACACTTAACCAGTCAGGTTGCTTAGAAACATTCACTATCAAAGATACTAAAGTCCACGACTTAGAAGAAGAACCAAAGATACTAAAGTCTAAGATCTAGAACAGATGTGGGCAAATGTGGCTCCGAGAGCTATTTGTGGCTTTGAAAGCAGCTCTCGTGCCCACCTTACGTATTACAAGCATTTTCAATCATGATGTACAACAAGTCAAAATATCGTAGCGTTATGTCAGACATATTAAGAATCACAATTACTGATAAAATACCTAATTATCCTCCCATAATGAAAAATCATAAAGAAACATCACATCATTGAATGTGAAGTAATTTACTGATTATACAATATCTTATAGATAGTTACTTTCGTTTAAATTAATTTTTTTTCAAGTTACTATTAGTTCTGATTAAGTGTCAATTTATGTAAAAACACAATTTTTTTAAGGGTAATTCAATTCATTAAAGCTATTTCTTGTTGTGCATTTTACTTTCCGTTTTTCCTTAATATCTAAGTTTATATTTGGAATTAAAATAATGTACAGATGAAAAATTAGTATCCCCTTTAAAATATACTTTCATAGAAAACGATGAAAATATTTTGCAGCTCCGAAACCTATTCTTGCTGCCTTCCCCCCAAAAAATATCTCTGCCCACCTCTGATCTAGAAGAAGAACTAAAGATATAAAAGAAGAACTAAAGATCTAGAAGAAGAACTAAAGATACTGAAGTCCACGATCTAGAAGAATTAAAGTCCATGATATAGAAGAAAAACTTAAGAGGACAGAATGGAATATCATTGCCCTCAGCAAAGAAGGAATGAAAGCAGATGGAAATATATAATTGAAAGAAACGGTCACACATTTTTTAATTGCTTATGAACCACAGAATAATCTTTTCGTATAATAACATAGTTATTTTACGATAGATTAAGCAATTTATTGTATAACTTAATATAATTATTTTAGGTTGATTAATCAAATTAGTAATATATTAAGCAATATTCCCAAAGAAACTAAACCTATAGCCTAATGTTACCTCACTCAGATGAGGAATATGACGACTTCTCTGCAGCTCTAATAAACAGAAAATGTGCATGGAAACTATGATGGATTTAAATGCAAATATTAGAGAACACAGACTCATTATTCGAGCAGACGGAAAATTCGCACGAAACGAGAGAAATGATGATGGATAACGAGGAGTGAAATACAACTCAACGGGAAAAATTGTTAGGTTGTCAATAAATTAATGTCATTTATTTAAAATAATATTTAAAATCATTTTTAATATAGAGCAAAGTACTTATATTTTGCAAAAGAGTTTAAAATTACTATTGGCATTGTTGTCCCATCGTTTTACTAAACAGTTTATACCTTTCTTGTGTATGTATGAGAAAAGATACAAAGTAGAAATATTGTGTATTAGAGGGGTCGAGAGGTGTTGTGTATGGGAATGCGGATATTATAGATGGATATTATAGATAGTAATGAGTGTGATAAATGAGAACGACGGATGATGAATCAAGATGAGGGTACGTATGACGAATGTATCGGTACCAGGTTGCCTGGATAACTATCGTTTTTCCTTTTATTTTGTTATTTATGTAGTTATTTGCTTTATTTGACGTTTATTGTAGCTTTATAGCTTGTTTCAAGTATCGTTCATTTGAGCATTGCTAAAAACAATTGTATATTTCAAGTTGTTTTATTTTATCTTGTGAGACATTTTGCATTCGCTTTTGCTTAAATTATTCATTCTTGATTCCTTTAATTCTTCGTTTATGTCTCTGACCATATTTTTTTCATCTGTTTATGGAGCTTTTTTCCAGTTTATTTTATATATTTCCGTAATCTTTCCCCAAATCATTATTCCACATTCGTGTATTATTTCATTAACTATTCTCAGGTTTTTCCTTTGATGCAGCTCAGTTTAACCTTCTTTGTTTTGCCGCGATCTGTTTGTTATAAATCTACTTTCCCACTTATAGACCCTTTATAGTCCAACCATTTTAGGTTTACTTAGTGAGTGCAGTGGTATCGTGAGCTATATTAGTATCTGGAGGACTTGAACGTGGTAGCGCTTGCGTTTGTTGACTTCTGACAGTCACTTGAATCTATTGAAGGATGTGAGGAGTGTTACTAGCTTGCGAAATTTTATGGTTTGCGTAAGAGTTGTACCTATTGGGGGCAGTTTAAGTCCGAGGACTCTCCCTTCCGTGACATATGGGTACTCCCCTCCATCTATGACTATATTACTTAGTTTTCTTCTATTGATAATTCTCTTTCGTGGTTTGCAAATGCTCGCGACAATCTAAACGACATCATCCAAAAGCTGTACATATGTCGCATTTTCGTCTGTTAAGGAGTAAATTTCCTATATTCTGGGAGGCTTGGAAATTTTTCAGGCAGTGTTATGAATGTTGTTAGGCGCGTTCCTGAGATGTAGTTTTGTTATCCAACTTTTTCCGGGGGCCTTTTGTTCGAAATATTTTAGGGCCGAGAATTATTCCACTTCGGTAAAGAATCTGCCCTCCTTTAGCTGTTCTCTGACTTCCTTGTCTACCCGTGCGTGTGATGCAAGGTTGGCCTCTTGTTACTCTAGCCGTCGTAATAGTTGGTTTTCGGGTTGGTGGTAAATGGAGAATAAATAGTTTCTGCACTAAATCTTGAAGTATGTTTCAATCCATTCATTTTGGTCAAGTTCTTTCTCTCAAATCTTTATCTCTATTCTTTCTTTAGTTTGAAATGCTTTAAGTTTCGTATATTAGCTTCAGAATCTTTTGGGATCCCTTTTTATCTCTAGGTATGATATCAGATAATCCTAGATCAGATATGCCTTATTTTTAATTTGTTCCCATATGTCTCGTTCGGTCTCTTTTTTGTGTAGCTTTCTCTGATATTACATATTTCGATTACTTCTCCTGTGGTTAATGTGAATTCCTCTATGTTTTATCTTATCTCAATTCCCCACGTCAATTCCCCAGTCAATTATCTAATATAGCTCTCTACTTCCTCTTTTTGTCTGTGGCCCTGGTCGGATACCTGAGGTATAGTCCAGAGGTCCCATTCCAAGGGTTTTAGCTTCTTACTTTGTCTGGGATACCTATATTTCTGTGTTCCACAGTTGGCTAATCCTCAAACTTGCTTTCCCCAGCTTCCAAAATTATTCCCTTACAACAGAAATACATAGTTCGTACTAGGCTGTAAATGACCACTACCTTAGCCAAGGATTTTGCAAGGTTTACGAAGATTGAATATTTTAGGCAGCCGTAGAGGGGCCTACATTAGTCGAATAAATAAAATATCTCTTTATTCAGTTCCTCAAAAAGCATGAACAATGTTATATGAAATGAAGGAGAGATGCCTAAGTAGCGGTTATCCGAGACTCTTTCCTCCTTTACAAAATACAATGCGAGAACTCAGGTAGATGCGCGCAGGACAGGCCAGTGACAAAAGATCATTGGCCTTTAGTGTTGGGATAATATAGGTAGCGAAAGGTGTATGAAGTAGATTTATAGTTAGAACTATCGTGTAAAAATATAGATTAGGATAAATGGTAATGAATATCAATAATTCTGAGCCAGAATAACTACCATAATCTGACATTTTGCTTTAATATTTATTGCCCTATATTTGTTGTTATTATAATTTTATTTGGTGTTTTTAGCATATGAGCATTTATTTTCATTGCTTACTCATTTAAGCATTTTTCGAATACATAAATATTTAGTATTCCTTTTGTTTCTTCAAATTTATTTGCTACGAGTACTTTTTGCAGTAGGGCATATTTGCTGCCTTTTCTAAGTTTGCTTCACATATTTTTTACATTGCTATTTAGCTATATATTAGTTCGATATTTTCTTGAAATCTTTGTCTGCTACATTTAAATCGCTGTTTGTATCCTATTTCTCAGTTTTCTTCTTCACCCAATATGATATTGTTTAGGATTTCTTCTGGGAGCTTTTCTTCTATTTTGCTTCAGATATGCGTGGCAGGTTCGTAGAGTAGTTGGTTGATTGGTTTTAGTCTCGTTCTAAGAAGAAATTTCTTCCGGGTGGCTTATTTTTTTAATCCTATGGATTTTCATGGTTTTAATTTTCTTCGGCAGACGGTTCGGATCTTTTTTCGGTGGTATGCGATGTCGCTGTTCTTGGGGATTTTGAGGCCGAGGACTCTTCCTTCTGTACCGTACGGATATTTTACACTTTCGGTAGATATTAGATGTGGGAGGTTTCCTGTTAATTGCAATTACTTTGAGCTTGTTTTTATTTTTCTTGATTTTATTTCTCATTTCATAATAGTTGGGGGTTTATTTATCGTGTTGTTCGTTGTGCTATGACTCGGATATTTGCAGTTACTTGAGGCCAGTTGAGCTACATACAAAGGTATTATGCCAGTTGGACATATATAGAGTAGTCTTCTGCTGGTAGTTGGAGATCTTTCGTGTAAACAGTATGGAAGATCGGGCTTAGATATATTCCTTGGGGAACTCCATACCCTAGTATGAATGGTTAACCAGTGTTTTTATTCATTGTTATCGTGCCTTTTCGTTCTCTCAGGTAATTGCAGCGGATCCTATTTAAATTGTATTCCATTTGGAGTTGTGATATCTTTAGTTTCAGCACTTGCACTCAGACCTTATAGAATGTTTTGGCAACGTCGCAGAGTGTCAAATCCATTCTATTGTTCGCTACCATTTCGATAGCGATATTTTTTTTTTAACAGTGCCAGCATTATTTCTGTCCCTCTTTTTCTGAACTCATTCTGTTGTTGGTTTTGCGTCTCTTTGTCTTCTAAATAGTTTAGGAGACTATGGTTTAAGATTTTTTCGAATAGTTTTACGTTAGACTCTAACAGACAATTTGGGTTGAAGCTTTTAATGTGATGTTTTGGTTTACCGAGTTTGGATAGAAAAATTATCCTTGGTTCTTCAACGTAGATACGAAATAAAGTTTTAGAAATGCATTTAAAGATTTTCAGTATGGCTACTTGAATGTTATTCGGTTTGTTCTGTAGGAGTAGTTTGCTGATCCCAGGAGTTTTCTGTTTAGCTCTTTTTAGGGATGTAGTGTATTCTTGAAGTGGAAAAGGCCTTCTTTCACGCCTTTCATCGCGGACTTCTTCATCAACCTGCGATAGAGGTCTGAGCTTGGATCTTGTTCTTCTAGGTGTTGGATTATTTGGTGTTCGTATACTCCCTTGAAATGTTGATTATCTTCGAGAGTCACGGAAAAGATTTTGTTCAGTGTCTCCGAAATCGGCCTAAGAGTTCTCTCTCGTTTTTTGTTAGGGTCTCTCCTGCTTTGAACACGATCTTTTCTCTGGGATCTTAACCTCTAATTCGTTTATACTGATTTCATCATTTTGGTCTCTTTTGATATATAATATTTGAGATAATTTCGTTCCATAATAAGTTGGTCTTGTTCGTGATTATTCGCCTATTTGAGTTCTTAAATTTCTAAAGCCAATGTATCTTTCTCTGTTGTTTCCATGTTATTGTATTTCTTTGACGTTTTCATTAATCTTCTTTATTTTTCCTTTATTTTATTGTCCTTTCTTACTGCTTAGATTACTCTGTCGTTTGTTTTTTGTGGTTGATAACCTTTCTATTGAGAATGTGGGTAGGTCAGGACCTTTTCTTTGCACTATATTCTTCTTCATAAGTAACTGGAGAGTCTTTCTATTGCCGCTTCGAAGGATTGTGTAGCCTGCTTCTCTGCTCAGGTTTATAACACGTTGAGCTCATGAAAAAGTTGGGAGCAGGAAGATACGAGCGCCTGGGGAGTTGGTATCTGTCAGCTATTACAGTCTCCTGTCTTATCTTTAGCTTAGTTGATATATACGAATTTTCAATGTCTTTTATCTCCCACCGTGGTTTCATTATACTGTGTTTGGACATAATTTGTGGCAAATTATATTCTAGTTTTGTATTTTTATATAATTCTCTGGCAAGTTTATTCCAGGTTCAGGAATAATTATTATGCCCAGGTCTATCGTTCTTATTATATTCCTGTCTTTTAGCCTTTTTTTTTTCAATCGTCTAAATTTAAGGTAAAGATTTTAATATTTTTCTAGTATTGGATGGTTGGTTCCATTCTTTTTATTTACTTGCTTTTCCAGTTCGGGCATTCTCCTTCCTGCTAGGCAATCTTACTTGACCTGATTCTTTAATTGTTTATTGGTTAGGGTGAAGCATGAGTCTAGATTTATGTCAATATTCTTCATCTCAGTGCATTGTTGGTTACAATTTTGTCCTCTTTGGGCGTCATATTCCCATTGGTTCTACCTTTCAGTATTCCTTCGATGATTTATTTTTTGTATTCAACCAAAATAGTA
Organism: Ceratothoa steindachneri; assembly: GCA_963969495.1. Lineage (NCBI taxonomy): Eukaryota > Metazoa > Arthropoda > Malacostraca > Isopoda > Cymothoidae > Ceratothoa > Ceratothoa steindachneri. Next base: position 88,668,852 of record OZ018321.1, read on the forward strand.
GTGCAGCCTGTGAGTCGTATATTTTGATATTGAGTCGCTCAGTATTGGTTATTGTTAATGTGGAGTGTTTATTTGTTCATTATTTCGTTCAGGTTGTGGTTGGTTGTTTTTAGGATCACTTTTTATAAGCTTGCGCTTAGTCGCGTGCGTCTCTATATCTCACTATGTCGATTGGTTGGTCGGTCCGTCAGTCTTTCGAATGATATAATTGCTAAAGTCTTGCAAAAGTTAGCCGGGGAATTATTGGGCAATAACATCATAACTATTTGCTGATTATAACGACATTTGAAACTCTTATGGTTGTCATATATCTTCTTTTAAATATATAATTTCCAAGGTCCTCCCAAAGTTAGTCCGGAATTATTGACAGTTTTGAAGGTCGTAGAGTCACAATTCAGAATAAGTGAGAGCACGCGACTATGGTTAGCACACCTTGTTTTTCGTGCGTAGGCAATAATTCACTTTGGTTTGTGCATCATTCATTGATTGTTTTTCGATTACTTCCAGTTTGGATGATTCTGGACTTTCTTTCGTTGCCAATGTTTTATCTTGGTCGGAGTTCATGGATATTTTGTATAGTTTTCCAAGTGGTGATCAGGAAACCACATTGGTTTGATTCCGTTTTTTACTAACATTCTATTTAATTCCTGTGAGTAGAAACTCGGTCTCACAATATTAAATGCATGTAAGATACGTAGTAGTAGGTCTGGTCTCATATTACCATTGTACATTGTTTGGGGAAGGTTCATGCAGCCGTAGCGCATGTTGTGTTTTTTCTTTCCTTCCATCATCGCAATATTAATGGTTTTAGTTATTTGCCTTTACATTGGAAACGATATTACAAGTGTGTTATAAGGGTTTCCGCAGTTAAGGCAATTTTTGTTATGTTTTAGCACTCCTCTCATCTGTATTTGAGGTTCAGGCATTGAGAACATTTCTTTCTTTGAAAGGCGCAGTCGTTTGTTGTGCGTTGATCTAGCGAGTAGCATCTAAAACACACTTACACATTGATGAATTTCTCTCTTTCTCTATTTTTCCAGGAAATAGTTTGGTATAGAAGGCGAGGAGTCCAAATTCTGCTTCAATCGCGGACATTTCCGTTTCCATGAAAATGGCTTGAATACGTGGATGTGTTCTTCACCCTTCTGCTTCTTGAATTTTATCATTTCCTCGATTCCGGCCCATGTTTTATTTTATTCAATCTCCTGCTTTATCCATTCTGCTACCCACGGTTCGAGGCGTCTACAGATGACCGACCCTTTGATAGTGAAGGATGGAGGTGTTTTGGGGGCGAGACTTATTTTTTTAAGTTTTTGGAGGTGTCCAAATCCTTCTATGGGTCGCAAGCAGCTATATATCTGTTGTCTTGCTCATTCATTTGAAATACAACTACACCAGTTTCGTGGAAAATCTCATGGCCGTTGTGTTCTCTTTTAGGTTTTTCTAGACCTTCGAGGACCCTTGGTATCATCCTCTTTGGTCAATCTAGATCATCTCTTTTAGTAACTCCTGATGGTGACTTAAATCCTTTTATTCTTAGGCCTTTCGTTTCTAGTATGTTAAAGGATACTTCCTGGAGACCTGATTATTGTTTGCCTGGATAGAAAACTTCTTTCATTGGGAATTTGGCGAAGATTCCTCCACCCAACCCCCTTTATGACTTATTACGGGATGGATGAGATGATGGTTAGACTCTCTTGAGGGGAGAATCATGTTGTTATTATTGAAAATGCTACCCTTAAAGGGTTTTGGTTATAGAAACTACTTCTAACATATACAAAGACGGCTGCTTGTCTCTCTGTCGCTTTCGCTAGATCCCCATGGTAGGTGTCTAGAGACTGACAAAGGGTGGCTGTTTTCTCCTATTTTGGGCGGGACTATTACTCAAACATGCTTTCGTCGGCGCATCGAGATTATGTTTTTTCACAGTAAAGAACATAGTTTTAACTTTGCTACGAATGGCACCTCCTCCAACCATATACCAAGCCCCAGCGAACGGGCAGTGTGTTGAAATTAGCCAGACATAGTTTTAAGTTATGAACGGCTGATAATGAAAATTTACCTTTGAAAGTTTGCCTAAGAGGAGTGGAGTGCTGCTATTAAAGAGGAGGAATAGAAATTGATGATGAGGTAGACCTAGGGTTAGAGGTAGTCACAAAAGAATGTATCTGGTTCTTTGAAAGTAATCAGTGAGGCCATTAGATATTCTTCCCTTTTCAGTGCCCAAGACTTTAAAAGATCGTTTTGAGGTTGAAGTGTCTTTGTAGACTTTTCTAAGAATCTTCTGTAGTGAGCTAAAATGAGTCCGTTTGTATCGGGAGTGTTGCGAACAGTTATGAAATTGTTCTCTGGCTGTAAATGGCACTTATTATATAGCTAAAAAGAAGTTGGTAGTAGAGCTTGTCAGTTTTACAAATTCCTTCAAAAACAATGCAGTAGGTATAGGAGACAAAGGTCATGGAGAGCTATAACAAAATACAAGATGGATTCATATAGAGTTATCCACACGGTATACAATCAGGGGGATTGAATGCTCTCCTTAAGCCCGCCTCACACGCATCCATCTAAGTTTTTATATTTCAATTTATCTTGTAAAGGACGAAATAATTTCTGGAAGTCACTACTAAAATGAAGAAAACTACACCTCATCTTTCCTACGTATCCATACACTCATACACCACTGCTCATTCCTTTCACGTTGACTCTCCAAAGTATTTTGTTATTCTATAGAGTGCTATAGGTCACACTATGATTGCTTAAACTCATCACGCCGCCTCCCTCCACTCGTGAGCTAACCACCAGCTGGGGTAGCTGTCATTCAGAACTTTGTCCAATCTTTTTTCTTTGAAAGGTCATAATTTGGGACGCAGTGGAAAACAAGTGTGAGGATTAACTCACTGTAAATCTAGCATCATAGATATCCCATGTAAAAAGCGGCCAGCAAAACAAAGGAACTCTCACAACCATTTCTGTGTATGTTGGATTTAGTTTTAATATTCAAACCAATAAGGAGGCGGCGTTGTCAAAAAGTCCGTCATAATTCATTCTTCAGAAGAGCCCTCCCCCCCCCCCGGTTTATTCATTCTTTCATTATAAGCCTTCTGACAGGAACCCATAGCCAGGCATAGGGGCACACGAAGGGAGTCACCTTTCCTCTTTCACCCAAATAACTAAAACAAATATAAAACATGTTTATATTATGTAAAATAACATAGATAAAAAAGACATCACGGAAACAGGAAACTTACCTCTCACATGGGTCAACACTAAGAGGGTCCCTTTATAGATCTTCTCAATCATAGAAAATTTAACAAGAGAGCGGAACCTCCAAATAATTTTCTCTGATATTGTACTAATCTTACTATGCCTAAAAGAATAATATAAAGGTTACATTGCCCTTTGTGACACGGAGAAGGTTCTGGACAAACTACTTAGCGAAAGTATATCAAAATGAATTTGAACAATGGACACCACCCAAAGTTGAGACCAACTTAGATAAACATGAAAATGTACCAAATGAGAATAAAATAAATACCATAAATGTAAAGTAGTGAAAAGATAAAAGATTGATTTATAACAATATCGTAAGAGCAGAAGACCCAGATTGACTTCCAAAGATAAAATAATTTTATTAATAAGTTCTTAGACAATATCGACAAATTACACCCAGAAAAGATATGACGGACTAACAATAGGAATAAAAAAGGTTCAAGTTTACAAAAATAAAATAATTAGAAAAGTCATAGATTGCCATTGAAATAACGATGACTACTGGCAACTTGGTTTCAACCGAAGCATATCAACTTCCAAGGGGCAAATATCTTCTCCTGTCTAATTTTATTAAAACATTTCTTCCTCCAACATGAGCAATACTTCTCGAAAATTTAAACGAAAAATGCAGATATGCAGGCTGCATAACTTCCACCAGCACAGCTAGAAAACGATGCAAACACTTTTGTAAAGAAATATTTTACATAGAGAGACCTCACTTTCCAATTTAGTTAACATTAAGATCCGTTACCAGTCCTAAAATAGTCTTAACAGATCCCAATTTCAACCTAAATTACCACAACACTCCAGCCTCCAAACCGCATGAATTTTATGTATAAAAATAAAAAGGTTCAGAATTATAAAACAAAAGAAATATTAGCAAAGAGAAAAAACAAAGGTACAATGCAAGACACCTTGTCACTGTGATATCCAAGTTGAATGTGAAATGGGAGAAAGGTGAATGGAACAAATAAATTTCTATAGTAGTAGTTATAGAATGTTAATGCAATGGAAGAAGAATCAGAAGCGAGTAGGGGTGATAGCATTTTTATATATAGAGATTCTGAGATTTTACATTATAAGTGCTCTCTTATTGGAGATGGCTCCTTTTTATTTAGTACTCCACCTGTTCTAAGGCCCAAGTGAGACCAAGTGGTGTCAAGTGTAGCATTAGAAATAATGCTAGTGTGACATATGGAGGATTACTTACCCTCCTGGCCCCAATGGGGCACGGAGATATACTGATTTATATCCTTCGTGCAATTTTACTACCATGTGCATCATTTTCTTTACAAATCATACCTTACAGATATTCCAGGTGAGGTTTTTGGTTTTCACTTTAGGTAAAAAGATTTTTTTTCTTGTTTATTTATCTTTCATACACAATTTTCTCTCTTCCACCATCTCACACACACGCATACACACACACTTTTCTCTTTCTCTCTTACTCTCTATCCACTGACATTTTCCCCCGACCAATGATGGGTCACACCTCCATTAATGTCTCCTCCTGCATTCCATTCCCACACAATCTTTGGTTCCCATTTCCTAAAATATGACATTTCCTGACTAAGCAAATTACTCGATAGTCTAATGTGGCTTATTTATTTCCCCAATTTAACTGAACAAAAAAACAAATAATACCTTTTCTCGAAGATTCTTGCCAACCAATAACAAACAATTCCTTTTGAATAAAAGGAGGGTCACTTATGGTCGGGGGGTTTGTTTGAGTTTTGGTTTTGTATGATATGCTGGTTGTACTTGTTTATTAGCAGTTGAAATTACAGCAATATTATTACTACAGGTGATGGAGTTTTTTTATTTTTTGGCTGCTGCGGTGTTAATTTAAGCTCAGTTATTAAAAATGAATCTTTTTATCTGTTTATCGACTTGATTCATCTTTTTTTCTTCTACTTCCATAGTGTTTGTGACCTAAATAATAAACCCTACTTACATTCCCAACTCAATTTGATGATCTTGGGGTATTTGCTCTTGGTGTGAGTGAGGTATAGAGATATCACCTTCTTCTAGTCGGTCCCAACACGCTCCTTACACGTTCGACGAAATCATGTGTTGAAACTGCCTCAAATTTATTGCCACGTCTACACATATACCATTGAGTTCAGGGGTAGATTGGACTCTCTTGTGTGTCTGTGGAATATAAAGATTTATTTCCTTCAATACCAGTGTTAGATGGTAAGAATCATAACAAAATCAACGAAGCATTTATAACATGTTTGGTAAAATTATTTTGCGGAAGATGAAGTTGTTTTTGGCATGGTCTCTGAAATGAAAGGATGTCAAAACTTACGTGAAAATGGTCCTTATTTGCGGTTTCTCGTGGTAGATGACTTCACCCTCGGCGAGATTCGTCTGGAGCTGAGTCAGACTCGGGGTCAGTTGGAGGTCGAGGTCAGCAACGCGCGGGGTCTTCCAGAAGCCGACTCGGGTCAACTCCCAGGTAATCTAGGAAATCTGTTTACACTAGTAGAATCAGAATAATTAAAAGTAATCTAAGAAAAGTAGTTAATCTAATATTTCGTCAAATAATCTCGGATAAGCCAGGTAGTCTAGTATATCTAGTTAATGTGTTGTCAGTATAATCTTTGATAATATAGATAGTCATGCTCTTAGTTACTTTTAGGCACTACGAGTTGAAAATAAAATTAGAGAGATTAGTAGGTTACCAAAGGATGAACTTACTTTCTACTAATCTGGAAGGAGATAATTTTTTCAAAAATTTATTCATAAATAACTCGGATTTTACAACTACATTTCATTGAAACTTAAGTTCTGAAAAAGAATTTTGAACTTTGATTCTAAATATAAATAAATACTTACTCCCTGGGTGAAGAAGGAGTAAAGCAGACTGGAGTAAAATAGGAGTAATAAGAATACTAGGAAAAGAAGGGTCAATAAAGTGTAATTGGATAGCAAGGAATGCTATAACAAACACAAAACAATGGGACGCGAAGGGCGTAATAAGTGGTCCAGAATTTAATAACTTTTCAAAATTAGAGGATTTAAAATGTGCACAGTGATCAATATATAGACAAAAATTGTTATTATTGGTAGAGATTTAAACCTACGTATATTGATTACGATGTCTTTAATTTTTCCATAAAATAATACCGGTTTTACAAATTGTAGCCTTTGAAAAAGTGATTAATCTCTAGCCAAAAGGTAGCTATTATATTTAAGATTTAAACTTTGAATTTTGATTGCAATCTACTTTCAAGTTATCTATAAATTAAAGTCTGTTTCAAAACTATAACATTTTACATATGTACGACGCCTAATCTATATACAAAAGTAGTTATAATGTGTTCGGATTTATACCTATGTATTATGTTAACGAGAAGTCTTTATTTAAGTATCTAATCAGAATAAGTTGGGGATTTCTCGAAAGAGACTACACAAAAGCTACTCTTGCTCGTTTCTCTTGTATGATTTTGAACATAGCCGGAACCTTTCAAAAGTAATTGCGATATCAACCATGCATTATTACTGAATTGGCAGTCCAGCTTTAGTTCGAAGAGGTTTTACTCTCTGACGAATTCCTTGAAGCTCAAGTAGTTCGTAGGAGAAAACCAACTTTAGATATCTTATTAAAGATTATCATTGTAACGATCCTCACTTCCCACACAACATTACGTGACTTCTTCAGTATCAAAATAATCCCTTTAGGTGGATACTACAGTATGACGAGTACATTCTCTACGATGAGTCAGATTCTCTACAGTAATTGGAAAAGATTATGACATCCTAATCGTTTAAAATCAAGCCCTTTGACGCTTATCACTACCAACGTTCTATCAAAGGTTTATGGTATCCCTATGGTAGATATTGTCAATACTCGCCATTTGTTGAATGGTGAAGAAACTCTCAATCTACAACTGGGAAAATTTGGATGAAATGGATAGAAGAGGCGAGGGATAGAACCAAAGTGTCTTTTTATTTTGTACGATAAGACACGTCACTCGTCAAGAGCCTTGTCGATATGACTAGTATATACTTTGTGTGTAATATGACATGTCTTAGCTGGTAACTGTGGTACATTTATCAGAGAAAGTGAGGTTGGTGTCCTAATTCTTTCAGCTCCGCTTTTTTTCCATTCTCAGGCATTGACGATGATCACAAACGAAATTTTCACCTGACGATAAGGAAGGAGGAAGGTGCATCGAAAATGTCACCAAATGATGATGAGGAGGATGATGCATCAAAAGTTTCACCTGATGATTATGATGAAGATGATACATCGATAATTTTACCAGATGAGGAGGAGAAAGATGATGCAACGAAAATTTCCCCTGATGATGATAAGAAGAGGATGCATAGAGAAATTCACCCAATGAGGAAGAGCAAAATTAATCATCAAAATTTAAAGTGAATGTGATGATGAGGAACATGTTGCATTTTAAATTTAACCTAATGATAGTGAGGAAGATTATACATCGAAAATTTCACCTCATGATGAGGAGGAAGATGACGCATCGAAAAATTCTCCCGATGATGAGGAGGAAGATGATGCATCAAAAATTTCACATGATGATGATGATGAGAAGTTTATGAATCGAAAATTTCATCTGATGAGAAGGATGACGATGATGAATCGTAAATTTTGCCTGGTGATTATAAGGAAGATTATGCATCGAAAATTCACCTGATAAGGAATAGGAAAATGAAGCATCGAAAATTTCACCTAATGAGGAGATGAAGATGGTAAATCCAAAATTTCATCTGATGAAGAAGAGGGCGATAATGGATCTAGAATTTCATCTGATGAGGAGTAGGACGAAGTATTGAAATTTCACGTGAATATAATGATGAGGAAGATGATGCATCGAAAACTTTATCTGGCGATGATGACGAAAATGATGCATCAAAATTTCACCTGATGATGATCAGAATATGATGAAGAAGAGGACGATAATGGATCGAGAATTTCACCTGATGATGAGGAAGATGAAGTATCGAAATTTCACGTGAATATAATGATGAGGAAGATATGCATCGAAATTTTAGCTGGTGATGATAACGAAAATGATGCATCAAAATTTCACCTGAAGATGATCATAATATGGTTATGCCTCGTCATGATAAGGGAAAAGATACATCGAAACAAGCGACCACCCCTTGACCAATCTCTCGTACTGAAGAATGATGTGTTGTGTGTATGTGCAAAGAGACAACGTAGTCTTGTGATTGGTTATGTGTGTGGCGACGCACGTAGGGGAGACCGGGGTTGGTTGGCACACCCCTTTTCTCTAGCCTCCTGAAGGTGGTCACTTGACATCAAAATGATTATCTTTTTGGTCCGCACTAACCCAAAATGATTTGATCCGCACCAACCCAAAATGGTTTGATCCGCACCAACCAAAAATGGTTCGATCCGCACCAACCCAAATTGGTTTGATCCGCACCAACCCAAAATGGTTTGATCCGCACCAACCCGAAATGGTTTGATCCGCACCAACCCAAATTGGTTTGATCCGCACCAACCCAAAATGGTTTGATCCACACCAACCCCAAATGGTTTAAAGTCACTTACTTTTCAGTGAGAGCAAAATATCAGTTATTTTAGTACCAAGAGTAAATAAATGGCCCTCAGAAAAAATTGTAATTACAACTGTTTTGAAAAGAGATATTGAAAATATATTATTTTCACTCAATAGAAAAAGGTATCAGCTACATTTTGATATGACATTTGAAAGTTTATGATAAGTTGTGGTGATTAAGTGATATCATTTAATCACAAAGATGGGTCGACGTTGGTTGGCACATTCACTTTGCGGTTGGCACAGCTCCACTCCGAAATTTCGCTGCAATGTATTGAGTGTAAAAATTACGCACATGAACTATGCGCTTGGACAGCATAGTTTACATATGTCAAAATTGTGCGAGGGGTAGAAAGAGTAATGGTTAGAGGAGGGGGGGGGGAGTGTGAGGGAATGAGAGAGAGAAAGCGGAGAGATGGTATCAGTATGGTAGGGTGAAGGTAACGTTAGCAGACGTGAGCGAGGAGAGGAGCAGATAATTCAGGAAGGGAAGAGAGGAATGGGGATGACAGTTCAATTAATAATCAAATGTTAAACTAGTTCCTAGCAAATTGATTTGTTTGATTTTGTTGTTTGAATAAAATGTTCAAATTGTTTCTACTGATTGATTCATTCATTCATTTTACATTGAACCAACAAACCTCTACATGTGTACCAACCAACCCCATGTCGAGGCTGGTTGGCACAAGTGTACAACGTAACTTTAATCATATGTTACTTAATTTTAAAAAAATAAGTGTAGCCATTAAATTATGTTTATTTATATCTGAGACCTTAACTTTTCATTTGATGCTCGTTAGAATATACTCACATGAATCATACCAGAGTACTACAACAGAGACTGAAGAGTGTGCCAACCAACCCCGGTCTTCCCTACCTGAAGCTACTTTCATTGGCCGGTGCCCCCTGTGAGCGCTACATTTTCTTTTTTTGTTTCAGCTCTCCCGGACAATTTAACTCAGTACCGAGCCGTGGAAATCCAACGCCTTATCCACTCCACAAATAGATTGAATTAAGATACAAATTTCGCCGCATCCACTCTTTTCTGAGCAACAGATCCTCACCATTTTTCCTTTTAAAACAGGAACAAAAATCCCTCATGGGCACAGTGAAATACGAAACAAAAAGCTTTGCTTCGATTACCGGTAGTCTTCATCAATCGATCCTTCAGTGTTAAAACCACCAGAGATCACTTTTCAGAGTTAAAAACCCTCAAAGTTAAAACCTTTGAGATAAAAATCTTCAGAGTTAAAACCACCAGAGATAATTCTGCAGAGTTAAAACTTTCAGGTTTATAAATTTTCCGAGTTAAAGCTTTGCGAGTTACATAAATATATTCAGAGTTAAAAGCTTCAAAGTTAAATACCTTTCCGAGTTAAACCTTCGATGGATTCTAAAAAAAGAAACAGTCATATGCCGTTTGTGCAAACGAGGGGTTAGGAGAGTTGTGTCGTGATTCTCTGTATGTGCGAGACGCGTGTGGATCGAGCTGCCGGGAAAATGTGTCAGACTCGGCCACCGCCGATTGGCGGCAGCTCACGTCTAGGGCCGAAATGTTTTGAATATATCCACTCCATTTAGCCTCTGAACATTAACATCCGAGTGTAAAGTGGTGAGGTTGGTGTTGGTAATGAGATGTAGAGGGTAGGTTGACATAGATAGGTGAAGTGGGAAGAAATTAATTAATTCGCAAAAGATTATAGGCGCCTGGAGATTGGGCTAATCGCTGTTCTAATGTTTTGTTTCTTTTATTGCTGTGTGTATTATTTATCTTTTTGTTGTTTGTTTTGTTTAATTTAATCTGTTATTCGTTTTATTTCTTTTATGGTTCTTTATTTTATTTTTATTGTTGTTTGTTTTATTTTTGTTTGCTCTGTTTCTTTTATTTATTTTATTGTTGTTTGTTTTGTTTGTGTATTTGACGTTCAAACCTCTTTCTTTAAATTAATGTAGTTTTGTGTCTTACATTCTCCTCCTCAAACTTTGAAATATTAGAAATTTTGTTTATTGGTTTACGTTTTCTTTTTCTTTAGTTTTTTTCGTGGTATAAAGTTTTATACATCGGTATCTTTGGTGAAAAATCTGGTTTATATTGTCTATTAAGGATTTATTGTTGTCTTCGGGTAAGCTATTGGCTATTTTAGGATATATTTTCTTAGTTTTGGGTTCATTATTTTTAGTTGGTTGATTTTATCACAAATCGAACCCACCATCACCTAATCGCCTTATTTATCCCATGCAGATACCTACGTGAAGACCTACCTGAAGGAAGGAGACAGACGGGTACATAAGAGAAAAACTAGGGTGATCAAACAATCGAAAACCCCTAATTTCTACCAGACACTCCGATACCCAGTTGTCGAATTGAACGGAAGAACTCTGCTTGTGATGGTGTGGGAGAAAACCAGAGGTTTTGAGCATAACATTGGTCTCGGTGTTGCCGAAATTGCTGTTAATAAACTCGAACTTCGACGCCCAGTAACAGGGTGGTACAGATTACTGCCAGTCTCTAGTGTAGACAGGGTTGGGAACTCTGATTCAGACTAAGGACTGAGCTATTTCCAGGTCATGTAACAAGAACTCTAGACAATACGAGGTTGTGCTCTCACTTGGGTCAAATCAAAGAGAACGAAAATTATTGCTTGAATTTTTCCTATTTGAAATTCAAAAGGAAAAATAAAATACAACCAATGTTGATCAACTTTAAATAAAACTTTGCTTATTATTGCAACTAAAAAGCAATAATCGGGTCTGTATTTCTTTAAAAACCGATTACGTGTAATTTCATAAAAACTCCCTATTTACGAAATAGGGGAATACCGATAGTAATTAGCTTAGAACAAAATTTAGTATAATTCGATTACTTAAAATCGAAACATTTTTATTAATATTAACCTCTTTGGTATTTAATCTTTCACTTTATCAATGAAACACCTTTTGTCTAAATATTTTCGTTTGTAGAGTCCTATAAGAACTAAAACAGCAGCTGTAGTAGATAAATAGTGCAGTTTCTGTATCTATTTTCTACATTCTTTGTAAATAGTGTGATTTTTCCAAGTTCCTTCATAATCTTCAGTATGCGTACATTCGTTTAGATCACTGGTAGATGTGAATAGCTACAGAACTCAATCTTCTTTATAAAGGCATTGCAAATGGGATAATCATATGATGTACAGTATAAATTAATATATAATCCTCACTAAAATCATGACAATCAGTATATAATTTTAAATTTGCTTATGTTATTTAATGGCTTTAGGATTTTTGTCAGATTATTTCAGCACAATTTTGGTAGCCTTACGAATAAACATACAGGAAAGGGAAATCTAAACTGTTGGCGGAAACTGCCAATTATTCAATAATAATCTAAAAATATTAACACTTAAATTTAAATTGTACTTTGAACTATAAAATCCCCTCGAATTAAATTACATCCTTATAGGATTTTGGAAGGACGTTAAGTAATCCCTACAAAGACTCTCTTCTGAAGGCACGAAGTATTCAGTTTTTTAGGTAAGGGAAAAAAGTTTTCAACAGAATTTAACTGGAAGTCACATGCAATTATATTCTATAAAAGACTTTTATGAAAACGGTATCCATAAGTAAATTGCATTTTATTAGTAAATTGAAAAAATCAGGAGTAGCGATTGGATTTTATTGATAACAAAATTATGACGGCGCCATCAATCTTAACTGAGGAAAGCATTAAAAGCTGTTCAGTTTCCATTAAGAAAAATATAATTGGATTTCATTAGATCTTATTGTAGATGACGTGACATCCCTCGTGGTTCTACTCAATTCATCTGCTAACGAATCAACAAACTTCGGCTAGATGGGTTCAAAAAGCGAAAGACAGAATTTCAGAATTTTCTTTTGTCTATTGAATCAAATTTAACCTCATTAAGATCCCGTAATGTAGAGAAATTGACAGTAGACAAAAATTGAATACTTGAAAATAAACCTACAATAAAAGACAATCTAGAGAATGGCTTTCTAATCAAGAACACTTCAAAGTAACTCAAGTCAACTCAGAAATGGAAGGTTGATGAGTAGTAATGAGATGGTTATAATCGAGTTTCTTAGACGTTTACAAAAGTGGATTACAACTGTGGAAACATCGACTTATAAAGATACTATATTTCTTACACATTTCGTATCAAATATTTTTTACAATCTTCCGCGAAACTTTGGGATTGAATTACTCATTATATGGAAAAAGAAAGATGTGATTGAGAGATATTTTGTCTTTTTTTACAAAAGACACACATTCATGGCAATATCAACGAGTTTAAACAAACATATAGTAGAGAAAATGGAAAGAAAAATGTTCTAGTTTTTCATTTTATATAGTTAATAATGAATAAATCTAAGGCAAAGTGTGCAAGGGTCATATTAGCATGCAAGAAGGATGCATCATAAATAGATTCACCACACCGGGGTACATTCGATTCAGGTTTCTTCGCATATGGGTGATAAATCCTAACTGTATTTGAGTGGGAGAAAGATTTATTAAAATTCACGTAATTATTAATAAATGAATCACTTAAAAAAATATTTCAATGATAAAAATAGAACATTATTAATGGTGATTCAAAATAAATGAAGAAGGAAAAAAAGTATGAAGTAAATATGCATTATATATATAGATCAGGGAGGGGTGATTTTCAACTTTTTTCTAATTTCTTTGATGGGTAGTGCGGAAAAGGTGCCAATTGGTAAGAAAAATCTTTTGTTTAAACTAGAAACTAGCTTTAAACTAGAAAAATTCAATAAAATTAGCCAAAATATAGGTAATGCCCCAAATATTTATATCCGAGAAAATTACTTGCCGTAGTACTCATAATAATGATTTATGTTTATATTTTATGTATGCAAAAGCTTTGAGTTCAATACCTATATATATCTTCAGCTGTCGCAAGAATGAGCAAAAAAGTAAAATATGCGTCATTTTCAACTAAAACGGCAAAAATTGCTAAAAATTTAATTTTAATTAAAAGGTTTGAGGGTAGTTTACAAACAATAGTTTATAATTTGAAAAACATATGATCAATAATCGTAGTAATAAAAAGAAATTGTCAGTTTGAAATCTTTCCAATTTTGAACAATTTATTTTTCCATTAGTTTTGTTTAAAGATGAAATGCAATAACGCTACGGCTTTTCTTTCAAAATTAATTTTACAAACCCAAACAAGAAACCTTTGATTGAGATTTTTAAAAGGGCATTTTAAATTAATAAAACTTTATTGGATATATAAGATTTAACTTCCCAGTTAAATCTTTAAACCAAAATAAGATATGATATTAAAAAAAATAGTTAGATTTAAAATAATTCTATTGCAGTATAAATAAAACTTCAACTAACCTATCGAATTAGTTATTTTGTTTCAACAAAAGACGAATCATTTAAAATTTTAATTTTTAGGTTATTTTTATTATCTGTATAATCTCTTTGATTCCAATTATCACTTTTCCATTATTAGAACTATTATTATTAAATAATATTTAGTAAACTTGTTAGTAATAGTTACTATTTCGAACTTAATTATAACACATTGTGAACACCTTGTATAGGTGGAGTCTAAGTTAATATTTTTTTATTTTAATAGGTACACCTTTTCAATTCTATTCAATTTTGGGTTAATGAAGTAATTTAATAATTATTTTTCATTAAACAAGCAAAAAGTCTTATAATATTCGTACTAAAGACTTTTATTGTTAATTAAAGATATTTCCACCTGGATTTCAAACCATATCTCGAATATTAATATAACCTACTCTTACCGTGTACGTAGACATTCTCATATATATAGTTGAGAATAATTGAACGTTTTTCTCTATTCAAACTGTCTGTTTATAGGCTTCTATGTGTACATGCCCTTATGTGGGTCTGGAAAATAAGGATTAGCTTCCTATTAATGGTATTCGTTCTGGCTTGATTGTATCGTTCTTTGCTTCTACAGGTTTTATGCCTACCCTAAGTAGCCTTAAGGATCTTAGGACATGAGGCGTTGGTACAGCTGTGATACGTTAACAATTTCAGCATAATTAAAACTAATGCGAGATATTAGGCTTTAAATTATTATGAAACAGGTTTCAAGCGTTAAGGGGGATTGAATTTGAGTGGTACTATTTGTATAATTATGGAGATTATGATATCTATATACCTGGGTTAGTGTTGCTTTGTCATTTATTTTGATGTATTTCTCCTTAATTATGTGTATATTCTTGTATATTGCGTAATTTAGTCACAAATGCTGTCTGCTTCTTTGGCTAACATTTAGAATAAGCGTGTCTGCTGTTGTAAGCTTTTGCCTATACAGACTTGTATGCATCCATCAGAACAGAACTTACCTATTTGAATTTATTTTTCAACAGAAATTTAAAATTGAATGCTTCAAAATACTTTTTTAGATTTAAGCCAAATGATTATATAGACAATTTTGTAAAATAAATGCACAAATTTGTTAAATCATGGTGCCACAAATTGGAAAAATATAAGTTGTTATTGACTCATAAATTTATTTTACCAATTGGAAACTCAGATAAGCAAGAATATATTTGTAATATTTCTAATTATCTAATTTATTATTAAATTAAGGTTAAGCTTGTGTACATGTTAAATGTATGGTACTCTTCTAATAAAACTTCAACCGTAATATCAACATTCCTAGTTAACGTACGACATAATTTAATACGGCAAAAATCCTTAATTACCCTAATAGTTATAATTCGTTTAAAGTTATATTAATGGTAACGCTGTAGATCAGATTAACATATTTACTTGTCTTTGGCAAATCCTAGACAAAAGGTTTGGCTTTTTGTGATAAATTAATTTCGTCAAATAAAAAAAGATATACACTTTGTATATCAAACGACGAATTCTGAACTAAAATCACATATAAAAGACTAAAGAATTCCCTTGCTAAAATTCCTCTCAAAATCCTTAATCATGAATCATTTTAATCAATTTATAAAGCTACTAGTATCAGCCTTTGTACCACTACGTTAAATATCAAATCTGAATAAGCCCTATCCCTTATTTGTATCACCATTAGCAGTTACAAATGGTTTCATGTCAGAGGAAGATACTAATTAAACTAATTATTATTTCCTGAAATTGGATCACACATTTTATCACCTCAAAAAAGAATCAATTTAATTCCAATAATCTTTCATTTATGTTTGAAACAATCTATTAGCATATTTATTACTTCCATCAACTAGAAAAGGGACCAGATGTAAATTTTATCTTAGAAACCATTAATATACATACAATTCTGATATATTCCATGACACAATCATAGGAAAAATATTTATTGCCTCAGATAAAAATTTATATAATAGCTTTTATTCATTATTACTATTATTATATAGGTATTAGATCATAGAGAAAATAATGGCTGATTTCAAATGACAATTTTTAATCTTCCTCCACAACATAAATACAATTTATTGTATTCACATTGATATATAACTATTTTTAATTAATGTTTTCTTTTAAAAATATTCTTCATTTAGTTACTCTTAAAGCATTTACCAACATCGAGTGAAGGAACCACTTACGATTGTGCAGTGAAACGTTGGTTCCAACAGTTTCGCGGTGGAAAAATGAAACTGGAAAATCAAGATTATAAAGTTCGTTAATTTACAATTAAAGAAGAATAAGTGAAGATGTTTGTACAAAGGAGCATCGGCGACTATACTCTCATAAAAATTAACAAATTTAAAATAAGTCAAAGTGGTAGAATGCTGGAAGTGAATAGGCTCGATACGTGAACCGAAAATGAACTGACTATCGCTTAATCATGATTAGTTCCATTATCGAGCTTATTCTGTTTACCCATGTGCCTTAGCTGGGTCTATTATGTGGCAATAACAATAATTTTAGCTGAAACATTTTAAAATAGTTTATCGTGGGTTTAGTTCATCAGAAATCGTCAGTTGTTCAACTTTAATTGAAGATTAACGCCATCAACTCTCTTAGCCCACAACTGGTAAACTTTGAAACCAACATCACAGTCTATGATCGAGAATATTTCCTTCTCCAAGACTTGGTTAATGTTCGAACCAATTTGAGACCCGTAGAGACAAGTTTTGCCTCATTCAAAAGAAGTTGTCACAACGCATATTATGTTTTCGGTTTTAATATTATGCGACGATTAAAATCAACTCTACTAACAAAACATTATTAAAAACACATTGAATTTATATATATATATATATATATATATATATATATACATATTTATATATATGCAACAAAGTCCACAAGGACAATTAAACGAATATTTCAAGTATTTTCGATTTTTATTACAAGTTCGAAAGCTTTTGGAAGTTTCGTTTTATTTTCCTTCTGAGCTTTGTTTCATTTATTGTTTACTCAAACAATAATTTTAGAGTTTTCTACAAGCGCCCGCGCACACATACACACACACATATATATATATATATATATATATATATATATATATATATATATATATATGTATTAGTGTAGGTAGGTAGCAGTCTTTCTTGAATGCAAATTTTGTGGAAGACCATGGTGTATTTCGCCTTAGTTAATTTCCTTTGGCAACTTTCTATTCTTCTAACTGTATTTTTTATTCCACCTTGTAGATGGTAGATCACTTGTCCTGTATTCATCTCTCTTTTAAATGAATGGGTTTGGTAAAAACCAAACTAAATTGCTGAGCTTTCGATCTTATTCGATCATCTTCGGAGCGTCTTGATATATTCTTCCCTCCATTGCCAATGAAGTGGGAAGTCAGAATCGGACTGAAGGAAAGAAAACGGTTTAGCCTATATTTATTGGACAACAGTGAAAATAAGTCACACACATATTGCCGATACATAGACGATATCTATATCAACATCAAAAACGAAGAATATCTGATAAATATCAAACAGCAACTTGAGGAGAACTCCGTGTTAAAATTCACCTATAAATTAAACACTGGCAATAAACCCCCTTTTTTGGACATTGAGGTACAAAACATCAATGGTAGCTATATCACAAAAGTATATAGAAAAAGTAAGGACATGGGAAGATGCCTCAATGCGGATAGTGAATGCCCTGAAAAGTATAAAATAATTGTAATCGGCTCATACATCAGCCGAGTATTTAAATGCTGCTCTACTTGGGAACTTTTCTACCAAGAGATTTCACGAGTAAAACAAACACTCGTGAACAACGGTTTCTCGAACAGTATGATTGACAAACAACTCTAATCATTTTTAAATAATCGCTTCAAAGATATGGATACAACGAAAGTAATCAGTGCGCTTTAAACAACATTAAACTGTACTACAGAAATCAGGTGTCCACGGCCTATAAAATAGATGAAAAAAACATCAAGGAGATTATTAACCGTAACATCATGGTTAAGAATCAAATGGATAAAATTCCATTCATTATTTACTATAAAAAAACAAAAGCCAACAATCTCCTAATGAAAAACAACAGCTGCCAAAACTCCTCGAATCTCAAGTCAACCAACATAGTTTATGAGTTCATCTGCCCCAATAATGACTGCAAGCTTTATAATAACTCTAAATATATTGGCATGACAACTACCGCACTTTCGAGACGTTTACTATGCATCTTCAAAGCGGAGGACCTAAAAATCATATGGAGAGCGCGCAGAACATCAACCTAACGAGAGATATTCTAGTTGACAAAGCCGGCCATCAATAGTCAAGCGTTAAGCTGGAATCGGACATTAAATTTGTTTTAATATTCCACTCACCGGATTCGCTTGTTTCTTCTAACGTTACGATCAACTAGGCGGAATAAATATCCCCTAAAAACCGGTTTATTTCATTTAGTCCGATTCTGACTCCACATTTCATTGGTAAAAGAGGAAAGGATATATCAAGACGTTCCAAAGATGATCGAATCAGATCGAAAGCTCAGCAATTTAGTTTGGTTTTTACCAAACCCATTCATTTAAAAGAGATGAATACAGGAAAAGGGATCTACCATCTACAAGATGAAATAAAAAAGACAGTTAGAAGAATAGAAAGTTGCCAAAGGAAATTAACTAAGGCGAAATACACCATGGTCTACAACAAAATTTGCATATATATATATATATATATATATATATATATATATATATATATATATATATATATATGAAGGTGAAAACTAACTAAGCTATTGGTAAAAGCATCTTTATTTGTCTAGGTTTGAACGTTTCGAGGTCCTAACCTTATCATCGGCACTGAGAAACTAAGATATTAAAGAGTAAAAGGCTATGACTAAGTATTTTAGAATTATCCAGATTAATTTCAGACTTGCATACTTTAAAGTAATACGTATGGGGGAGGGGTCTAGTTGTTTAGAATGAGCCCCGTGCGGTTCAACCTTCCCCGATGCTGCTCGATGCGACAATGGATTGACCAAATGGTCGAACCAATATAAGATGAATCGCAAGATTCTAATCTTTATATTGTATCATGACTTATTGAAATTTTTATTCTTGTATTTAGCAACTTATCCTAAATTGCACTTTTCAATTTTAGTATTTTATAAATACTAGAAACTTACTTTAACCCTTGACTATCTTAGTTTCTTAATGCCGATGATGAGGCCTGTACCTCGAAACATTCGAACCCAGACTTCAACAGCTCATATATATATATATATATATATATTTCAGACTTGCATACTTTAAAGTAATACGTATGGGGGAGGGGTCTAGTTGTTTAGAATGAGCCCCGTGCGGTTCAACCTTCCCCGATGCTGCTCGATGCGACAATGGATTGACCAAATGGTCGAACCAATATAAGATGAATCGCAAGATTCTAATCTTTATATTGTATCATGACTTATTGAAATTTTTATTCTTGTATTTAGCAACTTATCCTAAATTGCACTTTTCAATTTTAGTATTTTATAAATACTAGAAACTTACTTTAACCCTTGACTATCTTAGTTTCTTAATGCCGATGATGAGGCCTGTACCTCGAAACATTCGAACCCAGACTTCAACAGCTCATATATATATATATATATATATATATATATATATATATCGACTTAACAGTATTTTTATAGGACGACTAAATAGTCCCCGTTGAACATCAGTTATTATTTTCCGAATGATCTAATGTTATCTATTTTCTATCCATCGTAAACATTTTCATTTTCTCGATGACTATGCATTTTAAAAATTATTTGGCTATCTTGTAAAATAATATCTTTTTATTACTTAAAACTAAGTGAGTAATTAATTGGCTTATCAAGAAATTATCAAAATTTTCAATTAAAAAAATATATAAGATTATTGAAAAATATATCATTATTTAGAACTAAACCCGGTCGAAACTAAAATTTAGTGCAGTTAATTCAACCCAGATTACTCAAACATAACTAAAATAAATTCATCGAAGTCTTTCAACCAAATCTAACTTTACCAAACTGGTCAACACCTAATGAATATATGCTATTCGAAAAAATAATTAATGCTATGATAACTCTATTAAGGTGAATTACCCAAACATAACTTATATTTCACTAAACTAAACTGCACTGAACTAACTTAACATAACATGTCTAAATTTACTTGACTTAACCTAAAAAGTTCGAATTTAGGTGACCATTAGTTATTTACAATGTTAATATGTTAAATCTAATTTTTCCTAACATAGGTTAACCTTAATATTCCAAATTATTTAGCACAACCTTACCCAATTTGACCGAACTGATCTGAATTTAAGTGAACCTATGCTATTCTCAAATATTATCAAAACATAACTCAAGTTAAAGTACGTTAATTTTACTCCTATTATGTTACTTAAAGTGACGGCCCATTTGCATTATCATATTCTAACATTATAGAATATAAGTTCTATATTCAGAGGCAACTAAGGATTTTGTACGAATTAAATTTTTAATTAAACATTGATTCCAATATATTTAAATCGAGTTACTGTTAAAAATTAACCTTTTAAATATCCTGTGTTGGATAGTAGTTAATCAAAATCATATTTAGTTCAAAGCTTTGTTTAAAGATGGCAAACACCTAATCACTAACGCATCATAGCTGCTGACTACTTCAATATTAATGTGCGTTCCTGTTTATCTATTTATATTACGTAATCTAGTTTACTTTGTATGCATTTTATTCTCACTTTCTAAAATATATTTAGATTTTCTCGTAAATTTTTAGGTCTTTTAGAATCTATCGTTTGCTAACTTAACATACCGACCCTTTCGTACCAAATTAATAATAATCTTACTTTTCAAAATATCTTGGGCCGTTGTATAAAAGTCGATTACTTGGTAAACTCCCACCTGAAGATGTTAAAAAATTTATTCTAATTTTTAAAATGATTCTGTGTTACCTATATTTGCAAATTAAAACAAATTAACAACCCTTTTGGGGATGCCTTTTATATATAATAGCCTTTCATTGCCTTTACTGCCTTTTAACTTTGTCTATTTATCTGCGTCTTATTCCTTACTTCCAAAATCATCTGCCACTTTAGCGATTAGTTAAATATGTCTTTTGAGGTGTCAGTTCTGTTTACAAATATAGATTTTATTCGTTATTGCTTCAGTCTATTATACTGTTGTATAAATGTTTCATTGAGTCTTCATGTCTCTTAACAGTTGTATAATTAATTACCTAGGAATAATCTTATATTTCTGTGATCATTTCGCCCAGGTTTACTTAAAAAGTAGACTTATCAGCTCTTTCAACATCCCTGTCTTTATATCTGTGTACCCCATATAAATCTTCACTAACATATGTTAATATATAAACAGCCACATGGCAGCTCTGTAGATTGTAGCTGTGGTTTAATTTAGTCTAGATTTTGTGTAGTAACCATTGTGATTCATTAGCAGAAGACATCAGTACTCAATTTTACCATCTTCTGTAGAAATAGCGTGGATCCATTTACGATGGGACGCGTCTGCTATAAGCTCAAATCCATCCCAAAGATGAAGGGATATTTGAAAGATGTCAATCATTTCTTGAATCGATTATGATTCATTTATTTTACTATAGTAGTAGGATTAAAACACATTTTACTAATGTAGGTTTAAGATATTCAACATAATGTATTGTAGAAATAACTTTCTGAATCCATCAAAATCCTATATGGAATAGTAATTATTATTATTGATAATAAAATTTATTTTATATAATAAGTTTCTGGAGTAATCGTAAATAAGAGGAATTTAGTCTAAATTCCATGTACTAGAACTATATTCTAATCTAAATTTAGCCTAAGCCCTACTCATAAGGTCTATTTAACGTAACTTAACATTACAGTAATAATAAATCAGCATTGGAATTAATCTGATATTGACAAATTAAGTTCTCTTTGCACTTCCACTATGCATTCAAAACTGAGATATTTAGAATATAAACTACCCCTAGCTTTACTAAAAATAAAATTACAGCATAAATTGAGATGAGATGGTAATTGGATTTGTTATATTCATTACGCTGTAACTTAAATTTATAAAATAAAATCTATTTTACACCTAAACTTTCAAATTAGAAAACATTTGAAATAAATATTAAAAAGGTTTAGACCACTGCTACAGGAAAAATGGGATAATTAAGAAAACAAGATGGTTTGTCTATTATGCGTGTCTAGACCTATTTTAGAATCCTAGAATATTTCCTTAATAGATATGAGGTAAATTATAGATCGTTACAGGATTTTACCTATAATATTTTATTGAATTCATGGTTTAAGATTCTTTGGTGGGTTTCACTAGAAATTCCAGTTTTCTTAATATATTTCTATTTTTTTATATAATTTATCACTTTTCGGTGGTTTTTTTTGCAGATAGCATCATAAGGTCTGGTTATAACTTTTTATCATATGTTAATCAGTTTTCATTCAAATTCAAAGTGTGTTATTTCGTTTTCCCATAAATAAAACCACTGTAAAAACTTTTAATCAAAGAAAATTTAAATATTTCTCTAAAATTAATATTCAAATAGATAAATTTATTAATTATGTGAATATTACATTTGAAATCCTTATTTCCTATTTTCAAGCAATGATAGACCATCTTTCGTATTATATTACTGATTTAAATACTTATCGTGCGTATAATCTTTGATAAAATGCAGTAATAATACGATATATTCAATTTAAGAAAGATTTCATTTATTTACTTTAGATTACACAAAAGAAATTCTTTCATAAAACACTCATCCAATTAAAGTTTAACTAAATTCGGCGTCCTAATTTAAAAGCTTGTAAGTCGGCTTCTTGGGAACACGAATAAATTTGCTAATAATATCACATGAAAGCTTTGCAACAATAATAATAGGAAAGCTGAAAGAGATAAAGGCATGCTTATGTCCTCTTAATAAATGTGCAATATATATTTTTAATTACTTATGACGTGAAGTCAGAGTAGCAGAGATAGAAAGCTAGAATTGTTTGAGTGACATGACAATGAGGTGACTGACATGTTAATGACGTTCACGGACGTCAACGATGCGTCGGTGATGCTTAGCTACCTTAAATTACCTTCCAATGATGTTTTATTAATGTTTGGTGGCGTATCATTGACGTGTCAATGATATCAAATGACTTGCCATTGGTATTTCCAAATCACTTCAGAAAGTTGCGAGTATTTATGCAATAATCAGAATGAAAAAGTGAGGCTTCATCTCAAAGAGAAAATTTTTAACCTCTGATATAAAGGGATTGATTTCCATTGTCGCTTCATGATGTTAGGTAATATGTCAGTGACGTGTCACTGGTAAATGACGTGGCAGTTACGCGTCAATGGCAATTATTGGCGTGGTAGCGATGCGTCATTAGCAATGAGTGAGGTCAGTGACGAGTGAAAGTAGGAAAGAACGAAGGAAAGCAATCACGCTTTCTGCCTTTCTGATAGGATTTCAAGAGACTCACAGGATCTTTTTACAAAAAAATAGCGACATTATGAAAAAGGGCGTTAGCTTTTTTTCCTAAATTACAGATTTATATGAACCTAAAAGGAGAGACTAAATCAAAATGGAAAAAAATATAAAAAAATTTTTTTAAATTCAATCAATGAGATTGAAATAAATAAAAGTCGTATTTACATAATTATGCAGACACGTACGGGACGAATGACAGACCCTTTTCTTTATAGTTCGATGAAACTTTGAAGAACCGTTTGCTCATAGTCAATCTTAAGTGTAGCATAGCTGTTAGATCACAGGTAATTTACTCGCAAATAGCTTCTTCACATACTTCCTGTCACCTGAGAAATCCTATAATACCCAATTCCTAAATATATAGATATTACATTATAATTGGTGCGTAAAGGTAAGATATCCATAGAGACCTGCCGGCATATTCATGTAACTACCCTACATTTGACCTCTGTTAATCTTATAATAGTGGTTGTATATGACCTCTAGTGATTACTAGCACTTGTCATATAATCTTCTATTGCAATGACTAAACAGGCAGAGATAATAACTAACTCACACAATATTTGCAAACTTATCAATAAATTGATATATTTTGGTAATTTAAAAATAAACAAACTCCTACATTCTTTGTTAATTTACCAATAAATTAACTCGCATAGTCTTTACAAATTTGTTAATAAACAACTCCACAGTCTTTGCTAATTTACCAATAAGCTACACCCCCAACGTCTTTTCTAATTTACCACTTAATTAACTCCCAAATTCATTTCTAATTTACCAATGAACTAAATATTACAGCTTTTTGTAATTTATCTAAAAATTAACTTCCATAGTATTTGCTAATTTACCAATAAACTAATGCCCGCAGTCTTTACTAATTAACTAATAAATTAAATTCTATAGTTTTCTAATTCACCAATAAACAAACTCGCAAAGTATTCGCTAGTTTACCAGTCACTTAACTCCTATAATCTTAATTTACCAATAAATTTACTTTTCTAATTTACCAATAAACTAACATCTTTTGCTAATATAGCAATACACTGACTCTCTGAGATTTTTTCCTAATTTATTAATTAATTAAGCCTCAAAGTATTTTATAATTTGCCATTAAACTAGCTGAATATCATAATCTTTTCTAATTTAACAATAAAGTAAATTTCTTTGCTAATTTACCAATAAACTATCTACCACAAACTTTGCTAACTTATCAATAGACTAAAAAAATCAAATTTAACAATAAACTATCTAACATAAACCTTTCTAATTTTCCAATAAACTATACCACAAACTTTAGCAATTTACCAATAAACTAAGAGTTCTGCTAATTTAACAATATATAAGCTATCACAAACTTTTCTAATTTACCAATCAACTAGAATTTTTTTTAATTTACCAATAAACTAGCATTTTTTGCTAATTTACCAATAATCTATCTACCACAAACTTTTATAATTTACCAATAAACTAACCTCGTTTTTCTAAATTTAGCAATCAATTAACTCCCACATTCTAACTGTCAAATGTGCTTCCCGATTAAGTTGAATTCATTTCCTAAAAAAAAAATATAGTCAATAAAACAATCAAGACTCTAATAACCATTTAATAATTATAGTATTATCATTATTAATTTAATCTTCTAAAAATAATTGATAATTTTTAGAGGGTTTTTTATCATGAGAAGTTACTAATTTTTGTTAAATATTCATATTTAAATTCTTCTTCATTTATTTTACTTCTTTTTATTCTTCTTCTTCCAACTCCACAAAAATGTGTCAGATATGGCATGGAAAACCTTGCTAGACCTGCCATCTTAAGTATTTCGTGCCTTCCAGTCCCCAATACTTGCAGGCGGATCTGCACCGATGTCTTCACACAATTTGGAGCAAAATTCAATCAAAGGTCATATTATTATGAGTTAAATATGCATCAATTGTTAACATACTTTTACCTCTCAACTCTTCTAAACACCATGTCAACATAACCATAATAAACTCATCCTCTACATATATTTTACCATTTTTCTATTATTATCAGCAAATAATGTTACTAATTATAATGTAACAACTGCGGAAAAGCTCTGCTAGATCGAGGAGATTTTATAAACTTAAAAATGGTGGAGTGGTTAAGAGCAAAAACAAATTTCACCACAGCCATCACGATGAATTTCTTTATTTTCCTTCCATCTTTTTATTCTATCCTCGATTTCATGGATATTTATGATTTTCAAAATACCACTGTTCAACCATTATTCGAAATAAATAATATATTCAATATTTTTTACCTGCTTATTATGCATGCACCTTCGTATTTGGTTAACATATCCTTATTCTTGAACCTGAATTAATTTGTGGCCTCTATAGAAGCTTAAAATCTAACAAGTCATTCATGTATTGAAGTGCTTAAGATGTCCATTAAGTTTGCAATAATATTTTTCTCATATTTATTGTCATATTTTTAATTTTGATTTATAGTTTTATTTGTATACCATCTATTGATGTTCTTAATACATTTATATTGATAGTATTAATTGAGTTTGAGAAAATCATGTTAATAATCTAAACTTAGCTCTAATAAAAGTTTGGCGATTTTAAAGAGTCAAGATTTATTAAAAAATAGAATGTGTTTCAAAGCTGGAGAATATTCTTATTCATTGTGCTTCGTTCAAACTAAAATGCTGTTTTGTTTAGTGTAAACTAGTATCGTTTTGATTGACAGAAAAGTTAAATGCAAACTTAATATTGACTATACTATCAATAATAAGATTTTAAACAACTTCTCCAGTCTTTTAATATGATTTTCTAATCCTTTTGTGATAGATTCTTCAAAACTCTTTACTTCCAACGCTTACCTAATTACTTAACGCTTAAGAGCCAATGGTTAATGATTAAGTGTCGAAGGATAAAAGTAGAAAAATTACAAGAAGTTAAATGAATGAGTTTAGTTTGAGTTGGAATGAACACTTATTGCCATACATCTATCACCTTATAATCTATACAATCAAGGAAATAAAGAGGAAGATAGAGTTAATTAGATACTTCAACTTCATAATCATGAAAGTTGGGGAATAGAAATTTCTATGTACAACAGTTTTGGTATTATCTTTCGATCTTTGAGTTTGAGAAAACTATGTTAATAATCGCAGATTAGATCGGACAAAAAATGTTTCGACTTTAAAAAGTCAAGATTTACAAAAAAAAAAGCCCATAAAAATCTATTTATGAGGTTAATGTTCAAAAAATCTAAAAGACTCTATACAAAGAAGCAAAAAGATCATTCAAGAGTACAAATAAAGAATCCTCATACGATGAGATAGATTCAAAACTGATTATTCTTAACAAAAGTGAAACAACTAAACAAATTAAAAAATCAGCGGTTAAAAGTTGTATCTTTAAGGTTGAATGCTCACTTTCTATCTTTGTTAATACAAACATCTTCTTACTATGAAGTTATTTGAGGATCTCTCAACAATTTCTCAAGATACTTTCTATCACTTTTTGGCAAAGTACTATTATTTATCATTTATTCAATTTTTTACCTATTTATCAGTCTCACAATAACTTTTCGCAAGTCTATCGAGACCACGTTAGTTTGAACTATTCCTTTAATTCACTCGTGGTGAGTAAAGTTAAAAAGTTAACATATTTAATAAAAGAGGCAAAAGTCATTTTGCAAATATATTAAGCAAAAATAAGGGAAATACTCTTGCAAAGAGGGTTGGTCACTGCTTACCTACAAACATTTTTTTCAAACATGTGACTAACGAACTTTTTGTAGCTGTACAATTCTATTTGTGTTAAGTATATCATGTTAGCTCTTAAATAATACATTGTTAACATATATGAAGTCACTAATTTATAATTTTAATTCACGTTATTATTATTAATATAAAATATACCCAAAGGTAGGGGAATTTATGCTTAAGAAAACTTAAGAAAATTATATAAATGTTTAGTGTAACACTCCTGTTTGTTGTTCTTCTTGTTAAATTTATCAATTTTATCTATAACCTAAATTGTTAGAATTTCAATGTGTAACTTTAAAACCGTGATACCATTCAATGTTCATTTTTGTGCGTAACTATTAAATGTATAGAAGTACAGAGTTTCTCTCATACCACGTTATCATCTATATTATTCTAATTAGAATCATTAATATCCCGGTCACTAACAGTTTATTATCATTGGAATGTAAAGGTAACCGAACTATTTAATATCCACTATGGTGGCTTCGAAAGGGCAGATTCACATATATCCTTACGCTTATTCACATTTATTTCCGTTGATTTATTTTTTCTTTCAAATTCATTATTACGATTTAAATAATGGAAATGAATTCAAAAGATTTTATCTTGAGAGTAGCCAGTTAGAAACACAATGTTGCTGAAATTCTACGCGATATTTTCAAAAGCAGTGCTGATATCCAGCATGTTTAATAACACTGCATTCTTTACCTCGACATTTTACATAAGTAGTACACTGAGACTCTTTTATAATGTCATATTCTAGGTCTAATTAAAATGACAACTGTATCGATGCGTCAAGCATTCCTGAACCACATATAAACGATAGCCTTTCACCGATAGAGGATGTTCGTAAAATCAATGTAATTCTTTAAAAGTTTCCATCCATGAGTAAGGACAAATTTTGCAGGATATTGTAGCTGCATTTTATAACTTTATGGTACCTGATTTGAACATGTAAATTCACTATACAGTTTAACTTTTAACAATACCAGTAGTGTAATAATTTAACTGATGCCACAACAGAAGTTTTACGTGCTCGTAGTTATATTATATTTAAATTCCGTTACACTGCTCTGTAGAATATCCGCTGTTTAGCATTTCTCCCACCACAAAAACACACAACTAAATAATTAAATAAATGAAATTTTAATAAGTGAAAGAACATGCTTCTAATAATAATTATTACTATTATCCCAATCGCTCTCACTCTTAGCTCTATTAAAATAATTGGAAGATAATCGTTATTGCATTATTTACTTTCTCCCAGGAAACAAATATTTTCTATTTTTAATAATTAACAAACTCCCTATACCCTCCCTGCCACCTCTTTATCCTCCTATTCATTCTCTTACTAACTAAAATAGTTTGAATGAATGGCTGGTTATAAAGAGGAAACTACTAAGCGCGTGAAAAAAACAAATCTTATATATTTCGCAGGGTGAGGTAACTGCAATTCTTTTTAATTCCTTCTTCCACATGGGTGCATAAGGTTTTATTTTCACTGCATTATCCGTAGAAATCCAATTCTATCGGACTATAAATCTCATCATTAGTGCATTTACCACCTGTGTTACAGACTCTCCTTCTAGTATATGGTCCGAGAAAATATCAACTTGTTTCCTGAGATTCTGTATCTGATTAATCCCCAGATCTAAGAAATTAAGAGGAGACAAGTCTCGTCGTCTCTCTAGTAACAAACACATAAGAGTCTGCGGGTTTCGTAAGGTTGGAGAAAATAAATAAAATATCGCCTTTTCGGCTTTGAGAATTATTGCCACCTTCATCATGGTAGACGATAACTTGTGACTTCTAGTTTGAACCCATTCGAATCAGATTCAATGAACTACTGATCAGGATTAGGATTTTAAAGGTATGATTTATCTAAATCATCCTAAAGGTTGATATAATTAAATCTAATTCAATTTAATATTTTCGCGGCAGTATTGATTACCACTCAACAACGATCCCAGAGTCAAATGGAAAATAAGAATTCAGTAATATTAATTTCACTTTTATTAGCTACATTAAATTTACTTAATGAATTTACATATTCATTTAATCTTTTTTAGTATAACTTTATCACACAATGAACTTTTAATCTATGGAAAACGTACTTGAAGGAGTCAAGATCCATCAAACTCTGCCATTTTGTGTCAAAAGTTTGGACAACGTAAAGACCAATAAATCACGAACGTCATTCTCAATAAAAGACACCATAAAATACGATACCCTTAATCATAATTTTCAGGGTCTTTGCGTAAGAACAGACCTTATACACGATCAGAACAACATTGGAACAAGATGCACACATAATAGGACGAATTTACAAGACATTAGCTATAGTGTACAGAAGAGTTCTCAATTATAAAAATGCATAAAGACCTTTTGAAATAGCATACTAAATAACAAAAAAATATAAATACCCTCCTCACATTTTTCAAATATACAGTAAAATCAATCATCAGTTAAAAACAGTCATTTGTGAAACAATAAACTAAGAAACACATCAATTAACAATAAGAATTAAAATAATATGTCCAGTATATCAACATATTTATTACCTAAACCGAAACTGTTGGTTCTGAACTTGTTTGCATAATTAATAAATGAAAGGCTTCATCTTTAAAGCTTTTTTAAAAGAACTTTATTGAAACTATTCAAATATATATGACGTATAATGTTTGTCGCACCTTAATCTAATATTCTTTGTTTCTTAAAAGATCCGTATCTGATGCCAAATTTCAGAGTGCACACTTTATCAGTAGACTCTAAAAGACTTGTTAAAGCTCTTTAAAATTGTAGTATATAGAGATCTGGAGACTTTTTAAATCATTAACAATGTATACTAAAGGAAGTGAAAATAAAGTTACGTGAAATAAAAAATATTCAATTGTTCCTTTACTTTAATAAATTGGTACAAATACAGGAATCATTTCAAAAGAATTAAAAACTTTTGAGTGACTTAATGAGATATCTTTCTGTAATTAGAGATGTGGTCGCCATAAATATTTTGATCCCCTTCCTTCATAATTAAATGATAAAATAAAATAAAAACGGAACGATGAATAATGAGTGTTGTCATACAAAAAAATATTAAAGCTTCAATAAATAGATGAGAAAAAGCCTCAGCAAACAGTGGCATAAATCTATATTAAACTACTTTAAATCAATAAAACAAAATATAACAAGGCCATAGATAAGCAGTTCCCACACAGAAATGCAAATTAAATTCAAATAGCTATAAATAAATACTTAGGTATTTGATATTTTACTACATTGTAAACGGCATTTAACTTGTCATATATTCATATATATATATATATATATATATATATATATATATATATATATATATATATATATAGATATATATATATATATTTGCAAGTACTATTGAATTCCATAGTCTTTCTGCGTGAACATAAACATTACAAAAATTGGCCAATCATGGCGCGGAAAATTTTTAAGGGCAAACTAAGCGGAATCGGCTTCACTGAAATAAACGACTTTGAAGAGTCCTGTCTAGCCATAAAAATAAAAATGACAATAGGAGATCTGGTTATAGCGGGGGCATACCAACCCCCAAGACGCTCGTACCTTCTAATTTCCAATTCCCACAAGCTCTTCCGACGCCAGGCCTCAACCATACTAACCGGAGACCCCAATGCAAGATGCAGGGAGGCATGATACACAACAAACACAAACGGAAAAGAAATAGTAATAGTAAGTAGGGAAGGACCAGACATTCTGACTTACTTAACAGCCCGAACCTCAACTACCCCAGACATCATACTTACCAATCAAAATTTTAACCTAAACCACCACAAAAACCAGGCCTCGCAACCACATCCGACCATTTAAGTATGGTAACCACCATTTCAACTTCACCCATCCAAATTAAAATACCACATTGGAGATCTATCAGCAGAACAAACTGGAATGGTTACAAAGAATACTTAAGTACATTAAAAACTGGATCCCTAAACAACCAAGCAACAGAAGAAATTTAAAACCAACTAAAACTCATCACTGAAAAAATCGTTGAAGCAGACAGAATTCATACCCCAATAATAACATATAGAACCCTACCTGCTCCCAGATGGAACCAAGAAATACAGGAAAAGATGGAAGAATTTCAGAACTTAACAAAAGAAATTTCAGAAATGGGTGATAACATGGAGAGGTAGCGAAGGTTAATCGTAATCAAAAGGCAGATACGTACTCTTATTTAAGAAAAGTAAAATCTAGTATGTAACAATATAATAGGCAAAATGAATGTCGAAACAGATCCGAGGAAATTCTGGAGAGATTACAGAAAACTACGAGGATCTTAACCAAGAAAAAAATAAAACTGAAAATGCAGGACCGGGAAGCGCAAAAAAACGAAAAACTCCAGGAGTCCTTATAAAATCACAAATATTCTAAAAAACAAATATTCTCGATATCACCAGAAGAGAACCAAAAATATGACATGGAGCACGAAGAGGAAATCCTACAAACCCTAGAGGCGCAACAAGAGCTCACTGCACTATACATATACGTCGACGAGGAGAGACGCCACTCCTTGGGGGGAAGAAATCATTCAAACAAAAAGCACCAGGTCAAAGCGGCATAACGAAGGCATATCTAATAATTGCTCCTAAAAATGCGTATAAATCGATAGTGAAGATTTCCAATGCCTGGCTTAATATTGGGTACTTTCCCCAAACCTTTAAAACGGCAAAGATGATCTTACCGAAGCTGGGTAACCAAAACACCAAGTTAGAAGCTACCACGCAATCTCGCTCTTTGAATTTCTGGGTAAAGTCCTAGAAAAACTCTTATTTGACAGGTTAATTAAACACATTACTGAAAATAACCTGTCCAACCCACAACAACATGGGTTCAGGAACAAGTGAGGAACGGATACCGCGCTGGCGATTATTGCAAGAGAAAATTGCTACAGAAACAGCGCGAGGCAACCGAGTAGACATAGTACTCCGCGCCGTTGCTAAAGCCTTCGTCAAATTGTGGTTGCCCGGTTTAAAAGCCAAGACTTGAAGCCTTAATCTAAAAATAAATGTTTGCAAAACATTATGAAACTACCTGGATGAAAGAAAAGCCGTACTACAAATAAACGGCCAAACAGGCTACCATATTGACCTGCAAACTGGTGTCCCCAGGGAGGATGCCTTCTCCAACGCTGCACACAGTTTACAGCAGGGACCTTTCACAACAAACCCACGAATGTGCGATGTACATCCAACTAGCGGATGACATCCCACAAATAATCACCAGGGGCAGGAAGAACCCCCAAGACGTTGTTCAAAGAACAGCGAGGGAAATAAAGAACCTGAACGAATACGAAAAAAGAAACAAAATCAAAACAACAAAGAAAAATTCCAATTAATACCCGTAAACAGAAGGAAAACAGTTGCAGTAAGGGTCAATGGAGAGGCATATCCATACTCCACGGAAGGGCGCGTCCTCGGTCCAAAACTAACAACAACAGGGTACACCTGCCACATAACGCAGAAAATCATGGAAACAAAAATTACCATGTCGGCGCTGTACAGATTCAAAAACCTATCTAATGAAAACAAAAGAAATTTATCCATGGTCTTAGTTCGTCTCAAGCTCCTTTATCCAATAGTACCGATGAATACGTTGAGTAACTCACAATTAAAAAGGTCCAACGTATTCAAAATCAAGCCACAAGATTCATCACAAACTCAAAAAGACATGTTCGCATACCATCAAAGGAACTCTATCGAAGAACTGCAATAGAACCCGTAAATATAATCTACAAAAATGAGCAACGAAAGTGTGAGAAAATTTAAAAAACATAATTCCCGAAAATTAAATGATCCGAATAATAATATCGGAAAATTAAATCCGACGAATACATTACAAACAACGATTTAACGGAAGTCTGCAAAAAACGTTATATGACATCAATCAGATCTATAGATATAATACAAGATTACCGAAAGGATAAACACACAGAAATATGTAGAATTAACCGAAGAAGACTACTGATTATACAAACAACATGAGAAACCCGATGAGTAAGTAAGAGAATTATTGATAATAATAAAGAATAAAAGCACATAAAAATTTAATAATATATATATATATATATAGAGAGAGAGAGAGATTAAAAATAAATACCTTAAAAAGCGAAAGGAGCACAAATAAAAACAAAATCAAAAAAGATAGAGATGATCAATAGAGCAAAAGAAAACAAAGGCTCGAATTCTAAATATTCACTAAGAATCACATAAAAAACAAAAAAAAAACACTGTAAAAAAGCAAAAGAAGCAGGAAAACAAACAAAGAAAAACAAAATAACGAAAGATAGAGATGCTCAATAGAGCAAAAGAAAACAAAGGCTCGAATGCTAAATATTCACTAAGAATCACACATAAAAAGAAAATGAAAAGAGGAAAGCGTTAGCCAGGCAACCTGGTTCTAATCATTATCATCCTCACCTTATCCCCCCCATCGTTCATCCTACACTCATTAGCATCACATCAACACACACACGTTTTACAAAATGTTTTCTACCTATCCTATCCTTCTCTCCACATTCTAACTATATGCTATCTTGAATCTTGAATCTAATTCCATTTCTGTTCATTCCCTGAAGATTGCCTAACACGGTCGAAAGACGTCTAGGAATAAACAATGTCATTCGCGGATGTTTTTTCTCGCCTCGAAGACCCGTTAAAAAACGTGTAATAAATATTAATAAAATACAAGTTAAAATTAATAACGCTACCGCAGTTGTTGACTTCAATAGTACATGCATACAACATGGCCTTTTACCTAATTATATATATATATATATATATATATATATATATATATATATATATATATATATATATATATTATATATAAATATGCAATGTCCCGCAGGAAAAATGAAAAGGTGCTTCCAAGTACTTTCGAAGTTTAATCAGTTCATTATCAAGGATAACTACACGAGAAAATAATATAATAAGGGTATATATGTATAAGCTAGTAAAAGATAAAGGACCGACTCTAAAAAAAGAAATCACCAATGAGAAAGTAGGAGAGGGACGGTTAAATTCACACTAAGATTTAGCTATAACAGGTAGCAAGGTCAAACCGAGAAACAAGAAAGAACAGATCCAACTTCTGCGAGTGGTGACAACAGGCACAAGGGATTTCGCAATATTTAAGTTCTAACTTTCATATTTCTTTCTAATATATATATATATATATATATATATATATATATATATATATATATATATATATGGAGTGGAAATCACAATAACACGTGACACGTTAAGGTCTGAATAGGTGTGCTCGAACGAGTGCTATCGAGCATTTTAGCCTACAGCGCTAACCACGCTACTATAATTTACATTCGCATACTTAGGAAACAAAGATGTTTCATCTCAGTTTATTATTAACGCAGAGTAGGAAAGTCTGAGGAAGGACACGATCACTTTAGTCCGGTTGCTATCTCTCTCTTCTTTCTTTCTTAATTGATGTTGATCTTTGTTTTTTCCATAGGCAATTGAGAATATATATATATATATATATATATATATATATATATATATATATATATATATATATATATTATAGTGAAACCACTGTATAAGAGCCAAAAATTAAGTTTACGAGACTAGTTTTGGTATGTAGTTTATCATACCCTTTTCAGTCGTATACTGAGAATGCGACTATTACAGAAGTGTAGAAATAGCGTGCAGATCAGAAAAAAAGAAAAAAAAAGAGGGTATGATAAACAACATACCGAAACTATTCTCATAAGTTAAAACTTTTGGCTCCTATACAGTGGTTTCACTATCATATATCTTACTCATATATATATATATATATATATATATATATATATATATATATATATATATAAATTTTCGGCAAGACCTAATTAGATAAAAGTCAAGATATCAATAGATAGATCCCGACTGCTGCTATAATTAAGCAAAACACAACCAAAGGAAAGCATGCCCATGACTGCATATGAGGGCCGCCATGAGTTGGGGAGAAAATAAATTTAAAGAAACCTGTCAGGAATTATACCTATAACATTGTGGTAATTGTTTGTTCGATTATTCTTGAATGATATCCATTTACTGAATAATCACGTGACAAATCAGGCTTATTCTCAAAACTAAAGAGGAATGTAAGGAGAAAGATATGCAAATGAGACGACATCCCAATAGGAATTCAAAAATAAATCATAAGAAATATAAAAAAAACTTTTAGGGAATATTTTTTAGAGAAAATTGGCAAGTAAAGAGACAGCGAAGAGTATTCGCAAACTCTGAAAGAGGGATAAGAGTAAAAATAGACAAAAATGAAAATGGAAAATAAAAAAATAAGAAATACGAAACTACGATACAAAACGTCCTAATATATATTGGGATTAGCGAACGTATCATAAAGATCCAGCAATAAATTCTGATAAGGAGGAAATGAAATCTCGTAGGCTCGAGAATTTTGAGGAAATAATATTTTGGCATAATTTTATCTTAGTTTTCTTTCTCTCCTTTTTCGTTAGTGTGTTTTATATCCGCCTTCATTTGTTTCTAATGGTTTAAAAAGAATATACAATAATATTAAATTGTGTAGTATTGATATCCTAATATTTCCTTCTAACATATATCGTTTGGCGGCCACATCATCATCTTAAATTATAGGGAAGTAGCATACAGAAGAGCGGGTGTTTACTGGCACCTCATTCTAGCTATTTATTCTGCCATGCAATAAAATAAAATAGTAATATTAAAAAAGCGATGGGGCGATTAAATAGTAATCTGAATGTCATTTTTAATTCAAAATACGCAGGGTTCAGGTCTAAGATTTTTAAGTTTTTAAAGTATTATGAAGTTTTAAAAACTCATAGTCATTTGATGCTATATCAAAAATCCAGATTCGAGATATGACGGGACTATAACTTACTAACGTAACCATTGCTGTGTAATGGAGAAGTAAATAACAAAGATAATAATCAAACTATAATGAAAAAGGAGAATAGAGATTAGTCAGTAAAATTGCAATCTGCATCTACAACTGGGATACAAACCTATTTGTCCAAGAAAATAGCTACAAAAATAGAGGAATTTATAAGTCCAAACATGTAGAACGTTTAAAAGAATTATAAAAAATAGAAAAGTTGTCTCTATTTTTGTGATTTAATTTAGGGAAAAATGCAAAACATACGTTAAAAACATGAGGAGTATAACTTTCAAGTTAAGGGGACTATATTTTTAGATAGAGAAATAAATAGTAGACATTGTGAAACAACACTACCCAGTATGATCTTCAAATAGAATATTTATCGATTTAATTATCTATCTGGTATTATATTAGCTGATGTGAAAATATTATAATAGAATTTGCGATTTTAAGAAATATAATACGAGGTGACAGCAGTTCCTAAAGAGCCTGCCTAAAAATATGTAAAACCAAACAGCAAAGAAACAATTAAAAAATACCCACAAAATAAGCAAACAGCACGAAAAAGGAAACATGCTCTGTCGTCCGGGGGAGACCTGCTACCACTAGATTGGTATATTTGGCTAATATGGGATTGACAAAAAATATATAAACCAAAACTGGGCTGATTTACGAATTCGTGAAAAACACTGTAAAATAAAGGAATTCAGCTCAGGAACTTCTTTAGAGTCGGTTTTTATTTATACTGTTGAATATCATATTTTATTTACGGTCATTTCTTTCTTTCATAAGAGTTTAAAAATAAAATATATTTCTAAAACTCCTCAATAGTAATCTAGAACAGTAGTTATTGCTTTAAAATGTAAAATGGTATCTATTAGAATCGTGAACTTTGAAACGGAACTGAAAATAGGACTTATAGAAATGTTTTAAAAAGTGTAGAGAATTTCCTTTTAACTATAAAACAAATATATCCCTTAAAATTATAAAAAATATATCATTACAACTTATTTACATAGTTTCTTATACGTATTTTTTGATAAAGAAATCTCGAAATGTAAACAACTAGTTCATATATATATATATATATATATATATATATATATATATATATATATATATATTATATTTTATAACCCTATTTTTTTTAAAGATAGATGAAATTTTTCCATCGAATACATCTTTACAACTTGTTTTTTTAGGTGAAGGAGCGGTATTGATCTATAGTGCACCCGCTTTTATCAGCACTTTCCTTTCAAGTAAATTAAATTACGACGAATCCAGTTGTGCACAATGTACATTCCTAAACATACCAAATTTAAGAAATAGATGACTTATTTTTGGTTGTGATAATTAAATATTTTGTAGCTAAACTATATCTAAAAAAAAAATATACCATTCATTAACATCATGTTCACTTCATGAAAACAAAGGTGCAGTATTTGAAATCTTCATGAAAACAAAGGTGCAGTATTTGAAATCACAACTAGTATCACTTTTGTAAAGTAGCTCGTTACAATATAAGTATTGCCAGCATGCGTAGATATACTATACGCATATGATTCTATGTGCGTAGAATTAAGGCTTAGGCTGTTCATGGGACGAAATCATAAGGTTGCTTTTAACTTAATGGGATGAGGCCAAGAAAATGATAAAGTTCTTAATGAGTTAATTTTAACCCAGTTTTAAAAGTTATTTTCAATGCCAATTTCTTCTCAGGTTATCACTTTTAGTACTTTTGAAGTTAGTTTTAAGCTTATAATATTTAACAACTACTTATCATAGTTGTTACATCATTTTCTTCCCATTTCTGCCAGAGGTAGCTTTTATCGAGCGAATAAACGTTGACTATAGTACCACTCTACTATTTTTTCTAGTTGCATTTGTCTTTTTTAACAGCTTTAGAGGTGTTAAATTTGATTAGGTGGGAAAATTAGATAGTTCCAAACATTTAGTTGCAGGAAGACTTGAATAATTTTTGTAAACATGCAAGCATTGAGTTGTTTGGTATTGTGTATATTTACCTATTTAGTCACAGAGCAAAATATTCCAAATGCCTTTTTCACAGACAAAACTTTATGACATCGCTTTTTGTCTTTTTAATATTAGACTTGAAATTATATATATATATATATATCTTTTATTACCTCATTTTTTCTTTAATTGACCCTTTTTCTTTTCTTCGTATTCTTTAACCATTTTTAATTGCTCTGGTATGTATGAGTTCATCCGTGTTATTTTTTGCAACTCAGGAACCTAACCCCCCCAAAAGACTTTCTTTAGGAAGTGGTAGTTTGCAAAAATCTCCCAATATGCAATCAACATATGAAGATGTAACATCTATTCTCATTCTTATAGCTACTAAGTTCAATTAAAGTTCTCCTATCGATTAAAAAAAGCACCCCTTTTTGCTAGTTAAAATTTAGATTTCTAATCTGGAAGAACCTATAAAATTTATTCCGATTTTTTAGTGAATTATCTGATTTTGGCAAATAATATTAATTTTTTTTTATCCGTTAGAAAACATGAACCAAAATGATAACGCATCAATTTTTTTTAATTAACTCTCTTTTTACCTGCTCTTCGTTTTATTCCTGAAAATTCTTAATTCAGCTGAGCAAGAAATATTCCACTTGTTACATAATAGTCCACTACCTTAATTTTAACTATTTTCAACTTTTATACATAAATAGACACTTAATAGCTTACGAAATTAAATCAAATGGTGTCGAATAAAAAATTACATCGAGAGGAAATTTTATCTACCATACATATAATTAAATTCGCAAATATTCTTATACTGAAACCAGGTAAAATCTCAACCACTGTCCTTAAATGAGCTTTACCAGATGCGATATAATAAAATTATTAGCCAATAATGGTAATTTGCAATAAATTGGGAGAATTTTTCGAATTCCTCTTATCTATTTTAAAAAAAAAATTTTAACATGTAGTAATTCGGAATTCTATGCAGCAGTTCAAATAACTAATCATATGTTATGTTTTTAACTTGACAAAATTACATATGATTTGTTATTTGAACTGCTGCATAGAATTCCGAACTACTAGATGTTAAAAAATATTTTTTTAAAATAGATAAGAGGAATTCTATTTTAAAAAATATTTTTTAACATGTAGTAATTCGGAATTCTATGCAGCAGTTCAAATAACAAGTCATATGTTAAGTTTTAAACTTTAAATTTAAACAATCTTTACTTACAGAAGAAAAATATTATATACGATTCTAATTTATGTGTGTACTTCTTTTAGGTATTATTTTTTATTAAAACACTTTTAATATCCCTTAAAATAAAAGATATATATATCAAATTATTAATTATTTTCTTTATATTACTTTAAAAATCTCCCAAATCCAAAGAGGAATAATAATGAATTAGAAGAAGAGTTTTTTTTTTTGCCTCACTTTACCAGACCATTCTTTTAAAAAAAAACTACCTAGTACAACTAAAGTGGCAATTTAATTTCATTTCAAATAAATTCATAACTTCACTATCAATTCAAATTAACATGATATAAAAAAAATATTGTACCAAATATTTCAAAAAATCAAGAAATTATATATATATATATATATATATATATATATATATATATATATATATATATATATGAACTGTTCAACTTCTTCCAAACCAGAGTTTCAATATGAAGGCGAAAACCAAGCATGTAATTGTTAAAAACATTTTTATTTACCTGGATTTGAACGTTCCGAGGACAAAGCCTCATCATTGGCATTAAAAAAACAATAAAGTATAGAGTTAAAATTTATAGTTTGATAAAATACTAAAATTGAATAGTGCAATTTAAGATAAGTTACTTAATGTATCATAAATTAATGAGATTTTTATTCTTGATTTGAGATATTCAATTTTAGTATTTTATCAAACTATAAATTTTAACTCTATACTTTCTTATTTTTTAGTGCCGAGGATGAAGCTTTGTCCTCAAAACGTTCAATTTCCTCTCGATGAAATTTTTTATTGGACACCATTTAATTTAATTTCGTAAGCTATTAAGTTTTTATTTATGTATAAAGGTTGAAAATAGTTTTTTGAATCTGGTTGGATATTAAAGATCAGTTGAGGAAGATCAATTTAATTTTATTTTGTACAACAAATTTGTGTTTTGGCCATGAGCTTTTGCCTTTCTTAAGGAATTTTCAGACAGAAGTCTTCGTTATTGTTGAGGCTGCGTTGATTTGGTGTTTTACTTTGGTTTTGCCTCCTTTACCGGTGAGGTATCTCATTTCCGGTCGTGTGCAGCGAAGAAGGAAATTGATTTTCGTTCTTTGGTGCTTTTATAGGTTAAAATCTAAGTATCTTGTTCCTTTAGCAGAAAAAGTGAAGTACTCTCTCGGAACTGGCGCGTTGGTGTTAAGTTTGGGTTCCATCTCTTTAATGAGAAGAGCCTCCAGAATCTTTACGCGGCGAAGGTCAGGGTTTTTCTGAGTATGGTAGTGTTTTCGAATAGAGTTGCTCTTGTAATTTGCGCGTTATGCTTTTATTTGTAATGTGTTTTTATTCCTCCTTCTTGCAAATGCATCGTTAGGTGCCGGCTGATGGTAGTAGTTGTCATACCTATATATTGATTATTTACAGTCCTCATGCGGGCATTGGAATTTGTATACCACATTTGTAGCCTTTAAGATCGATTGCTTTTCGTGGAGATTGTTTTTCATTAATAAGTTGCGTATTTTTGTGTTTTTATAATAAATTCGTAAGGATAACTTGTTATCCTTACGAATTTATTATAAAAAAGCCTCAACAATAACGAAAACTTCCGTCTAAAGATGCCTTAAGAAAGACGAAAGCTCACGGCCAAAACTCATATTAGTTGTAAAAAATAAAATTGATTTTCCTCAACTGATCTTTAATATCCAACTAGATACAAAACCTGCATTCGCCAGTTGGAACGTTCTAAAATAAAAATGACAAAATTAAAATACAACGTGGTCTTTAACAAAACATGTATAGATGAGAAGCTGCTCCCAACATATACCAATATATATATATATATATATATATATATATATATATATATATATATATATATATATATATATATATATATACAAATGGGTGGAACTGTCTTCAAGCAATAAAACTTGTGTAAAATAGTACATGGTAAATAACATTTCGTAGAATTAAAAGTTTAAATATTAATATCTATAGTTATAATTAAAAAATATTACACTCTAACTTTAATATTTATGGACAAATATTAGGCAGTTGAGGGGAAGACTTTGTTAGCAATAAAAAACGCCTCATTAAAAGTTCAACTCTAAGAAGTATAGATATAGAGTGGAAATGTTTATGAACCTAACGGAAAAAAAAGAAACGGCGATGTGGTGACGACTACCCCAAGTCTAAAAAATTCAGTTCATGCAGAGATCATAAACGGCACGCTATAGGCGCGCCACATTGCAGATTTTGCTTCTAAAATTCATCATTAAAAGTAGTGAAGCCTCAGTATATAGAATTTCTCATTTAGACTGTTCTTCAAACTTTAATAAATAATAAAGCTTTTTATTTTCCCATAAAATTCCTTCAAATTCTATAACTTAATGATTTGGAAGTTTGTTATAGAATCTTTAAATTCTGTAACAGTTTACGAGGGAAACCATTGGAAAGTATAAATAAAAAGTTACATTTGCGGTGTTTTCCCTCAGATTAGTTGTTTTATAGTCTAAAATATTACTCATTCTCCTTAATGTCATTAAGTTGATGGAAGACCAAATAAAATCGCATCTTTATTGAAGAGTTGCCAAATACTGCTTTAATTCATTTTTATTTAGATATATCTGAATAAAAAGCCGGGTTTAGATTTTCCCTTGAAACAAGTTGTGGCATAGATATTACATACTAGTATTTGTTATTCATAGTGTTTTTCTGTTAATATATTCAACGTTTAACTACACTGCGACTGTGAATATTAATTCTATTTACTGTGTTTTGTAACCTGCAGACAGATTTATCTCCATGATCAAATATAATTCATTAGGATTTATGGATATCAAAGTCAAAAATCTATATCAAACATTAGTAATTTTTCGGAATTGTTCTGTGGACAGTACACGATATTTTGAATTTAGATTTAAACAAAATATGAAAATTCCATTCAACTCTTTTTATATTTTTGTTTCAAGGAGGATCAACAATTTATAGATGTTTAAACCCAAGCTTACAAGAAATGAAACTTCTATGAAACATTGCATTTAGAAGTATGTAAGTAAATTTTCCTAACATGATTCGCTGTAGAAAAAAGTCATTTTTATACGATTGCATTATATTTTATATTGTTTCAAGACAATTCCTAAAATAGTTTTAAGAATTCTTACTGCATTTGGCAATCTCTTCTTTGCGAATGGAAGAACTTAAGAAAGACTTAAGAGTTATTATTATACTTATGATCTTTAAATGTTAATCAGCAAATGTGATTATGACCATAAAAAGTCTTAAAATGGAAGATTTGGAAGAACGTCGTGTGATCACACCTTTTTACAAGTTATACAATCAGTGATCCTTTAATCAAAAGCAGGTTTGTGCAGTATAGAAATCAAAAATATATAAATGTTCAATAAAATTTAAACTGCAAAACTATTTAAATTTTTAAATAATTGTTAATTATATTTGATACTTTCATAGTCTGCTTTGGCAAAAAGTTTATTAATCGAACGATAGAGTAATTAATCAAGTGTTCCAGAAAATATATTAGCAACCAAAGTTCCTGTTTTAAACATTCAATAATTCACTAAAAGTCCATTTGTCCTGAAGAGAGACAATAAATTGTTTCGTTAATATGGACATTCCTAGGAAGCTCACATTCTTGTAAAGACACATTTTTAATTTTTCCATAGTTTGGTTTCCGAAATTGTAGCGACTCTTTAAATATAAATTATATGATATATAACTTTTTAAGATAGATAAAACCATTCACTATATAATAAAATTGCTTAGAAACATTCTTGACTCTGAATACCATGGCATTACCAACATTTCATCTTCATCATCTAAACAAAATTATTATATGGTCTCTATTCCAACAACAAAAGACCATCTACATTATTAAAAATATCAATATTCTTTTAAGGAAGTCCCTGGGTTAATTATTTTAACTCAGGTTCAATTATTCTAATCGCTGACTATGATTTCCGCTAGCATAAACTAAAACCTAGTACATATTACTATCATCCATTCCCCTAAGCGACACAGCATCAAATCTTTCACTTAGCATTCATTTAATATATATTTTACTTATGGATCGATTAATAGGTCTAGTTTTCCATGATATTCCCTCTAAACTTTCCATGGATCTTCCACTTATTGGATACAATGTTTATTTACCTAAAGTCATTATTGGTAAAAAGCTCACCAAATAATTT
This sequence comes from Ceratothoa steindachneri, assembly GCA_963969495.1. Taxonomy (NCBI): domain Eukaryota; kingdom Metazoa; phylum Arthropoda; class Malacostraca; order Isopoda; family Cymothoidae; genus Ceratothoa; species Ceratothoa steindachneri. The sequence continues at coordinate 88,712,670 of OZ018321.1, forward strand.
GACTAATAACACGAAATACAAGACATCTATGATCGTTGGTAAGGATAGAAATGCAAGCTTATTGCAATTAATATTAAATAATGATTCTTCTTGGAAATGAATATTAATTATGTTGTGATCATTCATAAATAAATCATCATAGCTTTCCCTTCTAAAAGTAATTAGGCTGTTAGCTTTCGTTTTTGATTAAACACTACCTTTTTCACCCTTTTACTCATCCAGCAATTCTTTATTCTTCTAAATAAAACTGCACATCATATCTTTGCCCTATTTTTATAATCTTTGAAGATACCAACATTGATAAATAATTGTCTAAATATCTCTAAAATCAAATTATAATCGTCATCAACACATTTTGTACCGTGTACAAATGTACAAAACATAACAAACAATGAACAATATTTTTTGTTAAAATTTTACAACCTTTAATTCTCATCTTCAACAGGTTTAGTGGGACAACACCAGCCTTCATAACCATCTTCTCTGATGCAAAACAGACTCCGTTCAATATTCGTAACCTGAAACAGACATGAATTAGTACGTTGATTATGTAAACATTGTACTACTGATTATATATATATTTTTATTGGGGGGCTTGAAGTAAATAATAGCCAAAAGAGTACAATTTTAAACGAAAAATGCTTTGCTTTCAGAATACAAGCAAAGTTTTCTAAAACATTAATAGCTTTCGTTAACGCAGAATTATATTATCTTTGCCCAAACACCTAATGATGGATTTAGTGATATTCTGTGAATAAAGATAATCCTTTCCTTTTCCACTTCGAATAAGAATGCTTGCCTCTATGACATGAGGCATCAAATTATTTACCACCAGACGAATGAAATTAGAGAGTTTTGTTAGATCGATATTGCGAAAAAAAACATTTAGATTTACTCACTTCAGTTCAAGTTGGTTAAGAAGTATGCCAGGAGGCTCTAGAGCAGTGGTTCCCAAACTTTTTTCTGTCATTTCCCCCTGCACCCAGTTCAACCATCCAGATTTTCCCCTTCATGTGTACGAAGGAAAGAGTAGTCAAAACACACTGTAACTATTTACTAATTTATTTTCAAAATGTACAAATATACTGATAAACATATAGTTACATAGTAAAGCGGATAGATAGTGGTTAGTAACAACTAACCGCATAACCATAGAGAGTGGTTAGTAACAACTAAAAGGACTTTTGTTTGCTCTTCTACTTTAGAATTACATTAGTCAGAAGGGTGAGGCTGCTTCTTTTGCACCAGTGTATCAATATCAGGGTTAGTTTTGGCAAGAGCGCAACGTATGTCACATTTCACCTCAATTCGGCTTCGTGTTTTGGGCTTGATTGTGAGTAAAGTAGAAAATCCAGACTCACAAAGGTAGGTTGTGAAAAACAGAATGAGTACTTTCAATGCGTTGGTGCTCAGTTCTGGGTATGCTCCACGCATATTAACCCAGAAGTTTTCAAAGTCTTGTGCACGAAACTCATCCTTGGCAGAGGAGTCAGTTTGAGCTGCAAGAACCCATTTTGCGTGTCCTTAGGGACATCATCCACCTGACATATAAATGGATTCCTTGTCAGCCTCATTGAAATGTCTTTAGTATTGATACCAGGGAAATATCGTTTGAACTCATCCTCCAAATGATCAAGGTGAGTGATGATTTCTTCCTTTAATAGGTCATTGATGTCTTTCTTACGAGTACCAAGTATGTCACTCAAACGCTGAAAGAATGTTGTATTTTCTTTTTTCATTTGTTTTCCCCAAAGTTGGAGTTTTGCCATGAAAGCATTGATGGCGTCAGTGTGTACAATCGCGTTGCTCCTATGTCCCTGTAATTTCTTATTTAGTTCATTCAGAGTTTAAAAAATATCAGCAAATATAAGCCATTCGTGCTACAAATCCTTCCTTGTTAAAGGCAGACAGCAGGTCCATTTTGTTGCTGTAACTCAAAAACAACTTTATTTCTTCCCGCAGTTCAAAGACCCACGCCAGCATGTTTCCTTTTAAAAGCCATTGCACTTGTATGTGAAATAAAATAGCAGTGTGTTCAGCATACATGTCTCGGCAGTGCTCGCGGAAGAGACGAGTGTTCAAGGCTGATCCTTTCACATAGTTAACAATGTTTATGATGACAGTCAAGTCGACATGAAGGTTAATTGGAATTGTCTTTGAGGCGAGAGCCTCTCGATTGATCATGCAGTGTGTTCCCTTCAAATCAGGTTGCTTCTGCCTTACAATAGCAATGAATCCTGATTGTGCTCCAAACATATTAGAGCCACCGTCTGTGCAAACCCCTTCCAGTTTGCTCCAACTCAGTCCCGACTCTTCAAAGAAATCTGCAACTACTGCCATTACATCAACTGCCTTTGTTGTCATCTCTAATGGTCGGCAAAAAAGAAACTCCTGCTCAATTCCTTTATTAGTAATGTAGCGGCTAAAAACCACAGTTGTGCAATGTTGGTGACATCCGTAGACTCATTAATTTGAAGGTAAAAAAGGGTGATGACATTACCTTTGACACCACATTTTCCTTAATGTTTTCAGCCATTTCGACAATTCTGTTCTTGATGGTGTTGTTGGACAAGGAGATCTGATTCATCTTCCGTGATGCCTCCTCTCCTAACACAAGCTTCACACTCTCAACGATACATGGTTTCAAAAGTCTTTCACCAATCGTGTGGGGTTTCTTTGACTTGGCCACCTGAAGGGCAATCACATATGAAGCCCGCACTATGTTGGTTTGCTGATACGTCCCAGATTCATCTATCTTTATTCTCTTCAAACTGGATAACTTTATCTTAATAAAGCTATGATCTTATCTTTCAACTGTGGATGAGCATTTGCCAGATGTTTCTTCAGTTTGAAAGGTTTCATGATGCTATTAGAGAAGGTTTTCAAACATACAACACACTCAGGGATGTGTGCACCGTCCTTGACAAGATTGGTGAACCCGTGGTCTAAATAACAATCTTGATACAACTTCTCTTCTGTGACATCTGAAATCAGACATAAAAAAAGAGACCTATCAATTTGCGAGAAGAAAAATAAGCATAGGCACATCTTAATTCCGTATAAAAATAACAAAACTTTCCATTCCTTCCCTCTCAAAAATAAAATGAATAAATAACAGAAGACAAGTGCCACTCATACGGTATTATTCGAGACAATACCGCATTAGAAGTTCGAATATATTAAATTGTTTTTGTCTCCTATCTCCATAATTTCCATGATCATAGCCCTTTTCACTAGCCTAGTTGGGGTTATGTCGGGGGTTAGTGCATCTAAATATTGTTGAATAATTGTGCCCAAGGTTTCAAACATGGAAATAGACTTGGTACAAATTGACCAAACAAAAATAAAAAAATATACCTTAAATATTCAAAAACAAACTTCCAGTAATAAGTACACATATATGAAAAACATAATTTACTGACAACTACCATTAGTCACACATACTACCATAGTTTTCAAAAACACAAGTACTTTAATAAAACATCTCTTGAGTACTAACAATCTCAGCCATAGCATAAAAATTGATCAATGAATTTTGACATATTATCAAGTTAACAAAGTCATTATTAAAACTATAATATTATTCACATACCTTTTGTACTTATATAGAAAACAAACTTGAGACACTAAATCAATATAGGCCTCCTTATGTGTATGTCAGATGCTCCCGGCTGACTGACTACTTGTAACGCTATGTACCACCACCCCACCCTTCCCTCAGAGCTCATGTTTGAATGTGAACCAAACCTGATCGATACGGGGCTGCCCATCTACAACAGGCATACTCTCTCTCTCTCTTTCTCTCTCTCTCTCTCTCTCTCTCTCTCTCTCTCTCTCTCTCTCTCTCTCTCTCTCTCTCTCTCTCTCTCTCTCTCAAACATGAGAAAATCCATCTAAGATTTTTTTATTGCTAGTAGGCAGTATAATTATTTCCACCCTGGTAGCTTCAAATTTCTCCCCAGGGGAAAATTTCCATCAGTTTGGGAATGACTGCTCTAGAGAGTTTAGGAACTCTGAAATAATCGACTATTTAAGTAGGATCCGAAATTGTATCAACTGACTTGTAAATTTGTGGACTTCGTGAGAGGGAAAGGAGTAGAGATTTATTGATTCTGCAGACAGTGTTTTTCTTAGAAGCCAATATAGTTCTTTGACAGAGCCAGTTATAGTTTTGGGAGTTCTTCTGAAGATTGGGTAATACTTTTTTTCTTGATACTATCTCTAGTAGTAATAACTATGCAGAGAGGAGATATTTCTATTCCTCCATTAACATTAAGAGGTACTTTGCCATTTTCCAATGTCAAAATGTCTTTGGTAAATTGTGCTTACAGTTGATAACCAAAGAGCTCTGCTCTCATATTTATGTTTAGAGACTGTTCTAATATTTCTACACAAAGCCCTGGCCTCATCTGTCCCAGTTAATATATGGATCACTGAAAGTGTCTGCTTAAAATCAGCTTACTTCATAAGAGAGACACCTCCCATAAGAGCCTCACAATCCCTGAGGTCTCGCATTATCCTTCCTAGTGCTTCTAAGGCTCACCTATGAGCCAATGAATGAGATACCCGGCGTTGCCTGGGTAAAATCAATCATAGGTAAGGTATGATTGCATGTCTTATATTTATTACAAATTATTCTTTAACCAATGTTGCATCATAACACTTCTTGGTAGAAAATATTGTTGGTCTTTCCTTGTGGTGCATGGACAAACAGGTTGCTTTTGTTTCCCACATTTAAATAATGATGATGTAGGGTAAAATATTTTGTCTCTTGTGGGTCTAGACCTGACTTACGTTCCATCGATCGAACAGACAGGGCAAGTTTGGGAAAGGGCCCATAGTTGCATTTGGGGGTCACTTGGAGACTGGATTACTTCCATTATCTCCCCTCGGAAAATTTTACATAAGTATACACTTTTAGTTTTTATGTATATTGTCTAAAACTTCTTCCTATAGATGGACAGACAGACTTCATTTTTATTATATATATATATATATATATATATATATATATATATATATATCCAGATTATTTAGCTCCGGACAGTGTCATTGAGAGAGCTCACAGCAATGACAATATTATTAAATTATAATTAAATTGTTGACTTTATTTACATCTTTATAATAGAGCAACATTCTATAACACTCCTTCACTTTAATGGTATCATATTTTCATCCTGATAATTCGTTAAATACCGTTCAACCTAATGGTAGTATTAATAAGCCCTGATTTGATATTTTCCCTATTTCTGCTCTTACCTTATGGGGTTCAATTCCGTGAAACTCTCTCAATTCTGAGGTAGGAAACCAAGCTGGTTCTTCTTCCTGGATGATATGAATGCCACACATTCTGCAGAGAAGAAGAACCACACGAATCATGATGGCCATCCTTAGACTCTGGAGCCAAATAATTTGGTGCCGCCAGAATGAAATTTATAATTATGAGCGCGAATTAATCTATTTAACTATTTATATCACTTTTGAACTTTGAGAATGATTGAATACATCGTTCTCTCTCACTATGTACATACATACCTCTTGTAGTGATGGCATTAATAAAGGCTTAATTCAATGAAACTAATGTCATGTTATTCATACTATCGCCGATTGGTTTGAACCCATAAGCTCTGGGTTGAAAGGAAAAAAATTTCCCTGGCACGATACTACTAAAAAGAAAGTCTCTCAAGCCGACTACCATAGTGTTATCCTGCTACCCATTCGTATAGCTCGGAACCACTAAATTCGCATCCTTATCCGAAGAGCCAGGAGTGGAGCTTACTAATCGATCACCCTCCCCCCTTTTTATATTCCCAATCCTTTCAACAGGATTGTGGTAATAGTTGGGATAGCTGTAGTTTGCGCTGCGGCAAACCCTATTGAAAAACACTTTTTAGGTGAGGGAAGTTAAACCACAATGGGGTGATTAGGCACCGGATGGAGTTCGGATTCGGGTTGTCTTTGTGGCACTGCCACGTAGCCTCCCGCAATTTGCTTCTCTTTTTAAACTGTTGGTCTCCTTCTCCCCCATCCCGCATGAAAAGAGAGGACTAATAAATAGAAAAGAATGGTGGTAACATGACGTCAAAATTAGAAGAAAATCCATTAGCAAGACAAAAGAGTGTAAATAGGAGATGAAACCCATTCGAAAAACAAAATATTTAGTTTCGACCAAGTTACCACTGAATTGTTTGCCGAACTTTTTAAAATTCCGAGAAATCCTTAGCAAATTATGCCTTTAAAAAAAGTTTAAATCGAAATAAAAGCTGTGACAAATTCTATGATAAAACCTGTTATAAAACCTGAAACAAAAGCCGTGGTAAAACTTGATAAAAACTGTGCCTAAACCTTATTAAAACCTGTAGTAAGACCTGTGATAAATACTGTAATAAAACCTCGTAAACTTTTGTCAAATCCTGCCGTAAAACCTGAGGTCAAATCTGTGCTAAAACCTGTGTTAAAACATGTAGTGAAATATGTGATAAAGTCTGTGATGTAACCTGTGGTAAAACCCATACAACAAAAATAAATTGTTTTACTAATTTTCCACTCAGATATTTTTCATGGAGGCAAAACTGGTGGAAAATTAAGTTTCAAAATAGACACCGAAAAGTAAATCGATGATAAAACCCTTGATAAAACCCTTGATAAAACCGATATTATAAATTAAGCTAATATATTAACCTTGTGAAAGCGATCCCTGGTATCCACAAGGCCGAGACCAGGACCAGTACGGCCACTACACCCCACACCCATCCTGGCCACGGTACCTCAGTTGTTTCGCCCGTTTCAGCCACCCACGTCGCGTATACAGAACCATAAATCACCTGGCGAGTGGTAAAATAAAATATGTTAAGATTTGTCGAAAAAGTACAGGGGTAAGAATTAGTGGCAATAATAAGAGTGGTAACATTTATTCGGAATAGAAAAATTGGTAGGGTAAAATTCAGCGACCAGATATGCGGTGGTAATTTTTAAGGACAATATTAATAGTGGTAATATTTAGTTTCTGGATAAGGAGTGGTAGATTTGGTGACGAGATAGTGAATGTCAATATTTAAAGGGAAGATAATGGGTGGTAAGATTTAGTAGGACAAAATGTAGGAAATTTAGTGGCAAGATAATGAACATTAAGATTTATTGACCAGTTTAAGGGAGGTAAGTTTTAGAGGAATGATAAAATAAAGAAAAATGAGGGTGTCGTAGGTTAACTCCGCACATCCTACACCAGATTAATATATATATCGCAGGTTAACCCTACACACCTTCCACCAGTTTAAGATAGATGTCGTAGAATAAGGTCAATCTCACCCTCTCTGCTTTATGAGTGCTTGGGAAGTTTACAATATAAGCAGAGTGCAAATTAACTGAAAGTAGGTTGGCCAATAGTCGACTATCTTGGAGTTTCGACATAACAGACAAACGGGTACAAAAAATAACTTTAGCAGCTAAGGGGGAGGGGGAGATGTGGTGAGGACGGTCACCGTACAAACAAACAGACAAAATTGACCGAGGGACGCTCGAACGACCTTGAGCGTAAACTAAGCCGATAATGAGGCTTACTCGAGGGAGTAATCTTTGCCTTGGCGCAAAGTTCAAACAATAGTCTCTGGATAATGACTATTATGGGGATGAACTTAAATTTTGCTTACGCGTAACACGAATCGAGATTGAGCTCACTGTGTTCGAGGAGAGGGGAAAGCAGGTCGAGGTAGACTACCGTGAATTAACGAGAATACCGGGAGCTTAAGGGATTCTTCGAAAATTGTGCAGAGTTCAACGGGATGCGAATAGCGGGTACCGATAGGAGCGGACAGAGGATACTGACGGGGCACGGAGGACGGCGGATATTCAACGGATACTGCCTTCCAACTCTGAACTCTGGCGCCGGAGGATTTATAGGGGTCGAAATGGGTTTTCCTCCCTCCACCCAAAGGAGATAGTTCTAGGGTCAGACGCATCGGCAGACGAGAATAGACTCGGCTTTTTAGCGCGAGGGCGAGAAGGTTCTTAAGCCGGCGAGGCGAACTTTGTCCGACTTGCGATGGGACCTTCTTGGCTCGCACACTTGTCGCAGCTTTCTGTGATTGCGGTATTTCAGGTCATCGTGCCGTCTCACGGTGTCGTATAATTTCGCACCTCTATTAGTGCAGACAAAAAGGGTCGCCTAGGTTTCTGTTGTCTCTCTTTCCTCTCTCTCCATTGAAGGGTAAGGCGGCGCGTATCTTCCTCTCTCTCTCTCTTTGTGATCTCTGACAGAGTGATAGAATTGAAGGAAGAGAAAACAATAGAAAATGCCTTAAAGAAAATAAAGATATATCAAATAAAATGAAAATAAAGAAAGGAAACCCAAAGAAAATGGAAATTAATGAAATTGAAATAAAGAAAACTGCCCAACAAAGAAAGTTTAAATAAAAAATGCAAATAAAAATGAAGCGAAGAAAATAAAAATAAACGAATAAAATGAACAAATAAAACAGGAAAATGAAAATAATTAAAATGAAAGAAAGAAATGGAACTAAAATAGAAGTAAAATTGAAAAAAGGAAAACTAAAACAAAAGAAAAGTGAAGCAAAGAAAATAATAAGGTTGAAATAAAAAAATTGAGTACAAAAATTATAGAAATAAAGAAGTGTGAAACAAAAATGGAAATAAATATCAATTAAAATAAATATATTTGCCGCAAGAAAATTTAAATATAGAAAAATAAAGCAAGTAAATGGAGAAAATAAAATGGAAATAGAAACAAAGAAAAGTAAAAGACAGAAAATTGAATCAAAGTAAACAATATTAAAGGAAACTGAAACAAATAATTTGTAAAAGAAAACATTTAAAGCAAGTGAATGGAAATAAAAAATGAAACTAAGAAAATGAAAAGTAGAAAATTGAAACAATATAATGATAAAAACAATAAAATAATGAAAATAAAGAAAAATGAACAAAGTTTTTAAAATACTCAAAATTGGAATAAAGAAAAACAAATACAGTTGAAAAAAAAATAAAACTCACTGAAACAAAGATAAATTAAGATAAACTAAATTGAAAGACAATTGAAATAAAGAAAAAGAGAAGCAAGAAAATTGAAATATCAAAACCATGATTACAACTGCCAGGAACTCCTTAGAAGAAAATTAATAACCATAAAAGAGAACAGTTGCTTGAGTTGACATAGTCGTACCCATCCCTTCTCCCTCTCTCTCTTTTAAAGGCATTTCTTCTTTTGAAAGAGCTTAATACTCTCTTTCCCGAGGATAGTGGGCCTGCAGGGTGTGGGAGAGAATGAGGGAAAAGATGAGGTTTCCAGGAACAAGAAACATAAAACTCAAACACTCGCGTACAGACGCCTACACCCCCTGCTTAGAATAGTTTCCATAATTAACCCATGCGTACATAATTGTTAAAACATTCATAAAATGATGTACACATGAGTCAGGTCTGAACTAACGAACAACGAAACTACAAGCCATGATCCACCTCAGGAAAGTGCGAATGCAGTTTAAAAGACGATCCCACCCCAGTTTCGATTAGAGATATGAGTTACACAAAACGAACACAAGAACTCATTTATACTTGCGATCCTTAAATAATCAGGAACAAAGGAGTAAAGGAACACCAAAACCATTTGCTCATGTAAAATTTCAAACTCAAAGACCTAAATGTGCTACTCTTTGCGGTGACATCCGTCTCCTGAACGCGTTTCAAACCTGTTTAATAATGGATGAACCCAAGATGGTCAACATGACCAAGGGGGAGATGTATTTCCAGCACATGAGCCAAAAAGGACCGGGTCGACTTCCAGTCATCAATTCAATGTCATCGCTGAACCTGGTAATTACAAAGCGAAAATAATAATATGACCTATGATGTAATTTTATTTCAACAGATAAAAAAGCACACAAAAAGCGATTGTGAAAACCCATAAAATAATGGTTTAGATCTGATATTTTGAGGTTATTTCGTGTATTGAGTGAGGCTTCAACAAAGGTCCTCATATTTCGTGAAATGGTTAGATTCTATTTTTCCGTAGGTGTGATGGAATCTTCGCTTGGAGCGAAGGCATCAACTAAAGATTTTAGGGATGCTAAAAACAAAGAAAACAGTATAGTAAATGACCAATTGTGCTATTAGATAACACTTGAATGATTAAAGAAATATGAATTTAGAACCTCTATATTCGATATAGCAGGTTTGACTTTTGATAACTATGCGCTTAGTATAACAATGAGTAAACTCTTTCACGCTGCATCGGACACACCTGTGGAACCCTCCGAATCCACGCCAAGCAACTGTACAAGAACTGCATCAATTAAGTATTTTAACCTTCTCTTTTGATGTCGCAAGACAAGGGATCGTTTTCACCCACCCGTGGGGGCAAGCTATATCCAACAATAGTAAGGAAAACTGCAATGTCCTCACCGCATATACTAACCGCATACCATTATTGAATAAATTGCAATTTACCTTACTTTTGATCAATCTATGTAATAGAATTACACGTTTTATTGTTTCTGTTTAAAAGTGTTATTTCCCAGTTGTTCATAACTAAAGTAAATGAAAAAAGTCTATTTTAATACCAAAACTTGCACTAAATTTCTCAATTTGCCCATTTGGGATATAAATCTAGGTAGGATATTATGAATTACGGAAATAAACTTAGACTTTATAAAAGGCTGAGTCTTTACTTTTTCAAAGCATCATAGAAAATTGTAAATATTATTTTGAAAAGTCTTTTGAATCTTTTAGAATAATATTTGTTTAAGTAAGCCTTCCAAAGGTTTCTAGATTTAATGAGAAATTCCCATTTTTTGGTAGAATTTTATAAAGTTTCAAGAATGTTTAAGAAGTGACAGAACACACCCCTGGAAAGTTCTATAAGCTTCTGAAATATTATAGAATATTATTTCGGAAGCATTTATAGAGAGATTCATAGATTTGCTTTCATTTCATCAGAAGAGAAATGGCTTTAAGAGGCTGCAATCATTCTCCAAATGAATTCTGTTCTATATGTGGACAGTTCATCAAAACAAAATCAAATATTTTCGGTGTGACAGCATCTATGAGAATGTGTGAAGCTTCCAAAACATACTTTGGCCAGTTGGGGACACAGCTAAACCAAGGGTAGCTCATTTTGTTTGTAAACACTGCGAAAAAACATTTGAAGGTAATAAAATTGTTTGTTGTAAAGAGTAAAATATTAAATGTCACAAGTATTTCGCTATTATATTTGTTTGTAATCCAAAAGAGTAATAAAGTATATTTTTTTTAATTCTACAGGATAGTATAGAAGTAAAAGAAGAGCCAGAAGGTTTGGTTTGTCATTTCTAGGATTTGGTGTGAACCCACTGACCAGTCAAGCAACTGCTACTTTTACATGGTAGACTCTTGTAAACATCGGAGAAGCAAAAATACACCTGTTATTTCCTATCACGATTTTTCATCCTCTATTGCACCAGTACCATGGTTCTGATCTTCCTGTACTTACCCTTTCAGAAAGGAATAAGCCACCCTCAGAAAAAAGCAACAATTGATAAGCTGATATAGACTACAGTATCAGAGATTTAGCTGCTGAAAGGAACATATACTATCCAAACTAACGAGAAAGACCTTCTCAGAGGTCTTAGTTGTCATAGTCAAATGCTGAACTTTTAATTTCCGGGATCAAAGAGTGCAATCTTCTGAAGGAAAATGTGCCAGTGACAGGTCAAAAGAAATGTCATGAACATTTCTCAAGATTCTTTACTTATCAAGCTAGGTTGGCTATGCTACTACAATGATGTCTGTTATATGTTTGATTCAATTGGAATTACATATAATCCGAATGAGTGGAGGCTCTTTATTTACAGCTGCCTCAAGAAACATTAAAGCTTTACTTCTCCATAATTGGAATAAGCATCTATCTCTTCGCTTTACTCATTGAATATATCTCGAGGAGGACTACAACAGGATTAAGCTCTTGCTACAAGCTTTGAATTTTAAAGAGTATGGCTGGAAAGTGATTGGAGACTTCAATATGGTAGCAATTTTGGTGTATATCAAGGAAGTTTTTTCCAAGTGTCCATGTCATCTCTGTTTTGGAGATAGTAGCAATACCACAGCACATTACCACAAAGAGTACTAGTCACAAAAAACTGAGTTCTCTGTTATAGGACATAATGTCAAACATGAACAATTTATAGGTCCTCAAAGTGTGCTTTTTCCTTCATTTAATTTATAACTGTCTCATGAAGTAGTTTTTTAGAACTCTTAAAAAAGAGTCTGCAGCCTTTGAGTATCTTTAGAATTTATTTCCCATACTCTCTGAGGCAAAGGCGAAAGCGAGTGTCTTTGTTGGACCACAAATCAGGAAAATCATAGTGTGTTCATAATTTCCTGAGAAAACTTTGTAAAAAGGAAATGTAAGCCTGACAGGGTTTTGTTTCTGTCTATCAGGGCTTTAAAGACAACCTCAAGGCTAACAACTATGTGGAACTGGTTGAGAACTTAGTGAAAAGCTATGGCCAAATCGGCTGCAGGATGTTTCGTGATTCCCATTTCGACAGTTCAAGAAGAATATGGGAGCATACTCAGAAAGGCAAGAGGAGCGCTTCTATTAAAATTTACTCAACTTTTAACATAGATAACAAGGATAATACAATAAAAACATGATGGAACACTATATTGGGGGGCTTACATGAGAAAGAGATTACATTACAAACGGAAATCGAGGAAAACTGTTCAATTCAAACATTTTTTACTTGCTTTTATATATTTTTGGACTGTTTCAATAAAATCGTACAAATTTAACTGTGTTTCTTTTTTAACCCTACAAATGATGAAAAACAAAATTTCCCTTTATTAGTAAATATTTCATCATGCAAACTACAAAAGCCATGTTTAAAACAGCTAATGGCTATTTTCTATTGTTTTGCAATAAAAAATAGTTGGAAAATAATCACTTACTGGCCAGGAACAAAAATTTGTTAGTGTAACTAGCCAACACGTCATCCATTATAGTTTAGATTTAGGATATCAAAAATACCATCTAGTTTTAGTTAAACCCCTACAAAGAATTGTTTTAAGTAAATGATACAAGAAAGCATAACTTTTTTCATACCTTTTTAATCCGTAGATATACGATACTGAGATGCATTCGAAGAAGGCAATTATAAGCAGAGGAATATTTCCCGAGAAGTTGTCGAATAAAATGAATACATAATTTCCTGCCCCATGTGCAAATACCATGCTGATTAAACAGCACACCAAACAAATCATAGCTGAAATTAAAAAAAATAATTTTAAGTTACAAAGATGTCGGTTAAATCTCTATTAAAAAACTAAAAATTGTGTGGTTACTTAGCAAAGTAACTTGATAATTAAAATATTGGGGAAATTACCTGATAATGAAAAAATATTCTAAATATCAATGAAATATGTTTGAAATTCATAACTATGGTTAACCGATTAAAACAAGTTTATAAAGAATTTGTGGTAAAAAAAGGTTACAAAATTAAATAACTTTATTATAAACCATTTTAGGAACACAATTATAAATTAAACACATAAACTTTGGTTGGTCATTATGGCTAATAAAATTTAGTCAATCCTTTATCTCCAAGATAATCTAAATATAGCAACTCAATAATTGATTATTGTAACTAAATTGTTAGTCAATTGGATTACTTTCCTAATTAATTTACCCAATATATTTATTCAATCTGATTATTATTTTAGACAAAATTATGAATATACTTCTCAGTAACTAATGCCTAGTTTATATTAGTCAGAACAACCACTCCTCCTTCTTCACTGAAGGAAGTTTGTTTATAAGCATCATTAATGCTTATTCCTTCGCCTAGCATTCGGCATGTTGTCATGAATACTGAGATCGGGATATGTGGACATTCCAAAGGCACTTGCAATTAATAGTAAACACTCAATGAATCGAATTCATTACGTTTGTCTACATTCACTTTCATATGTATATTCCGTATATTTCTGCCGATAGTTATATTTTTATGTATACCTTATAATGTCATCTTCGATTTATCTACTGTTCTGACCAAATCTTAGGAACTGATGTGTAATAGTCCTCATCACTGCCTGTCACTTTTATATCCGGCTCGTTACGTCTTTTTATCGATAATTGTAAGTGTTTAATACTAAGTTCAGTGTAAATATTATTCTTAAGGGCTTATAATCTCTTCAGGTAGTGTTTTTTCGCAAATATAAACTGCCTGGCCAAAATAAAGATTCAGTGTAATAATTACTTAATAAGCTATTGGACCTCCTCTCGATAGAATTACAGCTCTCATCCTATCTGGCATTGATTCTACAAGCTTTTGAATCTTCTGTAGCTGTAATTTTGGCCACAAATCCAGCAGCCGTAGACCCAAATCGTTCAATGATGATGAAAGAGGCGATAAGGCACGCAGGTCCCTCTCAAGCTCATCCTATAAATTTTTTAAATGATTTAAATTTTGGGGACTGTATTGTCCGCTCAATATGCCAAAATGATCCCTCATGCTGGGTGAACCAATCTTTGCCAATATTAGACTGATTAATGTGCGCGTTATCTCCCTGAAGCATTCCATCGCCATTAGAAAAAAAGAAGTCCATTGAGAAGTAAACTTGATCATTCAGGATCTGCAAGTGCTCGCGGGACTGCATCTTGTTGCTGCAGAGGGTTGCAGATTCATGTCCAGCCCAGATAAAACAGCCCCAGACCATCACACTACGTCCAGATGCCTGCATGGGGAAGACTATGCATGATGGATCCAATGCTTTATGAGGTTCTCGCCATACGCTAAAGCGTGCATCACTCTAAAAGAGGGTAAACCTATAATCATCGGACCACATGACACGTTTCCAATCCTGTAAAGTCCAGTTTTTTTATATTCTTTGGCAAACTAAAGCCATCTTTTAGATTTGATGCGGTCACAAGTGGCTTCTTAATCAAGGCACAGCTGCGAATATGCATTTTATTTTAGTTAACGACGCATAGTTATCGTTGAAACCGTTTTGGGATCTTCACAGAACATGCTGATTAACTGCTGCGTTGAGAAACGCCAAATATTCTTGACCAAACACTTCATGAAGTACCTGTTTCTTTCGTCAAGAATTTAATACCTACCACATTTGCTACGAGATGGACCGGCTTCACCATCTTGTTTCCAGCATTCAATTATTCTTTGTATAGTCCCCATGCCTATTCATTTTGCTGTAGAGATATCACCTGTTGATTTGCCACATTCATGGAAGGCGACATTGCGTCCTTTATTAAATGGTGTAATGTCTTTTCCACGCGTGTTCATTCTTGCAGCTCCTGTCAAAATTAGGACAGTTATAACATCTAAACCAGGTGTTTGCTACGTCAAAGACAACACTGAATGTTGACACAAGGAGTCTGGTGTCTTCTGCAACAGCCACACCTGTCAGTCCATTGTATGCCAGTGGTCCGGCCTTGTCAACGTCCCACCTGCGGGTCCATGGGACACCCAGGGTCAGACTTTTTAACTGGCCTTCCAGGGTATCCATCGGTCCGTTTGACACAAAAACATGAGTTCTGGCCGTTACAACGAGTACACTTGAGAGTCTATTAGACTCAGGCGGTCCGTCCACAAAACGAAACCCCCAGTACGCCTATCAGAATTCTGGAGGTCCAACTTCTTGGATGAATCTACATTTGGAAAATGCCGACGCCAGTGGTCTCAATTCAGATTCATTAGAATTTTGGCAGAGAAATACCTTTTTTTCACCAAGGAAATTAAGTTGAAGTGACATAGTGCGCTTTTAAGGCCCGCAGAATAATTTAAAAAAAAACACTGTGAAAGATGAATCTAAATTTTAATCCCAATTATTAATTTGCATAATTTGCAATGGTCTATTTTGGTAAATCCGATCTGGCTTTTTCGTACTTTCCCCTTTCCCAGTATGCTGCAAATAAATTGTGTACGCTATTATAATATACTTGTGTTTTAAATGCCTTACGTTTGTCTACATTCATTTTTGTATGTATGTATATTATTATGTATATTTCCTGTCTATAGTTATATTTTTATGTATATATTATTTATAATGTAATCTTCAATTTAGCTTCTGATCTAGCCATACCTTATATATATATATATATATATATATATATATATATATATATATATATATATATATATGTTGTTATCAACCGCAGAACTTGTATTTGGTCTATCTTTGTATGTGACATGGACAATGAGCCTTTAAATTGTGAGCGAGTAAGAGGATGTGGTATAGAAATTCCTTGGAGGTTCCTAGCTTAGGGACATACTGGGTTTGATGGGGCAACGCTTTGGGCAAAGTATGGTTACTGTTCCTGGTAGCTTAGCGATAGAGCATCTAACCTGCAATCAGCAGACACGGGTTCGAGTCCCAGCTAATAACTTTTAAAAACATTTTTTTCTCCCTGGCGTTATTTTTGTCTTCTCGGTAAAGGATTTCCTTCATTGTGCCGCCCTCTTTTCTCTTTGATTTTAGTCTTCTTCTAATGTCCCTTTCTCTTACCTCTAAAAAAAACTTCTGTTTCTTGTCTGATTGCTCATTCGTGTCTTTATAATGGTGTTGAAAGGCAGAAAATAAGAATATGGCGAAAGCCCTGTGGTGGTTGTTGTTATCACCCGCATAACTTGTATTTGCTCTTTCTTTGTATATATATATATATATATATATATATATATATATATATATATATATCAAACAACCCAGCCGTGAAGACAGACACTATGCCCTAAATATCCCATCGCGCTTTAGACAAGGGAGTAGCCCGAAAGCTATCTATGTACACCTGCACGGTTTCAAAGGTAAAAGATTTGTACTCCTAAAATTCAAACCCAATACTCCCTATTCAGCAGATGCTATGCAAGCAGAAGTGGTAGATCGGTGTCAGCGGCCTGAGAGTTGACCAACTCTCTATAAAGTTTCCCTTGACATGATTTCAAAGGTTTTAGGGAATGATTGCTGTCCCTCTTCGGCAGAAGAACCGTCAAGATTGGACCCTTGTAAAATGAGAGCCATTGACGACTGAGATAGATATTGAACTCCGCGTGTATAAACATTATTCTACAGAGAAACCTGAAATCTATGCGTTTAGGTATAGCGAAAGACACGGCGGGTTAAAACCTATTGCATTAGATGCTTCAGGGTAGACTTTCGAACCGCAGAAAAAGATACCCTCTACGCAGAGCCCGGCGAGAATATCTTTCGGAAGCACCTAGGTGATACCGTTGATACTCATGGCAAAGAGAGTGACACTGAAGACACTTCCCTGCGAAATACTCGCCTCTCGTTCTACAGGCTCGTACAGGGCTCTCTCCACCAATACGCAGAATCGATGATATAGTAACAACTGACACAAAATTTTGGAGGCATCTCCTTGCTTTCATAGATTGGATAGTCGCCATAAAACGATATCGCTGCATTACATAGGCCCTGTCGTAATCAAGATACATCATGGGAAATTGCTGCATAAGAAGAAAAGCCTTGCAAATAAAACCTATGAGCCGGATAAAAGCATAGGACGTCGAGTTAAACTTATGTAAGGCGCGCTGTGCAGAAGCCAAGTGAATAGCACTGTCCAAAAAATAAGCTAATCGCACATATACCAATTTTCTCAATCTATTTGCACACGCAAGAAGTTAGAGATATTGGACAGAAGAAGCCCGTAGTTGAATTAGCTCTCCTTGCCTTGCTAAAAGAAAGCACTTTACCTATTCACCATGAATCTGAGAAGATACCCTGTCACCAGATCTAGTTAACAAAAAGCTAAAGAAATGCCAAGCTCCGCTCTTCAGGGTGCCAAAGCATGGGGGAGATCGTCCCGATCTGGCGTTAAATCCGCAAAAGAAGTGAAATCGCAAAGTTCCCTGCTCATCGAAAACGAGTCATTGAAGCATCGCTCGCCTCTTCACGTGAAGTCCACTCAGCAGCACTTAGCAATCGTGCGATGAGCTTTGGATGTTGTTGGAGCAAAATAATGGTTAAAAATGTAAAAAAAAGCATTAGTGAAAGATATCGCTATAGGCAAAAAATGTCCGAAAGATATTCCCTTCGTGGAGCGGGGGAACATGCTCAGGTTTGTAGAGCATTACGCTTGGAAAGTCTTTGGCAAGTGCTCAGGTATACCCCGCTTAAATTCTGTTTTATGTTTGCTATAAATAACCAATGACAGCAGTCATAGGTAGAACAAGAGGTCGTTACGTCCTGCGCCCTTATGTCAAGTAAGTCAAGTCTTTGAACGGAAAAGGCAAACTTCCCTGAATGCTTTTAGGATTATTCACTTCTGCAAAGAGGGTTCCTCTCATTTATGAAAGACACTTATGCCTGCCACGAAGAGCGACGAAACCAAATGTAATTTCACATAGGAGGACTTACTAGCCTCCCCATGCCTCTCTTCTGCGAAGTAAGAGACACCCAGGAAGGCCACCATGTTTCTTGGGTTGGTGCACGGGATCAACGACACTAACTAGATACTCATTCTCATATTTCTCTTTTCGATGTGTAAAGAGAAAGAATGGTGAACATAAGGAAGAAAAAAGAGGCCTTTATCCTCCTAAATACAAGGGGAATAGAACTTCCTCGAATCAATCCTTTATTATTTCATAGGATTATTATAAATACTAGAAAGAGAATTCCCCATCCAGCTTTTACTGGTTTTTGAAAGATGAATGCGCTCATATTTAATCACGTACAACGAGCAACTGACACCATGATAGTAGTATTCAACCGAAGGAAGTTGATCAATGCTGCAATATTTTCATTGTTTATTCGGTCTTTATCACCTGATCCATATCTCAGTGTTAACTCTGTAAATTTTGGCGCAATCCATCAACAAATTGTACCCAATATAGCTGAAATCCGCTCAAGTTGGTAAGCGTTCTCTTCACTCATTAGAGAAGTGCTAACAAAAATTTAGAATCACAAAATTGCTCTATTTTGAACTCCATGTGAGAACAAATACAAAATACAAACATAATCTGACCTTGAACACAAAATACCCTTTACGAGATGCGATAAATTTGTACCAATGAACATAAAATGAACATAAACGACTTACGAGATGCATTAAAAAGAAGAGTAGGGAGCGAGACTTTACACCAAGACTCACCTGTAAGGATTTCTTTCCGGACGTTTGGCAGGAGTTTGAGGTCGACAATGGACGTGATAACTCCCTCCAGAGTCCCAAATTCTGAGTCAATCCCGAGAGTAAACAACATCAAAAAGAAGAGAACTGACCACAAAGGTGCCCACGGGAACTGATTTATGGCTTCTGTAAACACGATGAAAGCAAGACCCGTTCCGGAAGCAGACTGGATACAATGAAAAAAGTAATTAGTAGCAGTTTTATTGGTGAGAAACCTGTGTTTCTTTAATTAGTATTAGTTTCAGTATTGTTGGTGAGATACCGGCACTTTCCATAATTAGGATTAGTAGCAGTAGTATCAGGAGCGGTATTTCTGATGAGCTAGCTACTTATTAGGTTGAGGAATAAGTTCTTGCGTTTTTTTTAATGATGTGTTGACGTGATTTGTGCACATATTAAGAAACAATAATAAATAATGAGAGCAAAATTTGCAAAGGTTAGGCTACGTCTCTTAACAGCGTAGACTATTAGACTTTTGCTTAGGCTACGTCTTAAAGTTAAGTAATAAGTCATTGCGGTTTATTTAAAAGTTGGGTTAATTTAATTTTTGTTCTGTACCATCAAAATGGAATATCAAATTGAAAGAAAGGCGCATTTTCGACACTTGTTGCTATTCATTTTCAATCGAGACGGAAACAATGCAAACGCAGCCAAAGCTCGTCGCGATATTTGTGCTGTGTACGGAGAAAATACTCTATCAGAAAGAATAGCTCAATGGTGGTTTTCACGTTTCAAAAACGGTCATTTCAATCTTAATGACGAAGAACGTTCTGGTCGCCCCATTAATTTGGATGAAGATCGATTGAACAACCTATTTCATGAAAATCTACGTCAATCGACTAGAGAATTTGCAGTAGAATTGGCGTGTGATCAGAAAACTGTAGTAAATCACCTTCATTCGATGTGGAAAGTTCAAAAACTGGGTGCATGGATTCCGCACACTTTGAGCGAAAGCAACAAACTTCAACGCTCCATGATTGCTGCAGGTTTGCTTACTCGTCACAAGGCTACTCGTGGATATAAGGACAGATTTCTTCCCTGCATCATCACTGGCGACGAAAAGTGGTGTGTTTATGTCAACATGAACCATCGAAAACAATGGCTTAGCCCAATAAAAAAAAACACTTCCGCGATTAAAGCATAGATATCATCCACGAAAGACGGTGCTGTGTGTGTGGTGGGATTGTTGAGGTATCATTCTTTATGAGCTCCTTGCAAACAATAAGATTGTCAATGCAGAACTCTACGTTCAATAAACGTATCGACTCGCCGAAGCTACTCGTGAAAAGCGACCTCATCGACGTTATGGAATCCTTCTGCAACACAACAATGCTCGTCCTCACATTGCCAATATGACAAAAGACGCCATCCAAACGCTCAATTGGGAAATCCTGCCGCATCCTCCATATTCGCCAGACTTGGCTCTATCGGATTTCCATCTGTTCCGATCGCTCTCCAACAATTTGTGCAGCGTTTCGTTCAATACTGATGTGGAATTAAGAACCTGGTTAGACGAATTCTTTGAGTCAAAATCCAGAGATTTATATTGCAGAGGCATCAAAAAACTAGTTGAACGTTTAGAAGAAGTCGTAAATAACAACGAAGAATACATTATTGATTAAATTGCATATTGTTATCAATTAAAAATGAAGTTTTTCTAAAATTGTTAATGGTAATGAATAAATTTGATAAAACCGCAAGAACTTTCTTCTCAACCCAATATATTTTATATAATTCTCAGAAAAAAAACCCTTGCAAGGCTCGGGTGTCATAAATATGATATACGTATAATTCTATAGTAATATTATTATTACTATCACTATTATTGATATTATTACTATTTCGGTGCGTATCGTAAAGGTAATTATGTCCTGATAAGGGCTGCTTGCCTTTGAACCAGCTGAAAATTTTGTTCTTGCTAACGGGATACGTAATGAGGATCTGAGGGTCTACAGAGTACGTACATTTTTTAGGATCTCATCTAAATCGCATTTTTCTCCGTTGCTAGGAGACATCGCCGTTGTTAAGCTAGAACTTAATTCCATTGAAACGGGAGATTTCTCCATCTCCTTTATACATTTCTCGTAGGTGATCTGTGCTTTAAAACCTGATAAAAAATATTAATATATGAGAATTAGTGACAGGGTAATAACTTGATTTTATATTTAAATACCATAAAACGGTGAATTATTCATAGGATGAGGTAAGAAATATTTGATACATAGCAAGATTAATTCCTAACTCTAACCGACATGTTGTTGAGTATGACACACAAGAACATATCACCAATGATTGTCATTGAACGTGAGAAAATTAAAATTTCAAAGAAATATTTTTTACATTTTTGCATTTCAAAAGGATAGAATATAGTAATAAATTAAAAGCAGTTTGTGAGATGATCATAGGCCAGCGTTCGTTGGCTATATGCGGGGGCAATTTTTTTAAAAGTGCCGTAATCAATGTTAGCCTATTACTAGACGGAAATACAAACAATACACACTCTAAGCAAAAAAACAAAACAAATAAAAACACAAACAGAGCAAACAGCAAGCAAATCAAAAGCAAGAAGAAATAGGCACGCATGCTCATGCGTTGGGGAAAGGCTCGCCTCCCTCGTCCCGGATCATGCACCTAACACCAAAGAGAGTAAAATATAATGAGAGTATAGATCTGTGTAAAAGAACTCGTCGTGATCGCAAGGAACAAGCGGTAGCGACTCAACTCGTCACGGTAGAGGGAGTGATAATGTGTGCGAAGATCCCCTAGACTGGGACATTCAACAAGAATGTGCCGAACAGTCGAAGGGACAATGCAGTTATTCCAGTAAGTTTCATTGGACCATAACATCAAAGGGCAGGGAGTGCCGTGAGTGTGTCCAATTCGATGGCGACAAAAGGTGACCTGAAGCCGCCGAGACATCGGGGGTGGGGATCAAAGGGAACAGTCGCGGCGCGATGGAATTCAACTTTAAGTTCCCCTCGGCCGTCTCCAATCTTCTCTACGAAGCAGCCTTGAGGGCAGACCTGATTCCTGCTGTGTAGTCAGTGTTTGAAACAGTAAAATGTTAGTTTGGTCGCTCAGTCTAAGCAGTCTCTTTGTCTCCCTAATTCCTCGCAATCCCTACGTGTCTAGGAGCCCAGTAAAAGATAATCTTTACATTCGCCAGGTTCCCCCTACCCATCGTGTCACGAATATTAAGAAGGCCTTGAGAGCACTCATGGCACTTAGGAGTCAATATAAATCAAGAATCGATCTCTGAACCGGGAACAATGTGTTATCTCCCGTGGCGAGGTCGGACTTGTTTTGACCTCCGCGTAGGAGAGCAGATATTTCGGTTCTTTTCAGGAACATAATGCACTGTGTACGGAACAGAGCGAATGCATCTTCCAAGGTATTGACAAGAAGTGGATTGCGTCCACCCACCGCCATTCACCATCGGAGTAAAACTCGCTCTCATAGTCAAATTTAGAGCGAACAAAGTAATGATAAAACAGCAGACTTCCAGGTGAACTCCATTTAGGAACAAGTATAGTTTGGGGTGACTCTATGGATGGCAAGAGAATTTCACTACCTTAGTAGAGTACCAGCAAATACGTTTCAATGCATGTTGGGTTCGACACTCCAAAGTTCGCATCTAGGCCGCACCAAAAGATATCGAACTGGCGTCTACGTTGAGCACAGCGAGAAGATTTCGGCAGTAGTGAGGTGATAACTTTTATGCTCAAGGCAAAGACTGTACTGTGACAATTAGGAAAATTCCAGGCGGAACTTCCTATTCTTTTCCTCTACCCGTACGCGTAATCAACGCTCTCCAAGGAATTTAGATAGAAAAGCACCGTAAAGTAGGAAGGCATTGCAGATAGCATTTTACAGCTGAGGGCAGAGCATCAGACGTGGAGTGGAACTCGCGAAAGTCGTACTGTGCAGAAGACGGGTGCCCTTCAATATCCAGAACAGAAGTAATCTAATTTTTACTAACTTTTCCATTAAATTGTTCAAGTAGGAGATTAGAGAAATTGGGCAAAAACCGCACAGGGTAGATTCATCTCCCCCTCGGTTTGTAAAAAACAAACACACTATCTATTTGCCAAAAGTTTGGGAGCCTAAAGATACCCTCTGCGCCGCACTGTGCAGAAAACGTGTGATGTCAAATATCTAGAAAAAACTAATCTAATATTTACCAAATTTTCCATTAATCATACAAGTAGGAGGTTTGAGTATTAGGGCAGAAACCGCACGGGGTAGAATCATCTCCCCCCAGGTTTGTGAAAAACGAGCACACTAGCTATTTGCCAAGAGTCTAGGAGCCTAGAGATATCCTCTGCCCAGATACTTTGAAAAAATCTAGTAAAACTGCAATGCCTTGCTCATAGATATTTCGAAGAATGGCATGCAGATCATTCGGGGCAGAAGTGGTGTATAAGCATAAAGCGAGAGCGGATAGCAACGTATTCATCGTCAACCTCTCGTTAAAGGGTTCACAACTCTGCTAGAGGGTCTTTCCTTTAAGGGAAGACAAGTATGCCCGACAGGAAGAGCGGTAAGCATCATAAAAAGCATATCGGAACCTAGCACTAGCTGGAGGGAATTCAGTGAGAGTAAAATCGTTTGTGTACCGCTTATAGCGCATGTAAGCAAAATGGTTCTGTTTTAGGGCCGTGCCACACTCAGCCAAACACTGAGAAAGCTGAAGCCGTTCAAAACAGCAAGACATCATAAGACTAATATTAAATCCTACGGCAATGAGGTCGCCAAAACGAACTCAACTGCATCTTCAAGAAATCAGTTATTTCCTCACTGCAGACCACTGCGCCACTTGAAGCACCACCGAGGCTGTTTTTCAGATGGCAGTGGACCAGAAAACGATAGATGAATGCAAAAATTGCCACTATCATACGAATCGAACACCACCATCAGGATGTGCATCTGGAGAGCACAGGGATAGATCAAGCCAAGAAAGGAAAACGATGCAGTTCT
This sequence comes from Ceratothoa steindachneri, assembly GCA_963969495.1. NCBI lineage: Eukaryota > Metazoa > Arthropoda > Malacostraca > Isopoda > Cymothoidae > Ceratothoa > Ceratothoa steindachneri. Next base: position 88,736,791 of record OZ018321.1, read on the forward strand.
TGGCCAGTGATGCGTAAACTTAGCCACATTTTGGAAACCTATCTCTAGCACGTGAATCACGTCAACAAGGACATGACCGTTGATATTGATCGTATAGTCTCCCCAAAAGTGGTGCCTGCCATTTAAATCCCAGCTCATGAGAAAGGGTCTCGTCGTGCTATGACGCGGTGAAACTCACCCGCGTTGAGTTCGACGACAGTGGAATTTATGCCTAAATGACAGTATACCTCCTATTCTGGTGTAGCTGCACAACTACTGACAGAACGGAGGTAATTATATCAAGTATAATAACGGAGACATCCTGGCGATTGTAAATCGAAGATCCCTCAGATAGACCACCATCCATTAGTTGTGTAGTCACAAAACTCTTATACCCTGGCCGATAGGGTGGGCAGTGGATACACGCCCAGCATTGTCTCCTTCAAAATATAGCTAACTAAAAACTGGGTGAGACGATCTTCCGCAGCTTCTCACAATTGTTCTAGAGTCCACAGCAATTTCATTGAAGAAATATGTGCCTCAGGCCTAGCGAGGAGAAGATGCGGAGGTCCTGTTCGAAGAAATTAACATCACGGGAATGATCGTACGCTTCCCGGAGGCAGAACTTCGGGAGGTCTGGCCACTGATTGTTGGATGCGCAGTGCTTAACTCAACAGGGGTAGGTAAGATCTTCCCCCCCCCATCTTACAGATCATCACACACTCTTTGCCCTTCGGTCTTCACAGCATAACACACACATTCTTCTGTTCCAAAGATTCCTGCCGATGGGTAGTTGTACCCCGTTACTCCTGACGCGAGGCGAGTTTCTTCTACCCCTGGGTGACGAAAGCTCTACCTGATCACTGGTTCACATCAAAAACACAAACACTTCCATGCACCCCCATCACAAATGACCACCGGTCCTTGATGCCGTCTATCTCATCAGTGATTGTAAAGCTTACCTTTCTGTTGTTTTCATTATTTGGTTGTTGGTCTGTCCTGATCTAGCGATAGTGTTACCAACCTGCTTACTACATGAAGTTGGTATTTACCCAAAAATGTTGTGAAAGATAAATGATTAAGAAAGGTTTGGCTGGCGAGTAAAATGTTTTTAAGTTAAGTACCTGTAAAATGATGAAACTAATGCGATGCGGAGGACTAACATAGTGTACAACTCTACTACGTCTAATTGATTTTCGGAAAGAAGAGGAACCTAGTCTAAAACTCCTTCAACAAAAATAAAACTCAACATCAGCCTCACTTACCAAGAACGGAAAAAACTACAACAGCAGCAAACAGAGCGGTGAAGCAGTTGATAAGTCCGCACACAACAGCATCCCTGAAGCAGTTGTTGTGAACGGGGTTGTATGAACTAAATGCAATCAGGCCACCAAAGGCCAAACCCAAGGAGAAGAAAATTTGGGTCCCAGCCTCTAACCAAACGACAGGGTCCAGCAACTTATCCCACTGAGAACAAAAGAAAAACCATGAAATAAGTTAATATTTCAACCTAAACCAAGTTAATAATTATTGAATGCCACTGCACTGCCTTGCATATTTTTATGCAGATAAGACGGAAAATACAAAATAAAATTATCTTTAAAAAAATGTTACCTGCCCAAAAATCTTTTGGCAGCCCTGGCCTATATACAATACTAAATATCCTCCAAAGACGGGTTTCCAATAAAGTGTCATTTCATCGTAGTTCTGTCAGAATCTATGCTTTACCTACTGTAGGATGACATACTAAAGGTGTCTTAGCTACCTAAGAAATACGAGCCAATATAGTGGCATCTCTTCGTAAACGAAGGAAACTAAACTATATACTCTGCACAAAATAAATAACCCTAAAGAAATCAAACTTATTTTAAGATTTATTTGCACACACTTAATGTTTATATAAATTAAAACAAAAAAAATATAATTTTCGCTGACTTATGCTACAACATAAATATACTAAACATAAAGGAGATAAATTAATAACCAAATTAAAAAATATATTGGTTATGACGTCTTTTCTGATCAATGCATGATAGGACATTTAAAAAATAATGTGGAAAATAAATAGTAAATATTGTTATATTTAGATTTTCCTTGTTTTTAATGTTACCTCTATTTTTATGCTTGATTATTTGTTTAAGTTACGAACTTTTGACTTTTACATTTAGCGATCACCATCCAAATAGAAAATCAACTAAAAACCGATAATTCTATAATCTACAGAAATCACATTTTTACAGGTGAAGATTTAAATTATTAAACCGTATAAAAAGCTAAGAATGTTAACCTAAATAAGACCAGCAAGTTTTTAATTTTTTAAACCTGCACATAACCCTCCTGTTCCACAATGTAAAACGACTCAATTATTTCCCTACACCATTTAATTAAGATTTAGATTCTAGACTGGGTTGATGCCTATGTGATTCTTTGGTACATAGCATCAAAGTAAGTTTTATAAGATATTCCTCCATCCAAGTTATTCCTTGTAGCTTACACTTGGAGTAAAAAGATGTTTCAAGCCCTTTTCCATCCCCTTGAGGGTTATTCCACGAATGAAGAAGATTACCAAGATGAGATAGGGGAAAGTAGCCGTGACGTACACAACCTGAGAAAAAGGAGTAATTATAGTCATTTAGGTAATTAGAGTAATTTCAGTAATTATAATTATCAGTATTATAAACAACGAGAAAATATCCCCGGCAAAATGGTGGACAAATATAGTTAATTTAACATTTGAGAGACATATCTAGAGAATAGGAAAGCTCTAAACGAGATTGTTGCACAGCTCTCCTAATTCTTACCCCTTTGACATTCTTCATGTAGACAGCCAGAATACTAAACTAAGGAGACTACTCTGGGAGCAAGGGAGATAAAGGTTGCCTAACTCTCCTAATTATTCCCGCTATCCCAAGAAATACTTTATTTCCACCAATTCAAAAAAATAAAGACCAAATTCGTTGGGCTCTATTTGGTCCCCATAAGAAAGAGTTCTTGAAAAATCTCAAGTCCTACTTCCTGAGGGTTCTGCGCAGGCAAATAACTTAGGTTTGTACGTGGAGTGTCTGTTCGTTGTGTGAACTTGCTACAAAAGCCGTTAAGAAAATAGGTCTGTTGAATGTGTATACAGAATGACAACATAGGTTATATGCTATAGCCATTGTTGCAACCCCAAAAGGCTATGGTTGCAGTTTGGTGGAATAGTAAAGAAACCAATCGTTTTTCATTTGTAGAGCCATAGGAAACAATAAAGATGAAATTATATAGTCTACGACTGATTGCTGAAATGCATTCAAGATTGGTCATGAAGCAGCGTCCATTACTCAAACGACATAGACCAATAATGCTTCATGATTCTGTCAGACCTCCAAACTTCTCACCTGGCTGTTTCTAAGCTTAGAAAATCCTATATTTATCTGAGATTTATCCTATTTATTGCTTTCTTTTCAAGTATTTTTGCTGTAGTATTCTCGCAATTGAAAAGTAAATCATATTTTAGGTTTTTATTGAACTTGTGACCAATGTATCTAAGATATTTTAAAATGGGATGTTAACACTCAGGAGATCATTGGCAAAAGGATAGTAATTCAAATGGATCTTATTTTGATTAAATATTGACTAGTTTTCTTTTTTATATAAATCTATCTTCAAACTACTATTCAAAAAATAAATTTAACGTTAAACAACTAAATACTTAGAATTACAACAAATTCGTCTAAGCCTATCCTCCTACGGTTCTAAGCTTCGAAATTTCCTATATCGTTCTTCTTTTCTTGTTTCTAGAAGCTCAATATCCTTCTATGTATGTGATGACAAATATTGTATCACACTTTCCAAGTTAGGCCTAAATTTAATTATATCCAATAATTGTAACCCAAACTGAACCAAACAGACTATTTTATTTGTAACCAAAATACTACAAGAGATGCCAAACAAACTAATCTTCGCTCTTTATTTGTTACCAAAACTGAACCCCGAACTCCAAGTGTGACCATAACTAAACAACAGACTCCAATTGATAACAAAGCTAAAGCATACACTCCAAAACATAGCCAGACACCCCATAACTGAACCATATACTTCATTAGCTGCTTGATTCTCTTGGGTAGATAGGAGGATGATATATTTAAGAATTCAAAGTGATATTTCAAGCCATCCTTGTTTTTCATGTTCATATTTTGGAGTAAACGAGGATGAATATTTTAGTTGAGCTCATTCTAAGGTTAATTTACAAATATTATTATATAAAAATCTATTAATTCGTACCCTTGGTCTTCTACTTATTTGTAAACTCGTCTACAAATCCAACATGAATCCACTGTTTGTCCTTACTTTCATGTTAAAAGAGGTCCTATTTTTCCTATATAAGCTCTTCTAAAACAGATGATAATACGGTTATACTCGTACATATCATAGGCAAAGGAAAAACGATTGAAATAGAATGCCTAATGATTTTATAAATTACGGTTTCCCCGGAGCTTTTTTGATTTCCTTCATATTATCAGGGCCAAATGTATAAAAAGTCATATTTATAAATCATCTTCTGTATTGAGAGGAATATGGTGCAGGAGAGAAAAGCATGAACAGAATTTTCCTCAAAGATTCTATTCTATTTTCAGCATCTGATCGTCGTCAGGCGAAAGGTTTTTAACCCGAAGAGCTAATCTCCCTGAAATGGCTTAAGGGAAATATGGTTCCCAATAAAGAAAGAAATATTAAAACGTAATAGGATCGAAACTTCCTTTGTTGAGGAGAAGAAAAGATTCGGAGAGTTGCGTTTTCTCAGTTCCAAGTAACCTTATTCTCGTCTTTTGGCTAATATGATTAGGACCATCCATATATTGTTACTTCCTTAACTTCACCCCGTTAGATCCTAGCAAATATGGCCTCATTGGTTTAGATATTTTTTAATAGCGATGTAATTTTTCGTAAAAATCCTTGTCATTTTTTTCTTTTTCCCTCATTATTCTTACTCTAAGAAGCGCTCATTTTTGCCACCTTCAGTCACTTTGTCTAGACAAAAACAAAAAATTCTAAATAATGACATTCTTCCTTATTAAATGCACCCTACTTTGCAACAACGCTTTCTTCTATGAGATTTTATGATGTGGGGGATCCTTAACATTCATATTTACTACTATCCAGCATAGGCACAGTGCCAAGTCGATCAAGTTTGACTTTATTTACATAACTGCCGTTTGTAAGGCGTAAATAAACATGGGGCGATTTCAAGTTTACAAGGAAGAAGATAAATTTGGGCAGTCTTGTCCCTTATGCAATAAAATCATGGGAGGTTTCAATTAGACGCTTAATTTATTTCTATAAAAAGATGGAGATAGAAAATAAGCTCACTAAAAGAGCAATATTTAGAAGGAAAGATTCTATCTTCAAAATTGACATGGTTGTATATGTTCAAATTAAAGTACGTAATCATTGCCCACGACGTGTTTTAGGAATAACCATTGATGATAAATATAAATACAAACAAAGGTTATAATGATAGAAAAATAATCAAATTTATAAGGTTGAACTAGTCAGGAGGCATTGCTACAAAAAACAAAAGAAGTTAGAAGAAATAAATCCTAACATAGGAATATATATCCACAAAAAAGCGAACAAACTTATTGGCGGCCTTTGCCCACCAGTGGAATGAAACAGACTTATGATAATGTTCATGACCTGAGTTATTTATGGGTAAATTAATGGATAAAAAACAGACACAATAAGAAAAATATAGAAAGCAAAATTAAAAGTAAAACATTTACCAAGCGAAATATTCGAGCCAAAATGCACGAATAATGGAGCTAATAGAGTCTAAATAAGCCTTAAATAAAATTAGTTAGCTGGGTTTATATTTACTTGGAAAAATATGTTAAGTCAATTTTGCATTTATGCATAATTTTTATAAATTCAAAGTGAAGACTTCTATTTTAAAGCAGTTATTTCTTTTAAAATGTACAGGGTGAGGCAAAACTACCGTGTAATATAAAAAATTAAAACATACTTTAAGAGACGTACGTCAGTATTGTAGTCACTATGTATAAAATATAGGAGCAAATTTTATATAACGAGAAAGATGATGTATTTAGGTTTATTGCATCAGGAGGGTGTATTGTCCCTTTCGTTTTTGGAAGCACCAAATAGTGTCCTCCCATGGATCTTCGGGTAATATAGCATTCACATATTTTCACTAACCGTGCCTCTCAACTTTTATGGTGATAATTATTCCAAAATCTTTCAGGTGGAGTTTTATCTCGTTGGTTTACTTTATAAGGTGTGGGGGGATCTAAATCATAGAACATCCCTATATTTTCCAAAATAAATAATATAAATTGTGTGATTAAGGAAGGAATGTGAAGAGCACCTCCCACCTCTTTCCAAGCTGGCTCATCCCTTTGGCACTTATAGGTGTCACTGACCCAGGTTTCGCTGAGGCAAGAGCTTCAAAGTTTAAAGCCATAGAGCCAAAACACCCCCGAAAAACGAAGAGCTCATATATCACGGATGTCATATCGACAGGCCATCACCAACCCCTATTTTGTGACACTTCTATAAATACGCCTTTCATTTAATCACATCTATCACACCAGAATATTTGCCTTGGATACTTGACGGTAACTATTTATGCGATTATGGCATCATGTCATTTATATACTGCTGAAAGATAAATATCAACCATGTTTCGATCATTTCTCTAACTATCAGTACATTATTTTATTGAAGTATGCATTTAATTTAATGAAATAATAATTTTTTCCTATAAATAAAACTAAATCAAAATCTATAAGAGACGTTAAAACATTATTAAAATTACGAAAAATGTCGATTCGTCGAAATGTATCCAAATTAATTCGCCCATTAGAGGCTTTTTTTCTATATCAGGATTCTTCATGTTGCATCTTATATCATTTCCCCCTACCCTCATTTCTCTTCCAGGGGGTTATATTGTAAGCGATACTTCAACATTTGCTTAAGAGCATATTTTTTAATTGTTATAGAATTAGTTGAAAGATTAAAGAACGCGACCTTTAATTTTTAATGTGCCTATGTCTAGCATTAATTAAAACTTATTGAAGAAATAGCTTAGTTAAAATATATCAAAGCCCTTTTTATAAAAATAAATTGGGGACTGGAATTTTATTGTTTAGAGAGATATTGTCTTCTAAATATGGTTGTGTCTGAAAGATTATTAGAAATTCTAATAAATATCTGTTGGCATCGACTTTCTAATAAAGTTTAATCATAAATAGATTAAACAATTCTTCATATCTTAATTATGTAGAAAATCGATATAAAAGATTTATGCTAAACCTATATGGCTATTCTTTCTTCCTATTTCCTATGTTTGTATATACTGGAGATATTTCATATAACAATTAGAAAGTCATATGCAAAATACATATATATGAAATACAATAAAAATTTTGGAAAACAATAAGCAACCTTTAATGAATCAGGAAACTCATAAGTAGAGAAAGTGAGTAAAAGGAATGGCCCAATAAATATAAATAGATGATTAAGTGAAATAAAGGAAAGCTTTCGGAGGCCTGAATATAGCGATACAAAGAAATAAGTATTTGAAATAAGGACAAGCGTCATCATTCATATTGTTAAAATGTGTACATAACTGAATAAAATGAATTGAGTAAATATAAATAATAGGGAATATATCAAGATATATAACCCTAGAAAACTATATCCAGATACCTTTCCAGACGATGCAATTCCTTTAGCCATGCATAGGTAAGTAAGAACCCAGGCTACCAAAAGACATAAGGCAATTTTCCAACTGAATTTCTCGGGATGATTTATATCTTGTGATATATCTAGTGTCTCACGATACCAAAAATACTCCGTTGGGCTACTTTGCTGAAAATAAAAATGCGGCGATTTAGTGGCAATAACATATATCATATCTGAAAGGTTTTTAATACTTCTTCCGCAACAGGCATCATTTTTCCTTAACCCTTCGGTTATGTCTATGTACCTTTTATGTTTCATCGTTTTGGGTATTTGTCCTTACATAAATTTAATTTGGTCGAGGTTTAAGTAATTTTCCAAACAGTTCTTTAAGAAACGCGGCAATCTTCATTATAACAGCATATCCACATAGCATATCAGGATAATAAATAACTAGAGCTATTATTTTAATAGTTCTCTACTTACGGCACATTCGTGAACAATTGTGTAAGATTCGTTCGGGAAATAATTCTTAGGACAATCAGACCATGGTAACGGGCTGCGAAAACTCTGCGGATAAACATACCCATATTTAAATAATGACCACTTAAATGTTCTATAAATATGCATCATGGGGTAGGGGGTGTTGTTTTGGAGTGGTTTTGAAACAGATTCGAACTGTATGAAGAGAACCTTAATAAAGAGCTACAGTTAAACGTAAGATTCAATCTATATATTGCTACAGTATGTAATAGATACTATGAAGTCGCTCAGAATTGAGCGTTCATCCGTCAACATAATTAACTCAGAAAGAAGTAGTTATTATTGTTTCTATTTCCTACTCTTTTATTGTTGCTCAATCAGAAGCACTTATTGTGATTGAATCCCTTTTCAAATTCAATTAATGTATCTATTGTCATTGTATTTGTTGATACTTCTCTCTTATTGCTATTTTTTCAGTTTATTTGCTAGAATCTATTAAGTTATATATATATATATATATATATATATATATATATATATATATATATATATATATATATATATATATATATATATATAAAGAGAGAGAGAGATAGATATATAATACTATTCTTACAAATATGTTATTTTCTTTAATCAAACTGAAACTAATTTAAATATCATCAGGTTAACTCACCCCAAAGAGATAATAGAGGCACCAGGCGATTATTGTATTATAATACAGAGCCACATTGAGGGACACAAACGCTGAGGCCACGCCAATTCCGCCACAAAAAGGGGATACCTTGAAAACAAAAAAGATCTGTAACAGTAACCTAACATATAGTCATGAGGTTACCATAGCAAAGGTTAGTCACCGTTTTACTCATTACTCATGCCTGTAGATGTTGTATCAGGTATACGAATCTAAAAGTCCTAAGAACCCTTACATTCTTCACTTTCGACATAGACATAGAAGTACTAGTGATTTGTAGCTAACTAGGATCTGCACCAAATCTTACGCTAATGAGCAATAGGCCAAGAAACAGGAACTTTTTAAATGTCCTTTCTCTTACCATTAAAAAACTCCTGTTTCTTGTCTCATTACTCTCATATATATATATATATATATATATATATATATATATATATATATATATATATATATATATATATATATATATATATATATATATATATATATATATATATATATATATATATATATATATATATATATATATATATATATATATATATATATATATATATATATATATATATATATATATTTATATATATATATATTTATATATATATATATATATATAAATATATATATATAAATATATATATATATATATATATATATTTAAATATATATACATATATATATATATATAAAGAAGGAGCAACAATCGCTAATGAACCAAATCTAGCAAGTGACAGAAATATTCAACCAATAAGATACAAGAAATTTCCTCGTAAACATAAGAAATCTTAGAAATTGGATGAAAAGGAAAAGATTGGAACTTCGAGAAATTTTAGAAAATATGCTGACGAAAACTGTAGAATATAAGAAACGTCATTTATTGCTAAAATTTATAGAAGAAGCACGTTTGATTCGAGTAATGAAGAAGATAAATGAAGTCCCTCAAGCCATTCCACAGCAAATTATTAAACTTCGTTCAGATAGATTAATCCTATAGCACTATTTCTAAGTGAGTTTAATGACTTATACAACTTTAGATTATATAATTAGAAAGCATCGTGAGTAAGTAATTGCCTCTAATATGCCACGAGCCAGTAATCCCCGCAAGATCACCCAATGGTCTTGGTGTTACATGTTTCGACTGATTACTATTAAAGATCGACAAACCTATCTGGAGCGAATCAAAATGATATAGATTATTTTGCGCCCTACAAAACGCCACCTTTTAATAGAAAACGTTTAATAAACCATTCAAAGTTTGTAAGAAAGCATCTTGAAAGAGATGTGAATTTTGGAACAATATGATATTGTCAGATGAGACTAAAATAGAACATTTTGTTCACAATAGTGAGCGTCACATTTCTATGGCAGAAGAAACTGCCTATGATCATAAATACACCTTTCCAACCGTGAAACACAATTGAGAAGTGAAGATTTACAGATAATATTTGGCCAAGCAAATGTTTGGACTTAAATTCTATTGAAAATATTTAAGCTAACATCGTTTGAAATTTGGGGCAATAGCTAGAACTAACAACAAACAAACAGGACTTAAACTAGAATGCAGTAAAGAATCTTCAAAATAAAGAACAACTCTTTCAAAACCATGTTTTATCCATCATAAAAAAGGTTAAAAGTTGTAGTAATTGAAGTAACAATAAATATACAGTAATAATTGCGAAAGGCGCAAATATTGTTGCAAAGAATAAATTGCGTTTTTAAATATATATATATATATTTGTAATTACAAAAATTATTACAAACTTTATTCGATATCAAAGAATCAATATCATTATGAATGATCAAACATGTAGTGGTTATAAATCTTAAAATGGTAATTAGCTCTAACATGCAATCAAGTTTGCCGTGCTCCTAGGAGTACTTCTGTGTCAAAAATTAACCTACACTTCACCTAACGTCATCTAGCACTGGGTTCATTGTGTGGCCAGTAAGCCATTCCCAGGGATAGTGCTTCGCTATTGTTCCAAAACGTTGTTGTTGCCCAAAGGATAGCCCTGCACCTTGCTTCAATCTTGAACTTATCAGAGTGTTCATTCTTGGTCTCATTGGACCCGCAAGACACGAGGGATACAATTACCTCTTCTCCATAGAAGAACTGCGTTCCCCCACGGCCCTTGGTGTCAAATCTCTCTCGAGGGGATGCCTCCGTGGATGATGACCCCAGCAGGATATGAAACCACCATTTACGAACTGGCATTCACTAAAGTTGTCTAGGGTTTTTAAGTCTAACTTACTTAGCAATGCAACTGCTAACTCTTAGAGCATGGCCATCTTCACAGATGGTTCCTTCTTCCTCCAAAGCTCGTCTACTGTCATCGTGGTGGATATGGTGCTTTTTGGTTGCTCAGTTGGCTTTTGCCTTCCTCTCGAGTCTTCACCATACTCGGAAGAGAGGTTTGGTATCTAGGAAAACTTCCGTTTCGACAACCTACTTCTTCCCACCTAATTCATTTTTTTCAGGGATACCCGAAGTGGGACCACTGCCCTATTCCACTAATCTCACCCCCACCTTCTACTCAGGGAGATCCGATATAGTCTTAATAGGGTTTTCCTCTCACTTTCTTGTCCAATCTCTCTTTCTTTGCACTAAATGCGCCAGCTTCGTTGATTGGAGGATAAATAAATACCCTATGGATGGACACTAAAAACATGATCAAGTATGTTCTTGACAATATTTTTATTTTCTTACATATAAACATATCCTGAATAAAACAAATTTTTAATTAGTAAATCAAAATTTTACCAATCACAATCTCATAATAAATTACAAACAATTCATTAACACATGACCCAAACCACTTCAACCATTTACCTACTCAGGGTGAAATGGTAACATACAATCGCCCTTAAGAAATAAATTGGCGCATCTCTTTCTCACCTGATTCCAAACCCCGATCGCGCCTTTGCGCAGCCGCTGGCCTACAGCGAGCTCCAGATAGAAGATCGGGATTCCCTCCACAGCGAGCATAATCAAATATGGGAACAAAAACGCTCCTGAAATAAAAAGAAATTACAAATTGGATGCAGAAAAACAACTTTTGTTATTAAAGAAATTTATTGCTTTTTCTAAACTAAAAAATCAAATTAAAGATTTCCACCAAAGGTCATAAAGGTGCGTAACCCATCTTCAAAATGGACATTAACCTAAACACGTTGAGTGACGAAGTCAAGGTCGATTCTTGGTTAAAAGGGGTAATTTACAGGAATAAGAATAGTAATATTAGTATTCACTAACTCTAGAATTTAAGAAGCGGTTTTTTTTTAGTATTTGAATAATAATTTCATCTTAGTTTGGTTATGAATTATGTTTTTTTCATCAAAGTTCAGAAATAAATACAATTATTGAAATTTTGTGAATCTTTTTAAACCCAAAGAATTACAAATGGTGAAGTTCAAAAAATTTATTTTTATATATCTTCTTCTATAGCTATATTTTAGCAACGTGATATTTTGAAAAGGGGAAATAGTTAGTTTGGAGTTCCTTTTAAAAATTATTCTAAATGGCGATGGTTCAGAAAATTTATAAAAAATTAACCATGGCTGCTTTTTTTAGATTATAAATTTTAATCTTAGTAGCGAAGCGCAAGCTCCCCCCGTAGGGGGCAGTGTCGAAGCCATTGCCTGGTGTATTAATAAAAAAAACAATCCAAAAAGAAATTAGTTATTATTAGTCGCCATTTAGGGATTCAAACCCACCATATCTTACTTGAAAATGGTTGAAATATAAGATACTCGTATCGTAGAGCAAAATATGATGAACGATTAAATAAAACAAATTTAAACGTAGTTAAATGGTAAAAGGAAAAAATCAAATAATATGAGCCTGATTCAAGGACACGCGGATCAGATTTCAATCAGATTTGAAAATATTTAGACCAGATTTATATCAGATATATATCAGGAGATTCAAAGAGATTCAAAGGAAATTCAAATTCTATTTAAAGTATATTTACGACATTTTAAAACAATAATTAAATCGAAATTAAATTTCCATCATCATATCTAAATTTCTTTCAAATCCTGATAGGGGAAAAATGTAAAATAGGGCAGAAAATAATGCGACAGATTTCGAGTGTTTTCATTTTATTCACAAAAAAAACTCTTCTTTCCCTGAATTTCTATCCTGCATTTTTTTGCCATTCTTCTGCTCTTTGGTGATATATTTCTTGAACAGGAAGTTGTAAAGATACGTATAAGAAGAAAGAAACGATAAATAGCATCAATTTGAAATGCACAGGAGCTTCATTATATATGAACCCGCCTACACACAAAAAAGAAATATATCTTGTTAATCACATAAAAATTGCATACCCATAGAAAAATAAAGAATAATTTAGTTTAATATCGTTTCTTTACTTTAAGAGTCATGTTTAAGGGACCGTCATGAAATTTAAATAACCACAAAGAAGATTAGTACATACTTATACTCGTAAAGATGAGCTATATGAGACATAGTACATACTTGTACTCATTTAAATGACCCATATGAAACCAAGTGCATAATTGTACTCATTTAAATTACCCATATAGAACCAAATACTTTACTCGTTAAGAATGATCTCTGCGACCAAGTACATACTTATACTTGATTTAATTAGCCCTATAAGACCAAATATATACTTGTTCTCACTTTAATGACCCTATGAAACCACCTACATAATGATACTAGTTCAAATAAACCATATGAGACTAAGTACATATTGTACTCGTTTAAATGACCCCTATGAGACCAAGTATATACCTGTAGTCCTGTATTTTTTACAAGGACTCAAAAAAGACAAAAAATCTAATCTATTCTTAAATATGTGCATCTTCATGATGCAGCAAAATAAAAAATTAACTTAACAATTGAATTAGCGAGGGCAGGAGTCTATCGTGTATACAACAAATGCCTGAAGCTATTTTATTACACTTGGTGTTGAAAGAGAATATTAAAGGATAGTTGATAGTCAAGTTATTAATAGTGAAGCAAATTTCTTTTCCCAAAACAATTACCTGTCACTATAATTTTTAAATAAAGTTATTTTAAGCCTAATTTTTAGTCATTTTATCTCTTAGATGCATTATTATATCTACATAGATCCAGATAGATCTGCTGCACCAGTGTCTTAAGTTTAATGCCTATACAGGGTGCCTGAAAAGATATTTTGCACTGAAAATGAATAGTCCCGTCAGGAATATCTTAAGCGGCCCACAAGAGATCCAGTTTGGATACCATTGAAAGATCCGCTCCGCTTTTCATATACAGGGTTCCGAAAAGTTTCAAAACTAGATCTATTTTAGAACCCTCTAAGAGGTACATATTTTTCACTTTGATCCTGGCGGGACTATTGATTTTCAGTGCATAGTAACTTTTCTGAATCCCTGTATTTTTGTATTTTTTTGTGTGCTGACAAAGCTTAGCAAATGGGAAATGCCGTTTTTCACTGCGAGTAGTGCTAAACTACATCGGTTGTGGATAATCGCCAGGGGTGGCGATTCGAAGCAATTTTACGGCGGTTGATATACGCTTTAGAGATTTTTGGTTTAAACCCCACATTAAACTCTAGTTTAACAAAGGTAAATTGGTGGAAAACCCTCTAAGTTTTTAATTACCCCCACGAGATAAATTTATTTTAACTATTTAAAATTTTCACTCACTTTTATCACTTATATTCCTATATTTTTTAATTCTCCTAGGTATTTTCTATCTTCACTCTTTCCTTATGAAAACATATTCTCTTCTTACCCAAGACTAATTTTTATAATCACGTCCAAATTGAGCGGTTTTCCTAATTGTGTGGGACATTAGAAGGATGGTATTTGGACATAGCCTCTCGATGGATGACTGTTTTGTGCCGGCTTATTGATCGCCGAAAGCTTAAAGGAGTGTGTTCCATTGGCTCAGGGGGTAGAGGCAAAACAGGCCCCCTCTCAATTCCTTAAAGACACTTATAAACTCTCATATTCTGTTTTTAACTCAGACGCTTCTAAAGTAAACCACATATTTTTATGTTTAATTAATAGAAATAAAATAATGTTCTTTGATTTAACACTTGCGCTTACATACATTGGTTAATGGTTTATTGATTACCTATTCTGCCGCACTCATTTTTACTCCACTACCTTCAAGTACATGAAAGCATTGTTAAAAAAATCTTAATACTCTTGAACATTCTTAAGGACCTAACGGTACTCTCTCCAAAATACATTTTGACATCACTCCTTTACATTTAGCTCCCTTTTAAATTTCCGAGAACCTATCAGCACAACCCAGGCTCTTTTTGCTATCCATACACTGATAAACACCATGCTAACTATTTTTATAACCTCGGCGAATATTTTAAAGTAGTTAAATATTTTCACACTTTCTAACACTTTCTAACACCTTTCAGGAGCCTTTAGCATTTTTCTCCACCAATACAAAGTAGCAAATCTTATCACTTTTTCATAGCAATCGAGCTTAAATTCACCCAATGCACCAAAATACCTTAAAAGTCTTACTAATTCCTTTTATTCTACAAATCATTCCTACATTTCTATTCACTATCTTCCACCTATTCCAGTAAATGCATATGCCAAAAATCTCCTAAATATTGAAACACAATGTTGTTAGTCTATTGATTAAACGAGAAAACTAATAGAAATATGCATTCTTATATTTATGGTGGTTTCGCAATATAGAACATGAACTAAAGAATTAAATGATGAAAGAGGAAAGATACTTGACCCGAAATTATATTTTACATCTACCTAATAGAAAAGGTGATTTTTTAGCAAAGATTGAATTTGGCAGTGACTAATGTGAATAGATTTATAGTAAAAAAAACAAAAATAAATCAGACAAAAGTAAATATATCTTATTTTACACCTGGAAAGTGTTTTTTTTTAGCAAAGATTAAATTTATAGGTACCTAATGGAAATATATTTTTAGTGTAAAAAAAGAGAAAGAAATCAGAAATACGTAAATAAATGTCTTACTTATAACTAAAAGCATGAATGAATCAAAGACATAAAAAAGAGAGTAGGTAAACTTTCCAAATAGTGAAATAATTTATCTGATATAAGTTAAATAAAATGCAATTTTTACTGAATAAATCAACAGGTTGCAAGACTAGTCTCTTGCAACTTGAAGGTATCAAACCTCACTTCTGAAGAGGTGGCCAAATCCTTAAACATATACTAGGTAAGTTCTGATGGAATATTCAAGTCCTGCCAAAGAAGTGAAGTCAACTCTATAAGCCAAGGCTTTCATATGGCCATTCGGACCTTGGAAGCATGCTGCTCTTCCAAATACCAGGTGTAGCATTCTATACAAGGTACCCACCAATTACTTAGGACTTAAATCGATTTGGCAAAACCAATTAACATGGGAAAATATGCCTTATTCTTTATTTGGAGAGGCTAATTTGCCCCTTAATTAGGTCCGAAAACTATTATATTCAATACATTCTATCTCACCTATTCGAGTCAATGCTCTTTTCCATATGCTATTTTTAAGATCTAATATGGCCTCAAATATAACAGAAAGAGGCAAACGAGGATATATTAGTGTAGTTTCCATTGCATATTTTCTATTTTGAGAGAAAACATTATTTTTTTTCATTACCAAGGCAGAACGCCTTGATTTAATTAAAAGTATAGGACCTTGAAATCACATTTCTCTTTTCCTACTTATAATTTTTTTTTCCAGTCCACATTTATAGGTAAACAGATATATGATAAGATTAGTATATAAGAATATAGATAATTAGAGATTATTCAAATAATAGTAGAGAGAGACATAGGTGTAAATAAATAGATTGTTAGATATCCATTCATTTCGAAATTCTGAGTAAAGATTTTCTCACAAATTTCCACAATGTGAAGGTATATAGTACTTTAGGTTGATAAAATAAAAATAAAAGAATTCGAAGTAAAAAGATAATAATAACAAATAGGGAAGAATTTTAATTACTTGGCGTGAGTGAATACGCAAAGGTAATTGAAATCCTCTCCAGTGAATCAAGATTTACGCAAGAGACAAAGAAAAAATTCTTCTTATTTTACTTCATTTAACCATTTGTTTTTTCTCGAGTTTAACCAATTTTGAGATATCTGGACATCAAAAAGCCCAAAATAATGAAGGCATTAATTTTCCTTTAACCTGTTGCTTCGAGGCAAGTTCCTCTTTGAAGTATGAGAGGGATTTTGGTGCTCGTATGGTTGGGTTTATTTGTTTGTTAGGATATTTTCGTTCTTTCTCTTTCTCTTTCTATGAACAGGTTGGCTCTAAAAATCTGACTGATTTTGAACCTTCATATTTCATAAACCTTTACGGCTAAAAGAATGATATGAAAAATTTGTGAAAGAGAAAATTCTTAAATTTTAGAACTTCATCCAAAACCAAATGTTACTAGTCGTGCACAGTCACATTCAGTTTAAGTCTATTAAATGTTAACCAATGAATCTTGGTTAGCAGGATGCGTACCAATAATCTCTACTATCTTTATATGGGCAAAAGTTGAGCGTAACAAATAGCCGAAGGATTCTTAGAAAATGGTAACAACTTGGAAAGATTATGAATATCATAATTCTGGATGCAAGAGAAAAACCTTCTGCGTTGATTTAATGAGAGAACCTATGAGTAGTTAGTAAAATATGTCTACTGAAACAACTAGAAAAGAGAATCATAAAAAAATTCTAATATGTGAACTTAAGCTTGAGCCAAAAATATTAATGTTTCGAATAATTCTGAAATAAAGATCTTCGCCAAGTTCTAAGTTCTTTCAAATTATCCTTTATAAAAGGTAGAATGAAAGAAAAAGTAACAAACGAAATATGTAAATATAAAAGAGAATAAATAGTATGCGTTAAATAATAATCACGTTTACTCAAAACATGAAAGTCCTTTTCCGTGCTGAAGCTTTCTTACGTACAGTTTACAACAACAGCGTTGAGAGATACGTAAAATAGCACATGAGCTGAATTTACTGTCTCCCTACATGCTAGAAGTTGCCTTCTCTCCAGATTAATAGGAGGGGCTTCTTTCTCCTCGTTTCTCCTGTTATATAACCCACTATCACAAAATTTATTATATCAAGTTTACGACCTCGACCATCACTATCACCAATCGCACCATCAGGACTTTCCAGGATTGATTACTAAAGATTGACTCGAGAAACTCCTGTTTTCCTACGTAAGCGTCACCGCTACTGAAGTACAAGAGATACAAGCAAGGGCACAAAACCACACCAGCTATCTCCTCTTAACAAGATATTTTGCTACTCTGGTCTATGACCATATTCAAGGTTTGATCGGCGAATTTATTTCACTCTGTCTCCCATCTAGAATCGTCTGTCTTTATCGCCTACATAACATTTGGTTATCACCACACGTAATAAAGTTCTCTAGAGAAGTTCAAGTAATGATTTTTCCCTCCTGGCGAGCACCCTGCGATGTTACGGTCCATTTTCTACGACAATATTTTTCTACGGGATTATCACGGTGACTTATCGTCTAGTCACTCGAAGAGACTACTTCTCTCTGCCACAAGTGATCGTTTCATTCATTCAGCCGTCGTGTTTGATGACTTTAATCAGCGAACGAGCAAATGATATATTTTTTTAGGTTCATGAATACTGACCGTCCCTTGTCAGCGTTTGACTGGGTGAGTTTTTACTACACTTTACCTCATCATACACCAATTCAATTTGCATACAAACGGCGGCAGTGTCAACTCGTTGCTCGAACTGTAAATGCTTCCGTGTGAACAAACTCTTTTTTATAGTGTAACCAAATTTCTAGGAATATCAAACTGCAATTAGTATGGTCATTAAGGAGGATGAAATCGGCCTATTTTAAATATGAAAAGCTGTCGTAAAAAATTGGTTAAACAATGATTAATTTATTGCAAAATTAAAAATAATATAACCTACGTTTGGCCAATTGAACCATAGGGCTAATTTTAATAATACATTATCATATTTAAAAATCAAATTAATATCCTGAATTCGGATTGTCATCGTTGGTCACGTGACTATATTCAAAGCCGGTGATTGGATAGGGGCTTAAAAACCGATAATTCCTACCTTTTTCCAACTCAATCTTATTACTAAATTATGTTTTGATAATAGAGCTAAATTCCAAGCGAGGTACAAATCTTTTCTAATGGAACATCAAATCAAATAAACGCAAGAAGGACGAAACTCATGAGAAAGGCATATAATCGCCGTCATTATGAGAAATAGAGGGATTGAAACTAACAAATCATTTTTGAAAAATCTTTTTTTGTTTCAGCTTTCGAAAAAAATTCACTGCAAACTATTCAAGCGCGAGTATAAGAATCTCTTTCATCATGAGCAGCAATTTTACCGTATTGTACTTGTTAATTCGCGAATTAAGCGCTCTACCGATTGGGTGTGGGTGGGAGAAGATGGCAATTCAAATTTGTTAACAATCAAATCTTGAAGTTTGGCGAGGGTGAGATAGCAAGTAGGGATAGACTCGTAAATCGTGACTGAATCCCAATCGATGAGTTCAGTAATGTTTTTTAAATTTAAGTTGAAGGGAGGAGGGACAAATTTTCTCAACGACTTGCCACCAACATTGCTTCTTTGGCGAAGCTCCATGATCTTGCGAACGGTGAAGGTGCAGAGATTTGGATCATCGTCGCAGAAGAGAGAGACAAGCAGATTTTCTGGGTGATGTTCCATTGTTTGATGTTGGTCAAGTTTAGATCGCAAACCAACAAGGAAATTAGTTGGTGTCAACGTAGAAGATGAAAGAGTGCAGGTTCTTCTTAACTTTATTTTTAAAAGGATCCTTGGAGAGGCAAGTTGCGCCAAGACGACTAGCTAATGTCAGCCACTTCAAGTAGGAAATGGGTTCTGGCTCCAGTTTTCAATTGTGGATCAATTTTCCCGCTGTGAATGGATTTGGCGACGAGAAAAAAGTACTTCTAATCAGAGGACAAAATCCGACAACACTTTATTTTTCATCGGAATTTCTGGTCTATCTGTGATTGGAAAGAACACTTCATCCCATTCTAACTCTTCTAACCGTGGCAAAAACTCTCCTATTGGTCTCTTGAAAGAATTATTGCCTGTAGTAGTTCCGTCGACAGTTTGGAAATTATGACAAAGGGCGAGTTCATTTGTATTGAGGTAAGAGATTGACTAATGAACTTTTTAACCTCTTGGATCCTCAATCTTTATCAAGATGCCGCCATATCTCTCTCTATCTCTCTCTTTCTCTCTCTCAGACAAATACATGTAACTTACTGTCACTCACCTCGAAAATAGAAATATGGGCTAAATTATCTCGTTGTGTTGGGAGATCTGATAGTGGCAACGGCATAGACAGTCCAATGGTTCAATTACATTATTTGTGCCACTTTGAAAATTGGCATGTTTGCTTGCTTTAGGCAATTTTTACAATATGTATATACAATTAATTTCGAAATATGAAGTGGATTTACATATATCAGTTGTTATAGTCTTCGCATTTTTTTATTTATTGATAAGTGATAAAATGTTTGTTCAGTTTCATAGGGGTGAAATAGATTGGTAGGTATGAACCAAACAAGGCAACACACAGTCGAGAAAACATCGTTATTCCCAAGCGGAAAAAACTGTGCAAGAGAAAACATACGACTAATTTACACTTAAAAATATTACAAGGAACATTCTATATAATGTTACAGCAAGTGAAAACCTACTGAAATTTGATTACCCGAGTAGCCAAAACAAGAGACTATTAGTGGATTAGACACATCAAGCTCTGAATTCTCCTACCTCCTTTCCAATGCTGAAAAAGTCCGACCACCTGTGTATTAACAAGAATGATAAGACAACTATGTAATCCAACAAGGAAAAGTTATATTACAGTGAGAGGTTGTTGGGTAAAAAAGATAAGAAACTTATATAACCAACGATGTAACTATACTCAAAAGGAAATAGTGTTTATCGAAAACGAGGCGGATTTTGTTCAATTAACAAATGAATATTAGACATATGGGGTGAATAAAGAATAAGAATAATGAAACAATGACAAGGATTCCAACACCAAAGAATTTTACCTTTAGAGGTAAAATTGTTTGGTGTTGGAATCCTTGTGTCTGAAGGGCACGTTACAAGCCTCTAGCGACAACTTCACAAAACAAGAACAGATGATCAAAGATACGAGCACGAAATCTAAAAGTACGAACAAGGATCCCTCGTTATATACAGAATGCCCCCCCCCCTCAAATTGGACCGTTTTTGAGAAGTAATAACTCAATAACCATTGCAGTTAGGGACATGAAATAAAAACAAATGAAAGATGAATCATTTGATGATGAATAATTATTCCTTGTAAAAATAATCTTTAATCATTTAGTGAGTCAATTAGCCTTTAAAAAATAATGTAAGAAAACATGTTCTTTTATTTTTTGATTCATCTACTAGGAGGCTGTGGTTGACCATAAAGGAGGGCATATGGAACCATTCATTAAAATTTAAATTTAGTTTAAAATTTTAATCTTTTTTAAAGGTTGCAAAAAGGGAGACCACCTTGTATAATAAGTACCAAGCCCTCCCCTAAAATACTCGAGCCTGAGGGTTCCTTTCAAAACCCACCACGAACAAGTACTTAAACAAAAAATACGAACAAAAATCGATCCATTTCCCGATAAAAATATTTATATTATTCTTGCGCCTTTTGGCCTTTTTGCCATCGCGATCATTTCAAGCTGAATTCCGAAAATGATAAAGAAATTCATAAAATGGCAATAAAAGGAGATCAATACGAGACGAATGGCCTCTTATTACATTTACAGGCCCTCTCCGTCTTTTACAGATTCTCTTGCGTGGCTAGAGTGGCTTCTAAGCTCTGCTGAAATTAACATCACAAAATAACAGTTACAGGCCTCTGGCAGTTATAAGTTCTAGTAGAGAGTTACAGTTTCTCTCAATCCTGAGATATCACTGTAAAATAACAGTTACAGGCTATGTTTGGCAGTTACAGGTCATCTTAGACTAATTTAAGTCTTCTTAGACAGTTAGAGGTCCTCTTGAGGAGTAAAAGTTGCTCTCAAATTGACTTGAGTTTGAATCGAATATTAATAGTTACAAGCCCGCACTGACGCCCTCTCAACCCTATCCGATATTTCATAGTATAACAGTAACAGAGCTTCTCATGCAGTTACAGGCCCTCTCATTAAATTACATTCGTTGTCAATACAAGCTTTTCAGGGAGCTACAAATCCTCTCCGTAAGCTACAGGTCCTTCATTAGGTTACAGAACCTCATTGAAAATTACATTGTTTCTCAATCCCAGCTGAAATTTCATAACATAATATCCGTTGCAGTTCTTCTCAGGTAGTAGGAACTTACCTATATAGTTACAAAGTTACAGTTATTTGCAACCCCAGGTGAAGAGGGTTCATTCCTGTTTACCTATTTAAGGCAATATTAACCACGAGTATCTTGCTACTTTAACTGTAAGAATTATTTCCTATCCATTTAACTTAGAAACATGACTCTCAGGAGTGAATGAAAGCTGTAGAATAGACTTAAGAGATGTGACTCTCAGAAGCAAATTAAAGCTGTATGATAGACTTAAGAGATGTGACTCTCAGAAGGGAATGGAAGCTGTAGGATAGACTTAAGATGTGACTCTCAGGAGGGAATGGAAGCTGTAAGATAGACTTGAGAGATATTTAAAATACATTAGCTAAATATACACAGTAGAAACGCCAAATTTTAACACTTTTGTGCCCATTTATATTTAAATAAAATAATGGCAGGTATTGCAAAAGTCCTGTTACATTCTTTACAAGACCCCAACAAAGGACTCATTGATAGTTTCGATGCAGTTAGACCCCTTTTATTGTTTTAATATATAAATGTGTTTAAATTGTAATATCAATCAACGATGAGCGGCGAACAAGCGCTCCAGATAAGACTAGAAGTCCGTGTACATGTTCTGGACGAAGTCCTTTATCATGCTGGTCCACACGCGGTTAGTGGACTTCAGCTCGTCGAGGCTGCTGTGGCTACCTTTTAGGCCTTGCCCTCGACCTGGAATTAAGTTCGTGTGACTTCTGTGCCAAAAGTCTTCGACCAGAGAAGTTCATGTTCGACCTAAACCAGTCTTGCCCCGTCTTGGCCGTGTGGGCTCGGGCACCAACCTGCTGAAAGACTTAGTCCGCCTTCTTCTTGATTTTTCTCATCAAGAGCAGGAATTTCGAGGCCAAGCTAGCCCTGGAAACGGCTGCAGTGAGCCGATTAATCAGATGCATTTATTTTGTAAAATATTACTCGAACTGAAAAGGAACACTAATAACAAAGCGAAGGCAATCCAAATAATCCATTCAAATTTTCCCATGATAAATAGCAAGAGAACATAGTCATATAAACCACCAGCATCATTCACTGTTACGAGGTTCTATAGATGTCATCGTATAAAACAGCTGTTTAATCTTGCCTTCCCCTTGATATTTCTTTTCAATTGTATACACAAAGAAGAGACTCATAATACACGTGGGTTATATAAAGGCAAAAGCCTTAGTGAGACACAAATATCTATGTTTTTATTCCCAAAGAATTCTGCGCGGAATGAGTACATAGACAAATGGAGAAGTTTATATTTGGAAGTACATGGTAGGTAAAATAACGAGGTAGCTAAATAGTTTTTCCTTGAACATTAATGAAATAATTGATAATTGAAACAAGGAAGACGAGACCAAGATTTTCAAAGCCTTTTAGCGACAGATATATCGGGTTTTGCTAAAGTTCTCTTATACTCGGTTTTATATCTTTCAAGAACTTTACGTGAGTGGTAGAAAAAGTTCCGTCAGATAAACTTAACGTTCTACTCTTCCAGCGCGTAAAGAATCGAGATCTCTGCTCTCTGGTGAGCGGGCCACAACAAGTCCGACATCACCAAGATCGATCTCGTTCAGGCAGATCTCAAGTTGTCAAACGTTTGGCTGCAGAAAGGTATTCGAAATTCCCCTGAAGTTCAAAATGACAGCACTCACAAAGAAGAAGATCTCGGAGGCCACAATGTCCAGAGCCTTCAAGGACTAGGGCGGCAAGAGCTTGAGGTTCGTGGAAAATCCTCTACCTGATCACCGACCGTATGCAAGAACAACGTCTGGAGCGTTGCCATCGCTTTCTCAAATACTTGAAGAACGATGGCAATCGAATTCTTTTATTTTTCTTATGCCAAACCTTCCCAGTAGATCTGGTCATTAACAAACAGAAGGACTGATTGGTAAGCTGCATCCAGGATGTTTCCGAAGTCCGCCATGTCTGCATGATGGTGCCCCGGCCCACACTGCTAAGACCATGCAAGAGTGGCTAGGATTGAAAATGAACTTCTGATAAAAGGCTTTTTGGCCACTGCATTCGCCTGATCACCTCAGTCATAGAGACTGCACCGCGTAGGCGCATGTCCAGGCCACAGTCTGCCAGCTCCGCCACAGCAACTTTTACGAACTAAAGTCTTCCGTCAAATGGGTGTGGGCCAGCATGAGGAAGGACTTCGTCCGCAACGTGTGCACGGCCTTCATGTCTCGCCTGGAGCACGTGCTGGCCTTTAAGGGCGGCCGCATTGATTAATAGTACAATTTAAGCACATATTTATATGTTAAAACAATAAAAACGTGTCTAACTGCATCAAATTATGATTGTGTCCTTTGTTAAGAGTGTCGTAACGAGTGGGGTAAGAGATCTTTTGCAATACCTGATAAGCCTTTCACTTCTCCATCCCTCTTTATATAGACCGAGATGACATTAATCGAATAAATTAATTTAAAAAAATCAAACCTATGCATAATCTTTTACTAAAAGAGAATACAAGGATGAGATACAGATACAAAGGATAATATCAAAGTGCAGGGGATGTAAGAAAGGTGGAAAAAGAGTACGTGGTGATTCAAGAATTAATTGTTTCGGAAATAAGAGGTTAGGTTTTCGAAAGATTCTTATAATTATTATGTAACCAATAGAATCGATGACAAAGTTAGTTTAATTATGTTATAATCATTGTGAGGTTTCGAGAGAGAGAATCCTCAGAGGATGTAAAGTCTTTGATTGAATGTGCTAAGAGTCTAGGGATGTCCCAGGTAGTTGCATGGGAGTATCCTGGTACCAAATATGTGGCATGGGAGTAGTACCATGGAATTAAAGAAGGAAATAACTATAGTGGGAGAGGGTGAAAATGTGCAGTTGGAGAGAAGTGCTTTATATGGGATGTATAGACAGTGTGTGGGACGAATGGGTAAGAGATATGGTGTAAAGAATGGAATGAACGAGATTTTTACTTGTACTTGTAATGTTCGAAGGGGTATGAGCATGTGCAAAGAATTGATGAAAATAGACTTGTGATAAGAGAGAAAGTGTCGGAATGTCGGAAGGGTTGGTAGATACGTTAAAGGTGGGTTGTATTAAAGGTACTAAAAAAGATACAAATGGCTGGGTTACACCTTTAGTATTCCTGCTAATTTACCAAATTATAATAAAATTTATGAAAAATAACGAAAAAGTACGAACCAACGAGTGCATCACCACCATTCACTTTAGAGAGAAATCTCTAGAGTAGATGGAAAAAGAAATATGGCGGTAGATCTATCCGAAGGCATTGTGCCGGTGGAGCACGTAATCATTTATATGTCAGCTTCGACATGGTTTTCCATGTTATAGCTAACTCTCAAATGGAAATAACACTCCCAACACTAGCAGTACTCGTTTGGGGGAAATTACCAACATCTCCATAATATTTGGAGATCAGATCTAAATTTCTATCAGATTGAAATTAAGAAGATCGTAAAAAATACTTTAAAAAGGAATATTATAAATGTCAAATAACGTCTAAATTAAGATCCCACACCAATTCGAAGAAGTTGGCAACCTCGAAAAGATTAACTCTCGGCCCTAAACAGAAAAAGAGATCTTAGCCGAACCAATTTCCATAATATGGTCTTAAAACCTTATCTTATAGATGAGAACCGCTCGTGATCAACGAAAAGAGAGTCTTATTATGAAAATCGAAAAAGAATATCCGAAATAGACACTAAATAGAAACATTCCTAGAAGACTAATTAAAAACCGAAAGCAAAACAAACGCTAAAGCTTATCACAAAAATCGAGCGCGCGTCCAGATGCGCAAATGCAGAGAGAGAAAAAAAAGTTTTTGCTCACGGAGATAAAAAAAAGTAGAATAAACGGCTTGTCAGCGAGAATAGTAGAAAACAGACATAAAGAAGAAAGAACAAGATAAATGAACATGCTAGTGATAAGTTCTTTCAACTCTTGTAATTCTTAAACGAGCTGAGGAATAATACAAAAGGGGGAATTTAAGATGCATGAAAGAAAAACTTATAAAAAAACTACATATTTAGGTATGGATTAATTTTAGAAACATTTTATTTCACTATTCTCCTACTTATATCCTTATAAAGGGTGTTTCATTAAGACGAATCGCAATTAGCAGTAAATATACATTGCAGCAAAATATATATGGAGTTTTTCTGCCTCATTCAACATTACTTTTAATCATCAATATATTGATGATTGAAATTAGTGTGTGTGTAAGAGCGTATAGGAAAAAGTGTAAAAAAGAGAGTAAGGGGAAAAGAGGAGTGAGAAAAAGAAAGGAGAAGAGGAGGGGTTAAGAACGAAAAGGCGAAAGAGAAAAAGAAAGACAACGAGAACAAGAAAGAGAAGGAAAATAGAATGAGAAAGCAAAAGATAAAGATAAAAATAAAAAGTAAGACAAAAAAAGATAGAGGGAGCGAGAGTGAGATATAGACATATTTAAAAAGATTTAGAGAGAAAAGGAGAACAAGAGACAGAAGGAGATAAAAGAGATACAGAGAACGACATAAATATTCAGGTTCCCTGTGTGTATTTTAAGGTAATAAACTCCGCGTTCGAGTAACTCCTTCTGAATATGGAACAAAAGACATCCTACGCTGGTATAGGTTTCAAAGGGGTATTAAGGCAGATTCCTTCCATTCAAGTTACGACGTCTCTGCCTCTCTCACGCAAAACACACAAGCAGACACAAACACTTTCTTTCTCTCTCTCTCTCTATATATATATATATATATATATATATATATATATATATATATATATATATATATATATATATATATATATATATATATATCGACAACCACCTCGCCGCCGGTGAGAGAGTATGAGCGATCTGCCTGAGTTCAGCTAGCTAAGCTGGGGGCTTTTAGTCCGGCTGGGTCACCAATGCCAGCAAGGTAGCTATAGTAGGATCCAGAGGAAGAGTTGTCAAACTTCTCTACTACGTACTTCATTGATGCATCTCCTAGCATCCCCTTACTAGCTTTATCGATTCTTTATCATTATATTTCGCCACTGCTCTTCAACTGCCTTATTAAAAAAATTACAAAAAAATTATCTCTATTATACATGAGGTGTTTAGTTATAAGGACCTCACCAGCCCCCTTATGCCGTGTGAGAAGAGAGGCTTTGAAAAATCTATAAATAACGCCTTGGAGCACTCATAGGTTGCAAGAGACTGAGATTGAAGGGATCTCAGACGTTTGGGTATGAGTAATGGAGAAATACTATGTAGCCATTAGAAGCTTTCCCCTGTGACCGTTACTTGGTTGACAAAGGCTCGACTGCTCTTTGGTGAGAGAGCTTTTTTGCCTTGCTGGTTGCCAAATCAACAAAAGATCTCTGATTAAGTAGTGGGCACTTAGCTTTACTATTTGCTTTAAGTCTTGGCCGTTTTTAGTTGATTAGTATAGATTAGTAGGGAGACAGTTACACCTCAAGCACCCCTGTCTAAAAATCAGAGAACCAGAATAACTGGGGCTCTTGTGCTGCTCAGTTGGGAGCTGCGGCACGATTGGGCACGTCCGGCCCAGGGAAGACCTTAGAGTTGGTGTGCTTGGTCAAAAAGGTTTCTTTTGGCCGAATGACCAAAAACCTTCTGAAAATAAGCGGATGTAACCTGTGCGACAGAAAATCACAAAAAAAACTCTCATGCATATGGTCGGACGTTGAAGTAATTAGAATGGAGAAGAAGAATGGTCATCTGTTTCGCAAATTAACCTGCGAAAAATTGCAAAGTGTACATATGGAACGAAAACTTCGGTGGCAGGAGTTGCAAGGAGCTCACAGACGCTGTTAGTGTCTGTGACTTCTGCAAACACAAAGCACGCCTGGGCGAGCGCATTGCTCAGTTGAGATAGGAGAACTCCCTCCTCAAAAGGGAGGTTCAACTCTTATAATCGAATAGGTGTAAGTGCTTAGGAGACTCCGAAGGGAAGAAGACATCCAAAGTCGAAGAGCAGGAGTCTTCCGCTGTAGGACTGCTGGCTCAACGAGCCAAAAAGAAGAAAAGAAGGAGGAAGAAGGGGAAGAAGAAAGAAGAAGATCAAGTAGAAACAGAAGAATATAAAGTAGAAACAGAAAAATAGAACGTAGAAACAGAAGAATAGAAGCCATAGGAAGATAAGAAAAGAAGAATAACAAAAAAAGAAGAGAAATATAGAGAAGAAATAGGAAACTGACAAATCGCTCCTGAAAGGTAAAACTCTGTGCCTACAGTTAAATGTGCGAGTGTCATCCTTAATGGTGATTCTCAAGCACGAGGCCTGCACCCCTGCTAGCGGCCCGCCTTCACACTAGTGTAAAGGTAAGCTACTTGCCTGGATGGGGTAACGCCCAAATTAGAGTAGAGGCGGAGAAAACAGATTTCTGAGAGCTCGGTCGTTGCCCTGATGGTAAGTAGCAACGACCTTTACCTCAGAGGAGGTATGGTAGGCCCTACACCTAAGTTTCTTCAGACAAGGATAGGAGCTGCGGACGACTGTGTATTGGGAACCCGCAGACGTGTCGTGGTCGGGATGCTCCCGAGAAGAGGTCCAACCCGGGCTGCTCACTCGAGGAATGTCTCTTTGAACCGACGCCTGGCAGATCTGTGTACGGCAGAGGGAGTCATTTTTGTGGACCCTTACTGCAGCTTTTATTGTAGGAACAATCTCTTCCAAAGGGATAGTGTGCATCTTTCCTTTAAAGAAAAGGCTGTACTATATAACATGACCCAGGGTGTCGTAGAGAGGACCCAAAGGAGTCTCCAGCCCAGAGTGGAGGCGTACGTGCGCCAGTACGCTCGCGTCACTCCTGGTACGACCTTTTCGGAGGTCGCTAAGAGGAGTCCCACCGCGGGAAACGGAATATAGTAAGGAGTCCTACATTCGGAGACTCCTTGAAAGTTCTTTTGTTCAATGCGAGGTCAATCAGTAACAATTTTCTTGAACTTTGTGGCCTTGTGGCGACGGAAGAACCCGAGATAGTGGCCATAACGGAGTCATGGGTAAAAACTTCGAACCGAGGTTTGATGAATAATTCATGATTCCCGGCTACCAACTCTTTTTAAAAGATAGTCTAGACAGAGAGGGTGGTGGTGTGATGTTGTATGTCAAAGATATTCTCAAATCGACGAACTGCAACATTGTATCCGACCACGAGCTCCTAGTTTTGGACCTAGATATAGGTCCTGCCAAATATAGGACCCTGCTGCTTTATAGACCCCTGCCCAACTGGTTAAAAATGACAGGGAGCAGTACCGGCTGCTTGGGGGTAAACTTGTTGAAGACGAGTGTGTATCGTCATGGGAGACTTCAACAGCCAAGTTGACTGGAAAACCAGAGAACCTTGTGGTAAGAACGCACTACTCCTGGAGTTCGCGAATAACGAGTTCCTGACTTAATGGGTGAGAGAGCCGACGAGAGGCAATAATACTCTCCACTTGGTTTTCACCTCTGAGGATGACTTGGCTGAGGATCTCTCGGTAGGCAAAGAGCTCAGTAGCAGTGATCACAAACTAGTCAGATTTGTAGTCAAGGTCTCCGAGTTAGTCTGCTACTAGTAAATCGAGGAAACTTTATTTGAGAAAAGCAGACTTTGCAGGTCCTTGTGCTGGATTGACTGATGCGAGGCTAGAAGTGTGCGAGGATGTTTAAGATACTTGGAATAGATTCAAAACTACCTTCATGAGTCTTCGATCATGATTCATCCCTTTGAAAATCATTCGTCGTTCTTACGTTCAACCAAAGTGGTTTAATCGAGAAATCGGTCAACTGCTGAGGGAGAAAAGAACAGTGTACCGGCAGTCAAAGATTTATGGAGACTTTGAGGAGTACCGTAGGCTAGCTAGGAAGGGGAAGTCCAGCATAAGGGCGGCAAAGCGTGCCGAGGAGCTCCTAGTGGAGAGACTCTGCAAGGAGAATCCCGAGAGGTTCTTTAGTTATGCAAACAGCCGTAAACCAATCCATCGTACGATTGACCCTTTAGTGAATAAGGAGGGTTCATTAAAGCACTCAGATGCAGAAAATGCTAACCTCATCAACGACTACTTCTCTTCAGTGTTTACTGAAGAATGTGGTTCTATCCCCCAGCCCACGGACTCTTACTCGGGGGAAAAACTGGAGTAAATGGACCTCACCCAAGGAGAAATAGAAAAAATATCACTGATCTAAAGACGAATAAGTTCCCTGGCCCGGACGGGTTTCTACCTAAAGTGTTGAAAGAAGTGCGCGATCAAGTGTCACAACATCTGAGTACAATATTCAACATGTGAATCCGGGCCGAATGCGTTCCTAGAGACTCGTGTGAAGCGGAGGTGACTCCTATCTCCAACAAAAGAGACCCTAGCTAACATCTAATTACCGAACTATTAACTTAACCTCAATAGTCGGTTAACTCATGGAAAGCATCATAGTGGACAAAATTACGTAATATTTAGAGTCCAACTTGCGATTGAGAAGTTCCCATTACGGCTTGCCAAGGCAACGGTCATTCCTAACGAATCTTGTGGAATTCTTCCACTTTGTTTTCAGTGAGCACGACCGGGATAGGCAGTGGATGTTATCTACTTTAACTTTCAAAAAGTCTTCGAAAAGGCACCACACCGCCGCCTCCTCTGGAAAGTGTGTGCGCTGGACATATATGGAAATGTAGCAAGTTGGATAGAGAACTGGATAAGTGGCAGACGGCAACGGGTGGTGTTGAATCAACAGGCTTCTGAGTGGGTGCCCGTTACTAGTGATTTTCCTCAAGTTTCTATCCTGTAACCAGTACTGTTCATCATCTACTCTAATGACATGGACGGTGACATGGTTACGAAGATTTCTAAATTTGCCGATGATACCAAGCTTGTTATGAACGTCGCAAAGGAATGAAATACTGCCCATCTTTAAGATGATCTTCGGAAGATTAGAAAGTAGTTGGACACGTGGCAAATGCCTTTTAACGTGTACAAATTCAAAGTAACGCATATCGGCCACTCAAACCCTCAATCTCAGTATATCCTTAAGGGCAATTCTCTTGAATCCACCGACAATGAGAAGGACTTGGGTGTAACAATCACTGGTGACCTCAAGTTCTCGAAACAGTGCATGGAGGCGGAGAAAAGGGCCCAAAGGATGTTAAGCTATATAAAGCGACAGTTTGGATATTGAAACAAGGAAATAGTATTCTGTTTATACAATTCACTTGTCCGACCGCACCTGGAGTATGCCGTACAATTTTTGAGGTCTTCATATCGAAAGTATATCGCAATATTGGAACGTGTGCAATCCAGGGCAACCAAACTGATTCCATCTATCAGACACAAAAGTTACGACGATAGATTAAGAGAATTAGGTCTGTTCTCGTTGGAGACTCGAAGACGGCTTGGTCAGCTTATCGAAGTGTTTAAAATACTTCGAGGCTTCGACAATGTAGACTACACTCATGTTTCCCAACTTAGTGAGGGCAGAACTAGAGATCAAGGCTACAAACTTGAACTGAAGCGTTACCACCGCGATCTGTGGGGGAATTTTTTCACATACAGTATCTGTGGTAGCTGGAACGTACTTCCAGTGGAAGTTGTCAACAGCAATTCTGTTGATCGGTTTAAGTCAAGACTTGACAGTCTTGAAAAGTAGCCGTTTGGGCACGTAAGCCGTTGAGCAGAACTATGCCTTCTCGACTGCTAGTCCAAAGGTACCCTCCCCGAATGGACCGTAAGGTCTTCTAGGGTACTTATTATCTTTATAGTTTTCTCTCACATATTTTTGTCTTACTTTCCTTTAATATATAAGTAAATTTTAACGTTAATATTCTCAACTTCTTTATTTTTGTGTTAACCCCTGATACTTTTACTTATATCATCCGTCAATTTTGGGGTGGATTGTTTATTTTTAAGTTTTTAGTTATTTTGGTAAGTGTGTTTGAAAAGTTAGGTTAGGTAGTTTGTTAGAGTTAGGGTTTTTTATCTAAACTACCCTATTCTAGTAAAGATAAGCAGTACGAAAGACCACTATAAAAAATGAGTATTCTAAATGTAACAAAGAAAAGCACTCCCAAGTTCGACTAGATAAAGATAAATCGTCCCAAATTAGACTACGTAAAAATAAAACCTCCCAAATTTCACTAGGTAAAGATAAATACTCTCAAATTTTACTAGGTAAAGATAAATATTCCCAAATGTGAGGAGATAAAAGTAAATACTTTCAAATTTGACTAGTTAAATATAACAACTCCCAAATTTGACTGGTTAAGATAAATACTCTCAAATTTGACCAGGTACAGATTAATATTCCTAGACTTGACTATGCAAAGACATATACTCACAAATATGACCAAGTGAAGATAACAAATTTAAATTTTTCATGCAGTTCTTATCTTGATTGAATCAAATTTGTATAAATAAATACAACCCACTGGAAAGATATCTCAATCAAGCTTATCGGTACACTTAAATTACACGTCTTTTCTAACTTCAATACGCTTATCTTCCTCACCCGATTTATCCTGCTAATTTTTCTGAAGTTAGCTATAAAATTCACTTATCCTTTTCTCAGCAATCAGTACTATGTACCTTTCATACTATCTTTCCCAGTCAGATTCTTTTTATCTTTGTTTCTAATACCCCTCTATTCCTAATCAATATCCCCACTCAACTGCAATCCCGACTCTCCAATTGCTATTCAAAAACTTAATTTTTATACTTATCCTCTCCAAACACTTTTCTCGGTGCCATCTTACCTCCTCCATTCTTCTGACACAGGTAGGGAAATCTCCAGACTGACCCCAGTCCAACCGCGTAGCCGATAACTGCCAGCATGTACTGCCATTTGCTGTCCCAAGATTCTCGCTCATCCTCGAAGGCTTCGCCAGGCTTAACACCCTCTGCTACAGCTTTAACTTCTCCATCCGCATTGCTGACATCCCTAAAGGCCTCCTTTTCAGACAAGGTCGGACTCTGAATCGCCTGCGGAAAAATGAATAAAGAGCAATATCACTCAAAATCCCAAGTCCTAAGAGTGAATGCAGCTCGAGGAAATATTCCTCATTATCAATAACCTGCGCTGTAACGTAAATTCGACACAGCTTTTCAGTCAATAGCTATTTTTAAAAGGAGTGGGGGAAATTAACCCAATGAAGGATACAGGCCATCTAAATTTAATCTACAAAGAGGGCTTATCTAAGACCCCAATCCAATTTCTAAGGAGTGTTAAATATGGTATCTTATAAAGCTTTTATTAAAGGTTTCTCTTATAATTACAAAATACTTAAAGCCGTGAAAACACTTCTACGATAGTTTTCCAAGCACATCGAAGAAAGGCTTTGATCATTTTACCTTTCAAAAAGTGTGCACATAAAATCTACAATGGAAATTTTATCTCTAATCTATTAGTGGTTATGAAGTCCCCAATACTTTCTACGTACTTTCTACTTAAGAAAGCAACACTTACTTCTTTGGATTGAAATAACGACGGCAGATCTCCCTAAAAATGATAGAAGAATGTTAAGAATCATTTGATATTTAAACAAAACTAATTAAGGTCTTTTTTCGAGATGGGATAATGTTAGTATAGATAAATATTAAATAATTTTGTTTATACAATAGATAATTGGGTAAACTTAGGCCATCGCAGGTATTGAATATATTTGAATTATCTTTATAAAATGGTAACCATTCCAAATAACTGTTACATGGTAGCAATATAAAATATAACACATCACTAGATCGAGTATAGGGCATTTAGGATCAGCATTATGTCTTCCTTGAAAGTAATTGTATTGGTGCCTGAATTTCATTTCCATCTTAGAAGTAATTACCTTTCAAAAAATTCAAAGAAAGATGTTTTTTGTAATAGATCATGTTATAATATCAATATTAATGCATTTTTAATATTATTTAGACAATAAAAACTGAAAACAAAAAATTCTTTTTAATTCTATTTTCAATCAAAATTGTCCTCAGAAAGTTGTATCTCTTTGCAAGGCACAAGTGATCTGTGATTTAATGTTATTTATTACAATTTATTTACTTGACAACAGAAACAACATGTATAACCACTAAAGTAAAACTCAGTAAATAAAAGACCCTTTAAGATAATCTTATGCATTTTCTAAATTTCCTTCACTTTACTTAGTTTTCTGATGTTGCCATCTCTGTATTTGACTCACCCCTCATAAATAGTAAATTAAAGAAATACGATGCCATATTAGACCCAGAGACACCAGAGACAGCTTTGCCATCGAGATACTAATTGGAATCAGATATGCAAAACTCGTCCATTCAAATTTAAAGGAGCATCTGAAAAGCATTGGCAAATTCTATATGCAATTGTGAAAGCTCCTTAAATTATTAAAAAGTAGCTTCCACTCTGCTAGACCGTAACTCATACGTTAAAATATCTATATAATAATAAATAGTCGCAAATATCATATTTACGCGTCTAATTTGCCATAGTGTTAATATTAGATATAGAATCATAACTTTCCCAAACTTTCGATAATCTTCAAAAATTTTTAAATTGTTTTCCAAATATTTCAAATTACCACAAATATAATTATCAGAAATTTAATATATAAAATAGAATATTCAATTTGCATCTAAACTTATGCATACATTTCTACTTGTATAATCATAGAGTAATTAATGGCTATTTTTTTTAAAATTTGCTCCTCTATTTTCTCAAGTAATCTTTCTAGTGCATATGCATAAATACGAAAACAACAATGATTATTTATAAGTTTATATACCACTATCTAGATATTTGTCATACATGCATCTAGTGTTGACTATTGGACAAGCAGGTGACACACTATTTTAACTATTATCTAATTCATCATCAAATATTTAGATAAAAGATAATATCTTTATTGACTAGAAGATTTACACGTTAATATAGCAATGAAGCAGATCAAACAAATGTGTAGCGCAATACGTTCTATAAAAATATTAATAATTATAATAAAAATAATACTTATAGTTTTCATCTTTTAATACACAAGTTTTGGTTGACGAACTTTTAAGAGAAATAGGATATAGCCCCAAAGAAAATATTAATTCATTTTTGAAAAATTAATATTTCTTTTTAATTTTAATATGTCCATAAAAAAGTCGATTTAAACGAACTCAATAAACGCTTATTTATGATATTTTGTTCTTGACAAATTAATGGCAGATCATAGAGCTGGAAATAAGTCATTTGTACAGACAAGATAGTTAAAAGGCAAAACCAGCGTGTCGTGGTATAGGAAGGACCGAGTGATGGAAGGAGTTCGTATGTATGGGTAGTTTACGTACTACCCCAAAAAACTCCGTGATTAATGTTATATCTCTCTAAGAGAGATATAAACTTGGAGGGTTCCTTGTGCCATACTTAGTGTTTCGAGGATAGAATAAAAATTTGTTAAAACAAACTAAAACTTTAATTAAAACAAGCAAAAAAATAAATATGAACCAAAGAAATATTACGCCCAAAATACACATTAAGGCCTTCAATAATTTTTAAGTAAAGCTTTCTAACTTGACCTACTTGAAATTATAGTGATGGTTGACCCACCACTAATTTCAATATAAAAAAAATGCTAACGGCCTTTACCGGACGGATACTGGAGTTTAAATACCTTTTGTGGATCCCTCTTGAAACGGGTTTGAGTCTGACCTTGAACTCAATGAGTTACGTTACCTCAGGAATGTTATTGTCTGGAAGACGTGTGCCACTTGCCCAGATGCTTGGTGCGGACGAAATAGCGTTAAAGCCACAGACGACTTTAGCGAGCGTGGCAGATGGGGGAGCCACACGCCTTCGGCAGGAAATGATATCACCACTGGATAGTGAAAGAACGTTCCTTTTTTCTCTTCAGATTAATCTGGGGAATAATTCGCACTGGCTAACGATGAGCCAAGAATTCAATACTTTGACTCAGGGGAGTGCTGGAGGGAAAGCACTCGTGGATCTTCATCAAAGGAGAGGACTATCTATGTGCTCTAGGATGCACCAGGATAAGAGAGGTTTCTCTGATGAGAGTAAGTTGAACTTGGTTCTTAAACCAAGTTAACTTAAAGTTCGGTGTGACCACCGGGAACTAGCTCGAGGATGAGCTTCTTCTTCTTAGTTCGAGTATTTCTCAAGGGCGAAGACTATCTCGGTGCTTTAGGCTACACCAGGATAAGGGGGAGGGGTATCTTACGAGAGTAAGTTGAACTTGATCAAGTTAACTTAAAGTTCGGTGTGATCACTAGGAACTAGCTCGAGGATGAGCTGCTTCTTATTCCCTTCTCTTGGTAGCCCGGCATCTTGCCGGGAACTTTGTAGCCTCTGACTCACGTATTCTACCTCGTTTTTCCCAATTTTGTGGTATATATACGTCGTCACCCCAATGGGATAGGGGTAGGAGAGGGGGGGGGGATTTGTGGACAGGCCGCATAAAGGTTCCTCCTCCAACGGTTTTTCTCAGGGCGCCGTACAGATAGCCCAGTGGGACCTTCTGGATTTCGGGTGACGCTCCCCTAATTTTGCCTCTGAGGTGAAATTTAATACCGGTTCTTAGGGGAGATCTTACAGTTTTAAACCGATGTTAGGGTCTCCAGTCCGACCTGAGCTGATTATTGCCTTCTGTGGTCTCGGAAGGTCGTTCAGCTTCTAACCGGGAGGAGGGGCGAGAGCAACAGGGTTAAGAGTTTAAACCATGGCGTCTACACGGCCAGAATATTGTGGTCAACGTCCTATGGCTGCCCTGTGGAAGGGAGATGGTATCGATTTCCTCACACAGCGATATTATCTTTACATTTACTAGGTTGATACACGTGGAAAGGAACTGATAGAAGAATATGGATAAAAAGAAACAAAACAAAAAACGCTAAAAGTGAAAAAGTATTACACTAACACGTTTTGTTAGCCCTAAATAATTAAGAGAGCTGATGAACATTTGCAAATTTCAAAGATCAAAGGTAAGAGGCTCAAGAAGATGAAAAAAAGAATCATTATCGCTGGCATAGTTAACCTTCTGCAGAATAACGAACTTGTTCGTTGTAAGGTGAACAACATCAGTTACGTCCCAAGGCGGTCAATCCTAAAGGTTTAGTTTCAATGACCCGTATATTAAATTTCACAATTTAATAAAACATTATGGATATTCATTAAAAATAACTTTAACCATTTGGAGATTAACGAGTTATATATGTCATAAAGTAAAATGTTAATAACTTTTAGGATCTACAAATAAAGAATTAAAAATAGATTTTTCTCTTAGCCTTTACAACATTGCCAGACGCAATGATTTATCTGATTCAAGAATTGAAGTTATTGTTTTATTATGTTGTTATAGTCATTTTTTTGTTAAGATTTCTTTTTCTCTCTATTATTCTCGAGCCTTTATTCCCCATTTTCTTCCTTTCTCTCCCTTGCATGATAAGCGGGGGGGGGGAGTTCTTTGCACTGTCCGTTTAACTGCATCCGCTTTCGTTTTAGTCTTCGTGATCTATTTAACTTTCGCACCTGTTTATTTTACAAACCTTTTGAATTTATACGACACTAATGGTCGTAACCAAATGGTTTTACTTCGAGATAGAGGCCAGATCTCGAATAAAGTCTATAATTAAAATTAGAAATTCCGGGAGTTTTATTTTGTTAGGGAAAATTGTTGAATTCTTTCTGTCAAATTAGAGGAAAACATGTTTGTGTTTATCTTGTTTAAATTATATTTAAGGCCTAATTTCACTTCTTTTCGTGTTACCTTTTTCATGTATTTTTATTTGCCCTTTTTGCTAATTAGAGTGACTCTTACCTCAGGTAAATTAGGCAACATATTGCCCCTAATCAATTTTTATTTGTATAACATTTTCTCCTTATCATTATTGTTATCCAAGACTTAATAAAACCAGAATTTTCTAAATCGTATTCTTTTTCATTTCATTTCTTTCAATTTTGAAAAATTACTTCATTTTAACTCATTTCCTGGGTCTTTTACAATGGTGCTAAACCATAAAAAAATCTCCCTTTTGTAATTTTGCAAAGTATGTAAATTTGGGTTTTAAAATTCAAACCTAAGTCATTTTAAGACTCAAACTTAGTCACTATCTTTAGCATCGTCCCTTCTTAAAGGGGTTTGGTTCGTCAGTTCGTTGGCATATTATCTTCTTTACTTCTCAACTTCTTTCTGCAATCCACTCTTCGCTATGAGAATTCTATCTTGGATTTATTCTCATATTTCAACTTTAATCCATCTTATTGGCAACTAGGACAAGACTTTGAAGGACTTTTTATTCTGTTTCCTTAATGGCTTAACCAACGGAGGATCTAAGCTAGATAATTTCCCAGATAAATTCCGTAATTAAAGGGGTGAAATTAAAAATAAAATTTGTCGAAATTACATAGACCTGAGTCAAAAATTGAGAATACTTGTAATTTTATAGCAATTAAGAGGGACGCATCTCCTCTAAACTTATATCTGTTTTGCAACGAAACCTTGCCAATCATAAAGCTCTTGACATGGACTCTATCTTTGGAATTTTTTCGAATTTTAAGTGTTTTTAAAATACGAGTATTTCCATGGACAAATTTGGGCATGGAATAAAACCCTAATTTCCTTTAGTTTATCCTATTTTCAAATTTCTTGACCTTTCGTCGACCAAAAAGATTAAAAGAAACATCTAGATAATTATTGTAAGCTTAATGACAAATCGGATTTCACCTACGCTACCGTGGCATAGCTATCATCGCCGTAAAAGCCAATTTTAGATCGGTAAAACTAATTAGGACATGTTTTGTAATTAATGAGCGTATTGGAGTGGGACATGGTTGATTGTTTTGAATGACGCGTATGCGAGCCAACCTTACTTTGTGTGAAAGTAGTCATAGTTGACGTTTCGGGAAATGGGATGAAAGTTGGAGTGAAAAGAAAGTAACGGCTTGCATACGAAAGGCTTGTTTTGTCCTTCCAAACGAAATGTTCTTTAATTCCATCGACAAATGTTCAATTTAATTCAATCTATAAGATAATTTTCTAAATCATAAATTAAATGAACTATAAATCGTTTATAGTCAGACATAGCGAAATCCCCATTAAAATCTCTATATTTTCTGAAAGGACAAATAGATCCATTAGTTTTGAAAACGCTTCGTTTTGCTCAAACCTATTGAAAACGCTTCTACTGCTACCAGAGCTAAAAGGTCTCGCACTAGAATGCACGTTTTTAGGATTTTCACAGAAACTCGGACTCACCAAGGTTCCTCTATACAACTAGAGTAATAATAGTAGTAGTAAAGTAGTTCTAATAATAAAAGATAGTTGTACAATTAATAAAGAAATAATAATAAAAGTGTAGGGAATAGTAAGACATGCGGAGTTGAGGGAGGAGAAAATAAAGAAGAGACGAAAAGTAGGCAGAGAAAAATGAAGAAACGGAAGAGAATGACCAGAATAAGAAAAGGAAGAACTTTAGGTGAGTTTTGTAGTGGTCTTGGTTGTTTTGGTTTTAGATAAACCACGGCGCAAGAAATATTAACATCCTCAGCTTGTGACTTGGGCAAATATATTTCAAACCCTCCCAGAACAAACGAATCAAAAGTCCATAAGATTTAATAGAACCTTTGACCTTTTTAGAAGAGAAAACACTGCGGCTAAAATTAAATGAACGTGATGAAATTGGCTCAGCCTCAAAACCTTGATAAGAAAACTAAGCGATCATTTATCACTTTTCCATAGAACTAGAAGCTTATCTTTAGCGATTGGTTTTCCATTTTCTTCGAAATTTCAGTCTTCTTAAATACAGGAGAAATTATTGACTACCTAATTAATTTAAATCATGATCGTCAAAATTCTAGCATTAAGTTCGA
Source organism: Ceratothoa steindachneri (assembly GCA_963969495.1). Lineage (NCBI taxonomy): Eukaryota > Metazoa > Arthropoda > Malacostraca > Isopoda > Cymothoidae > Ceratothoa > Ceratothoa steindachneri. The sequence goes on from OZ018321.1 coordinate 88,776,760, forward strand.
AGTTAATTCCAATTACCAGACGTCGTTAGGCGTTCTAATGTTCACTTTATTCATGCTGTGTTTCTTGACTTCAAATCTATAAGCCTCGCCCCCAATTGCTAATTAAATCAATCATATTTTATTTAATATTGAGGAATATAAAATTTCCATATATTATAATTCATAAAAAAATTCGCTTCAAAATTATATAAGAAAATTAGATGCGATGCCAATTGAAAATGTGCTGCATTCAATATTTAGCTAAATTTCTGTAAGTAGGAATATTGCCTGGCCGAAAATTACCACTGGGAAAAATTGCCAGTGATACTATTAGCGGGTGGGAATTTGCAAAGGAGTAAAAATACAATTGCCCAAAAAGATTTATTTATTAAAATATTATTATTTAAAATTTGTATGGGAAAGGAAAACCTCAAAATGTATGAAGATTATAAGAAATTGATCGAAGAAATGTCATTTTATCCTCTTCATTATACTGACGGATATAATGCATACCATATTGTTAATATGGTATGCAACAATGATCTTTTTCCCATTGGAAATACTATAATTCCTTATTTGCTATTTTTTTTAGATATTTTTGTCACTGGCAAGTTTCCGCCTGGCAATAGTTTCATTGGCAATTATCCTCAGTGGCAATTTTCCGCGAGTGAAATTTCTTCCTATTCCGTCTATAGCAACGGTTTTATGAATTGATGGTCGCGAATACGGTTTAAATCTATACTTCTCCTCTGACTTTATGCCATATCTTAGTTACATTAACGTTAACTCTGCTTTTAGTACCATTTTCGGGTTCTTTCTTTTACGTTCGTCTGTATTCCAACTTAGTAACTTGTCCTTTCAGATCACAGAGCAAACCCTATTCTTGGTTATTTCTCGGCACTTTTTGCACTGCGTGGGCCTACTTCTTTTACTAGAGGTCATCTTTATCATCAGTCGAAGAACTACTGAACACTCGAGAAAACACCTATTGAATAAACTATCACGCAGAATCGCTATTAAACAACGTGCCCAAAGATTCCTCCCGTACCACCTTTGCGCTTACTTATTATCATTGTGCTGCCGTTTAATTGCTGGCTGGCTTTTACATGGCCCCTAGTTTAAAATTTGCGTTCTATTGTAATTATTTAGCCAGTAGGCTTTTGGCTAACGCTGAAGAAATTTTTTTTATTAGGTTAAAGTAGGTTAGTTTTTCAACTTTGTGAATTATTAATTAGATATTTATTCATTCATTTTTAAACTTAATAAAAATTTTGTGACACTTGATCTTTTTAAACCCCGTTTAACTATTCTTGGGAGCGTAGAATTTCTGACCGAGAAAAAGAGGCCCAGCGATGGGATACCTGCACGGAAAAAAATTCCATATTTCATAAAAGCCCAATGGATCCACTCAAGGCTAACTATTTTCAATTAAGGTTCGATATTTTTTAATTGCAATCAAGATTTCGAACTCATTTACGTAGCTCATATTAACGACCTTTAATTGATCATCCCGATAATTTCCAATCCCAACCCGAACAGGTTTATTAATTGTAACTTTGTTGTTGTCTTGTAGAGGAATTTTCCATTTTATCTTTGTCTAATAATTTGAAGATTTTAAAAATACTCGTATGTCTTGCCTCTCTCAAAGGTCTTGTTTCCAGAGATTACAACTTTAACTCTTTTAGTTTATGGTCGGAATATTTGTTTCAAATTGGGTATACCATTTCTTGGTTGATGGTGAACACGTTCCTGAACTCTAACTTTCCTTGTATCCAAGATGCCTTGATGTTTGAATTTCAAGTCTTTGCCAACTACAACACCCAAACCTAGACACAGGATATATTATGTGAGGGATAAAGGTCCGCGGCTTCCCGACACGAATTACACACATGTATATGACGTGCTCGAGCGATCAAGGAGAGTTGCGTGCTAGCTTACGGATATCGCTGGGAAAGAGAGGGGTAGGAGAGGAAGGTTCCTTTCCGTTTAACTAATAAACGCTTTTTTATCTCCTTTTATTGAATCGGCAAAACCAACGTTCTTTGAGAACACATTTTCCTCCAATCAGTGGACACGCCAGAATTCATCAATGTGGGGATAATAAATCAACCCCGTCATGGGGCGTGAAAGTCTGTCCATTCCCAGTTATTCCATTCTCCAGTCCATTTACGATGCCTGCCTGGTCCCAGACGCTTTCCATCTCTCGTAAAATCCAAGGTTACCACTTGTCTCGCATTTCAGTAATGCCTACAGTGGCGGTGATGTGCGCCAGTCCCATCTTGTGATAAATTGCTTAATAATAATAATTTTACATTCGAATAATTTACTCATATTCTCTAACTTTTAATTCAATTCAACCCGCCTACAAAAATACCCGTGATAAGTATCGTGGTATTATTAACTATAAAAACAAAACTAATCTGTTAAGGCACATTTTGTTATTCTTATTCATAGTATTTAGCGAAGACAACGCTAGAAATAACTACTACAATTTACATGTTCTGTGAAAGCAAGAGAGATACTATATCGATCGATTTCCTCCTTTTTATAGAATACCACTTTTTGGTGTTGCTCGTATGCTCCTTCTCGTGGGAGAAATAGGCCTCTCCTTGACGCCGGAACGTGCTTCCTTCTTCTGTTTGCTTTTGCTTTGTTTCTGTGTTTATTTTTTTTGCGCTGGTTTACTTATATATATATATATATATATATATATATATATATATATATATATATATATATATATATATATATATATATATATATGTGTGTGTGTGTGTGTGTAGGCGTGGGTGTGGGTGGAAAACTCACAAAGTATTGCGTGAGTAAGCAATTAATGCAACAAAGATCACAGGGAAAATTAATACGAGGATCACAAATACTTTCGAACTTTATTTCGAGTTCTTTATTAAGGAATAACAGAAGTATTCAAAATTGTAATATTTATAAGGATAATACAGAGGGGAGGGAACGCCCACAAAAAAGCAAAAAAACAATCAACAAAATGAATTAATATGAAATGAAAACCTTAGGAGGAGCGAAGATAAATACAAAATAAGATCATTAAATCGGGTAAATTCAAAAGACTAAAGGTTGAAAAGAGCATTAATATATCGCCTAAGCAATTAGAGAGGGAGAAAATCTTAACGAGAGATTAACCTCAGAGGTCAGGATCTAAAAGTACTTGGAATCCTCGTATTAATTTTCCTTGTGGGCTTTGTTGCATATATATATATATATATATATATATATATATATATATATATATATATATATGAAAAAATCCTCAAACACAGAATTGTAATTGAAAATTTAAATATTTTATTGCAACTCAAAGATAGGTTTTAGTTACTATTTAAAATCTCTATTTTGAAATTAGTCAAAGATTTACAGTATGACAAAATTTTCTACATCTTATTGGTTACTCTCTTTCTTGAAAAAATAAAAACAAGGCTTAAACCATATGAAGAAATAGGTTAAAAAATAAGGATAATGAATTAGCATAGGAAAATTAAATAACGAAGTAAATAAGCTAAATATAGGAAAACTAAGAAAAATATCTAAGCAGGTATGAAGCATATAATTGCCCCGTATATATATATTGAAGCGTATTGAACACTTTGATCAAAAAGTAAAGACAAGCGAGATGAGAACTCAACTTTTAATTTATGGTCAAGAGCAGTTTCGAGGCTTCTTGATTCATCGTCCATCTCTGTAATACGAGACCTCCAACAATACTTACAATGGGCACAGTATGTTTAAATCTAGTGACATGAGTGTGAACCATGCAGATTACTTCATCTCAGATTGGTGTCACCTTACTTCTGTATACTCACCTAAATTGTGCGCATGTGTAGTGCTAACATAAATAGATATCATGACATATACAAAAATATTGATACCGTATTAATTGCACAACTGAAAGATAAGGCCAAAAACATAGAAACTTCTCCTGTTCTCGAAATACCAATTAATTTATTCTATCATCTGTTCCATAAATACGTGTTTGCCCTCACGTTTCAACTCATAAGAACGAACGGAAATTGTGCACAGAAACTAAACCATTAAACTGGGTTGTATTTTTTTTAGTATTTTTTTTCATTCTCTTTGGTAGTTTATTTTAATAAGTATAAACATAATTTATTTTACTGTTTAGAAATTTAAGATACTTTTAAGTAATTTTGATAGCTTGATTCATAACTTTGCCACCTTATTTATTAAGACAACCGCCAATAATATAAATTTTAATAAGTGGCTTAATGGTGCAATCCTAAGAATAATTATTTTATAATTTTAAAGCAAGGAATTCAAATTTTATTAAAATATAATTTATTCTTACTTTCTATACGAACTCGCTATAATTTATTAATTTCTGAATTGTTTAGGTTTAGCAAAACTTTATCTTAATAAGTTTTATTATCTTTATCTTAATAAGTTTGATACTAAAGTGCAAAATAAAACTACACTATTGATACATCTACCATACCACCTGTTATATATAACTAAGGAAGCCTTCTATGCTCTAAGCGCCCCTTCTCACAATATTTTTCAATCAAAAGCATTGTTTCAGCGTCATAAACTACACAAAATGAAGCATTCTAGGAAATATAAATGACAATATTGGAAAAGCAGTGGCCCCGAATTCGGGTAGGGATAATGTACTTGTTTCTCTAATGCTGACTTATTAATTTAACACTCTTATCTTAATTCATCCACTAAATCACCCAGATTTAAATCCATTTACCTGGAAATGTAATCTACTAAGGTAATTTATTATGAAAACGACATCGCGATTTTGAAACTCGGCTAGAATTTGTGCTGGGGCAAAGCCATCTCAAAGTGCATCAACAAAGACATACCGATATTCCATGCACATGGGATAAAGCCTTTTCCTATACCTATTCCACACATTGGCCACATAATTGAATAACTAATACAGAGGGAGGAAGCAGGGGAACAAAAAACATAATGAACAGGTCCTTAAGGAGAAGCTAAAGGAAAAAAATGGTAGGAGGTGGGGAACGCTTTGCTGATTCAACAGAGAAGCGAAGAGGTTATCACTTATCACTTACTTCTTCAGGAATGGTGACTGAAGGATGTCGCTTCTTTAAAGAGCCCTTCTTCTAAAAAGGAACAAAGACAGAATAGAAGAGATTAACGCAAAATAGATGAAGTCATTGAAAGCTATATTCGTGATGTTAATAACCATTAAAATTAGAGTGCTCTTATTATCTTCAAAATTATATTAAAACGGATCGTACTAATGAGAAAAACAAAATTAAATCTTTTTTATTACAGGGAGAGAATGGATAGCAAGAAATATAAAATAAAGAGTAATTCTATAGTATACTGTTTCATCTTGGGCTTCAGTAAACAAGATAGAAATTAAACACTCCCGGGAGTTAGATGATGAAACAGAATTACCACTGAGAGCCAAAAATCTGCATTTAAAGAAAAAACACTGACATCGTTAGCAGAATAGAAACTACGATTTTAATAATGTCTAAACAATTTGCTTCTCCATTACCATGGAGTCTAAATGAAGTGTACATATGTAATAACAGAATAGATAGTTCATAATACTGTATGATATTCCAAGGTCTTTTTCTTTTACGTCTTTTTTTTGCCATTCATTAAAATATTGCAAGTTTCACCGAAGTTTTGAATTCCAAAGGGTTTCGTATGCGTTTCGAAATTCTAAATTGACCTGCCGTCACACATTTTAAATCCATTAAATGCAAATAATAGTCTAATAATTTTCATTATCCTCTCTATCATAGGATATTTTGAACAGGTATACTTTAGCACCTCCCTTCTAATGGCCAACAATTTTAATTGTCTTTTCTCCCAGGAAGATAAGGACCGTAACTTAGCACATACACTTTGTATGCCTTGGTCAAATTCTTAATAACACTATTTTAGTTTATTTGTTTATCGTTGCCCTTTGGAAGGGTGTCGGGTGGAAATAGAAGATCGGTGCGTTTATCAAAAACGCATTATTGGTATCTGGCAAAATGCTTCAGCTAAGATTCCAAAAATACAATATTCAAAATATTCATGTTTCATTTACAAGGAAAAAAGGTACCCTAGGAGACCTTAAGGTGTATTCAATGAGGGTGAAAGTTCCTTCAAATTTCAAAATTAATCCTCGTCTGAGGTTGACTGTATTTCGTAAACTAACTCCGAATCCTACAGTTATTTCTTCTCCCACAGTCATTTCTTTTTCTGCAGCCATATCTTCTCCTACAGTCATTTTTTCCCCTACAGTCATTTCTTATCCTACAGTTATTTCTTCTCCTACATTCATTTCTTCTTGGTTTACTCCAATTGATTTTAAAGGTGAGTAATAAATTCGTTGTTTGTCAGAACATATTGGATTTGCGACCCACCCTTTTGCCCATATGCCTAACTATCAGACAAGAGCTTTCATTGCCTTGCAATATCCTCTATAAACACTAGATAAAACTCGCCAGGCTGCAAGAACTTCCTTTTTTAAACTTAAACCTACCGGACAAAAAAAAATACAGTTTATTTCCCTCCCATATTCCTCTAATCTAATGGGCTTAAAAAGGATGTTTTTCAAGGAAACCTTATCTTTTTCAACCACCCGTACAATAAAACAATCTTTTTTTTCGAACAATAAAATAAAAGAACATTTTTATTTTTCAAGCTTGTGAGGGGATGCCATCGAAGCACCAGTGCGAAAGTAAGCCCCCTCTGAAATACCCCTTTTCAGCTCCTTCTTTCTAAATCACGTGTGCCCAGCGTGAGAGGTTTGGAAAGTTAAAGATGGAATCACCCGACGCAACTGCATTTGCTTCCGACGCCACCCTTCTCTCTCCCCTTTCTTACGATAACGCTGTATGCCACCATCCTAAATCTACACAAGGCTTTCCAGGCCTGCCTATTTCCCCGCGAGGGCACCCACATTAACCCTACTCCTATATCACGGGGCAAGTTTCACCGTCTAGACCAACTCGTTATCACGAAGTGTGTTTGCTTATACTGGCGCCTAGAATCCTTTAAGGGTGACCAGGCCCTGAGGCTATCTATCGGATTAGTCACTCGGGTATTTAAACAGAAGCTCGCCATTTCTCGAGGAGATTGAAAGCCCGCCCTTCTCTCCGTTCAGACTGCCTGTCTGTTTCCCGTGAAGCCCTGCAACCCGTGTTTGAGTCGTACCTCGTCGAAGATCTCGCCCCTCATAAATAATCCATCAGCGTTAGATTACCCTTGAAGACCCATATTTTTTTTCCTGCGGTGTTCCCGGTCATGTGAGAACACACTGATCCCAAAACTCCCAATTTCGTTCTGCTCCTAGTCAAAAAATCCAACAAATAAGTGCCTCTCTCTCTCTCTCATCCGCCCGCTTGCCCTGAAATGCCAGCAACTTCCCCAACAAGCAGTCCCCCGGGACAGCAAACTAATTTTCTGTTCAACAAAAGCTCCCCCGGTGGGCTTGAGTTTGAAAATGAAAGTATTAGTGGTTGCAGAGTGTCAACCCTCGTAAGGGACACCGGATGTACATGCTTTATCGTCTCTGAAAAGTTGCTCCTTCCAGTGGTCCCCCACCAAGACAAATTCGCAGTAGTCCATGCTAGTTGGGACGTGCAAATTGGTTCCCCGTGGTTCGCTGCTATCTCGAACGCAAATACTTTACTGGTTGGGCTGAAGTGATAGCAGCCCCCATTAAGTTCTGCGCCGTGTTGATCGGCTAGAGCCCGCAGCTCTTTCCTAACCCTGTCGCACAGCCCCTCACCACGAGGGCCCAAGCGCTAAAGGACACTGCTCCTATGCCTCAGAGTTTTGCAAGTGCTCAAAAGGAATGCCCCACCCTCCAGGCTTTGTTAAAAAAAGCGAGAAGTGACGAACGTGGATCTGCTTGTGGTCAAATGGAAGTCGCCTACCTCATTAGCAACGGACTTCTTTATCGCTCCAGTTCGGCTGAGGATACAACCCCCACTCTCTCGTTGCGTATTCTCCGTTCCCATGTTCCCCAAGTCCTCCGATTTGCCCACGTTAATTTTTTGGGCCCGGTGCTGCCAAAGAAATTACCGAGGTCTGCAGGTCGTGTTACATTTGTCTGAATATTACAGAAAAAATACAAATACCACCTACCCCCCTCCAGAAGACCCCAATTGTCTCGGAACCTTTTTTTAGATTGGCCATAGATATAATTGGCCCAATTTACCCTCCCCCCCCCCCTGTCTAGCGAAGGACACTCGTACGTCCTTCCTCTTGTTGACTTTGCAACGAGATTCTCCGACGCAGTCCCCCTTAAAAAGATAGATAGCGTGACCTTTGCGGAGGCCCTGATTTTTATCTTTTCCCGCGTCGGCATCCCGAAGGAGATCTTGTCCAACAGAGGTAGACAGTTCAACTCTGAGCTAATAGAACACGTCAGAAAGCTCCTTATGATCAAGCCCTTGTTTACCTCGCCTTTTAACCCCACCGCTAACGGCGTCTGGGAAAAGTTGAATGGCACTCTGAAGACCATTCTGAAAAGGTTATGCCATGCTCAGATCCGAGAATGGTATCGATACCTGCCGGTTGACCTGTTCACCTGCAGAGCAATCCCCCCACAATTTTTTGGATTTACCCCCTTTGAGCTCTTGTATGGCTGAAATGTACGAGGACCAATGAGCATATTGAATGAACTTTTTTCCAATCCTTGCCTGGATGAGGAGATCAAGTTATCGTATTCTTAGGTGCTACACCTTACGTGCTTGGAAGGATGCGCCGATATACTGTACAAAAGTTCGGACCTAAATTTAGAAAAATATAGGACCTATTTTGACGTTAGGTCCAAAGAAAGGTGATTCAAGCCCGGTAAAGAGGTGTTGCTCCTCCTAACCACGGAGACAAGCAAGCTCTTGTCCCAATGGAAAGGTTCTTTCCCAATCCTAGAAGTCAGCGGTCCCGTAGATTATGTAATACAAACCCCCTTAGGGAACAAATTTTTTCATGTAAATATGCTTAAGCGCTATCACCGCCGCGCCTGCGTTAATAACATAATTGCCCTTGACGAAAAGGCAGTAATGGAAGTCTCTTATCCATCTGAGCCTCTTAATTTAGTCCAAACCGTATGTGTCGAAGCGAACAAAAAATACCCTCTCCCTTCGCTTTCCGGTTCCCGTGCAAATTCTACCCCGGAGCTTAATTTAAACCCCCATTTGGAACCCCCTCAGAAGACGCAATTGGCTCTTTTGTTAACTCAATTTCCTGATGCAATTTCCGAGAAGCCTGGTTGCTCTTTGTATTTTGAGCATGATATAGCCCTAACCACTCAGGAGCGTATTAGATCTAAGCCCTACCTCGTGCCCGTTCACTTACGCCCTACTTTTAACGCCGGCGTGGAAAACTAGCTAAAATTATGGATAATTGAACTTTTCACGTCGAATTATTACTCTCCCATTGTTATGGTCAGTGGGCCAGATCAGTCTTTTCGCATGTGTGTAGACTTTAGAAAGCTGAACGCCGTAACAGTTTTCTACGCTGAGCCTATCACTTTGATAGACCAGAGCCTATATCTATTTGGAGAGGCCAAGTTTATTTCAGAGATAGATTTATGTAAGGCCTACTATCAAATCCCTCTTAAGGATAGTGCCCAGAAATAGACCGCATTTCCCACATAAAAGGGCCTTATGCAGTTTAAACGCTTACCTTTTGGTTTAGTTACTGCCTGTATTAACCTATACTCGAATAATGCGCAGGATACTGAATGGGCTGAGTAACATTTCCTTTTACTTTGATAACGTTTACGTGGACATCCACTTATAGGGCCAGCATCTTATATCCCTACACTCGCTAATCAATAGACTTCGTGAACACGGTCTCATTATAGGCCCTAGCAAGTGCTATTTCGCCCACAGCACTATTTAATACCTCCTGCGTACTAAAAAACAATTACGCTCTTTTCTCGGGTCGACATCCTTTTAACGACTGTTGCATCAAAGCATTGTACAATCAATTCGGCCAGAATGTGTGGATGTGCCGTCCCCGATGTATGACACACTCAAGATAGTTCCTTAATTTTCGAAGGGGTTTAAATCCGATGATTTTGAATACCAATCCCGATGAGTGATTATTTCTGAATGTTCATCGTTATGATTAATTGCAAATGCGGTCGCCAAGATTATACACTCAAATGTTTGTACGTACACTTCGGTGGTCTTACACATAAATTCTCGTTAACTCAAATCTCATGTCGTGTATGTCTACCTCTCTTGTTTGCTTTTTATGTAATCTTAGACGTATCCTTTTCCAATTTATCCACAATAGCTTCGAGATCACCATCCACGCTTTCTTTACTTCTCCCCTTGTAACCTGCCTTGTAAACTGACCTGTCTAAACGTCCAATCCCGAATCGATTTCAATGTACTCCTCCTTACCTACAAGATCTTAAATGTCACTGCATCCTCTTACCTGCTTTCTTCTTTAAACCCCTCCTAGACCTCGAGATCCCTAACTTCGAGCTCTATCTAACCCCCCTACTTCCTCCTTTATTGTCGTACTTCGTGATCGGCTGTGCTCCCTGGCTGATCGTGGTTTTTCAATTTCGCTCCGAGAATCCCCCTATCCCTTTGTTCCTTCAAGCGTGCTGGGTAGGATCGTCGTTTTGAAATGTGAAGTATAAAAATTCTTCCCCTTATTATTATTAATTGTATTTCCCCCCAAGCACTCGCTGTCAGGAGGTCTCATACTCGTGTTTATGAATACCTGTGCTGATTGTGCTAGTTTGTTTTGGAAAGGTTATGCTATCCCACATCCTTTGCAAAATTCCAAGGTCAACATTATAAGGACCAAATCTTCCAAGGGGTTTTCAAATTTATCCCCTTAACAACGTCATGTTTTAAGATATTAATGGAGACTGGGTTTCCCAATATGAGGCGTCCTTAAAATCTAAAAAAATAATTAGGGTCATCGGGTAGACATCCTGTTTTTGGTTGCTTATCTTTTGTCTTGTAGGGAATTTTTAAAAAATCGAAAACTAAATTAAATTAAATCTTTTTATTTTAACACAATAATACCATCAGTTTATGACACAATATAATGAAATCACTTTATAGCCTAATAAGGATCAAAGAGACATAGGTTTACCTAAATAAACTATTTAAAACTAACATATTTTCCAGAGGATAGGGGGTTTGCCTAATTCAAGTGTTCATCGGAATAAAATTTAATTAAGAAAATTGTGGCATACCTATCTTTTGTCATCCAACGTTAATCAATTCTTGAGCTAGCATTTAACTAGAAACAAGTCACTCTCTACTTACTTGAGGGTCTTCAAAGCCTTGATTTGTTGCTCCGTACGAGAACCCGCCATTCTCTTGCACAAGTCTGTTCCGCATGTCTCTCATTTCTAGACGGTCCAAGGACTTCTGCGGTACCACAACCATCTCACGTTGAGATGTACGGCGTACCAAGTGCCCTGGGTTCGCCATCTTATTTTTTCCTAGAATTCGCCAGTAACAAGTTCAAGAAACGTTTAAACAAATGTAGAATCTGGTGATAGTACCCTTAAAATATCCAGTGTCTGCTTTGATCTGCTGAAGTGTCTCTTATTCGAATAATGTCGCAGGATGGCGTAGTTTGAGGCTAAGCAAAACTTATAATTTAATGCTCAGATTGTGTCCTTTCAGCCTGGTTTTCTTATTTCTTTCAGGCTTTCCAGAACTTAATTAAGAACCACCTTTATTTTCTTTTAATATAATGACAAAATATCCATTGATAACTTTTTAAGACCTGATGAATTGTTTAAAGACTTTTCGTTCTCTCCTTTCACCCAATGTTTTAAGTCGAGGATAATTAAATTAATATTGAGATTTACGAACAGGTAAAAGTGAAACTTTTCTTTAGCTGAAGCTCCATGTAAGCTGTTTAATCCAGCGAATCCTTACCAAAAGTAATATGCCTAATTTTGAGGGATTTAAGATATTTTTAATCCATAACTTTCTATAATTGAAAATAAATATTTTTAAATAATCAACATAAATAATTATCAAGCAGCTATTACTCAGTAAACATCGGTAAACATAAGATATATAATATTTTTAAAATGGCATAGCACCTGTAAGAAAAATACATTCAATATTGAGGTGAATTAAAAATTATATTTTGATCTAATTATAGTCTTCAAGTTTTAAATGTATATCGAGGCAAAAGAAGTAATAGATATCCTTTAAGTCACGATGAAATGTAAATATCGCACATATCTTAGAATTTTGGTCATTAATAATTGTAATATTCGGTATTCAGAGGGATTTAGATTGCAATTTACTACTAGCAGAGCCTCTATTGTCTATCTCTCTCTTCGTGATATGCATGAATTCTCAGTCTAGATTGCCTTCATTAAGTTGCCCTCTGGCCTCTTTAATCTGTATGTTTCGATGTATCTCTTTCTCTTGCCTTTAAAAAACTAGTTTCCTGTCTCATGTGCTCATGCGCGTCCAATTCTTCTCTCTCCCGTTTACTATATGGAGTATAATTATCTGCAACGCACACTTTATTTATTTTGCCTTCACTAGGTTTTTGAAGGGCAGAAATTAAATATAGCAAAAGCCCAATAATAGTTATTACTTACGCGCAAAACTTGTATTTGTTCATATATATATATATATATATATATATATATATATATATATATATATATATATATATATATATATATATATATCTTTGAGAAGTGCTTCTATACAAATTGATTTTAATAATGAGTAAAAATTCCAGGATGAGGAAAATTGGATGAGTCAACATCTTTATTAATATCTGACGACGTTTCGACCTACATATGGTCATCTTCTTTGGCCTAAATTATCAAACGATTGCAAATGAAATAGTGTACTAAGAGATAAATGAATAACAAAAACTTGTGAAAGGAATAGTTTAAGTTATTTTGATGAATTTGTGGCTATAAAAATCGGAAACCAACGATGGGACGTTAAAAAATCAACAACCTCGCAATCTAGAAATGAAAATTAAATTCTATATTTTAACACTTTAAAAGTTTAAAAGTTTAAATTAAAGTCATAAATCAGGATGAAATCAATTATCATTACAAAAAACACAATCTTTTCTTTTCACCTACCGTATGTATTTTTAAAAAGTAAACACAAGTCCTTAGTAGCAAAACACCATGGTGTCTGTTTGGTTTCAGAATCTATCCCAGCGATTTCTAACCGGTTTGCCGCGGTACACTGCTGTGCCCGAAGCAACTGCAGGTGTACCGCGGGAGATTTGAGGAAAGTTGATTCTCCCTCAAACAAGAAAGAGCAATGAACAAATTTCGGTACTGTACGAATGTATGATAAAATTTTTGTACTTGTGACACAATAAAGTGTCCTGCCGTAACAGCGTCCTACCACATCTATAGTTGCCAGATTTTTACTAATATCAATAAATTCGTTTTCTATCTTCCAATATGTCAATCCAATATTTTATTAATTTTTTTGTGTGTTTAGGCATATTAAGATTTATAAGTTTGGTATTTAGATTTGATATATAATTTCTTATTAAGTGTGAGAAATTTAATAAGATTAATTCTTAAAGGGACTGCAAGTGTGCTACGAGAGATTTAAGGAAGGTATGTTATTAAGGCTGATGTTTACAATTAATATCTAATTGCTTAATAAATGAGTAATTTAAGAAGTTTAAACCTTAAATTTTTGTGTTTGGTAAATACTATTTCTGTGTTTTATTGTTGTGTTCATTGCTTGTTAATTAAATAAATTGATAGGTTTGTTTAATGGTATTTGGATTTAGAAATTAAGTGCCTTATTTTTTCTTGTACACTGAATGTTTTTCTTTTTTCATTTTTTTGCTGTTTATGTCCTAAATTAATAAATGATTAGCATGCATAACTTAAGAACATTTATGAGATTTATTATTATATGATTAAATATATTCTTAAATACTGATGGTATGCCTCGACCATATTATTCCCTGTCTTGATGTGTCGTGAGATAAAAAAGGTGGAAAAACTCTAATCTATACAAAGCTTACGGATCTGGGAATGACCATTTTATACGAGAAGAAGGGGAACCGTCGATGAATTGATATTTAAAAACTGGGAGAGTAATGTTTGATATATAGAGATTCAGGTATTCGAAGGGTGGTAGAGAAATTATGTGTATTTAATATTTTAAAATTATCCAATGAGAAGTCTGTCTTGCATTTTATGATGCGGTCTCTTATTGCAGATTTTTTCTGGGTTTGTAGTGATTTGGTAGGTCGGTTACTAATGCCAATCTGAGAGGGAAATCTTGCCTTTAGTTTCCTAATATAGCTTCCAATATATGAGGCTTGGGAACACCCAGGAAATTTAATTAAATTAATCATGGAACTCTTAATACTCTTTAGGACTGTATCCTTTAAGTTTAAGAATGACTTAATTTTAAATTTGTTTACAAAAGCTATTTGAAATTTAATTTGAGAAAATTATTTCCTTAGTAATAACTCTAGTTTGTCATTTAAAACTTTATTACTCGTATATATGCACAGCTCTGCCAAAATCCCTAAAATAACTTAAACTATTCCTTTCACATGTTTTGGTTATTCACTTATCTCTTAGTACATTATTTCATTTACAATTGTTCATATTTTAGGCCAAAGAATATGACCATATTAAACAAAATAAATCATATGAATTCTATGAAAAGGTTACAATTGAAGTTTCAAGAAATTTCTAGAAACCAAACTGATGTAAATTCTCGTGAAACATTGATAAAAAATTCATAAAAAGAAAGATGTTTCCTTTGAGCAATGACGAAGATCAAATAAGTTCATCAAGCTATTCGACAGCAAATAATTAAACTTCATTCAGATAGATTATCCTATAGGACCATATCTAAGCCAGTTGAAGTGTCTTATGCAACAGTAGGTTTGTGACGGCACAAAGGGTTCCCACCCAATCTCAGAATCGTAACCGTTTTCCGAAAGGCGAAACGGTCGCACGCCTTCAGTGAGTCGATAGACCCACAGAGGCAACACCCATGAGGAGGGTCGTGAGGCCGTCTTCCAGGGTTCCTAAAGAAGGACAGCACCAAAGGAACTTTGGCATCTACGTCCGCAACCAAATCCCGTTTAGGGTCCCAGAGACTGTGGATCTTCCAGAGGAGTAAAAATAAGAAGGCCACAGTGCCTTGTTCAGCAAACAGCACCTGAAAATCTGCCTCCTAGAAAAGTACGGCCATTCTCGTGAGGGTCTTCTTTCAAAACGGCCCCCCGCATCTCCTCCAAGCTAGGCCTGGATGGCATATTCCTTTAGTGAAATTGCCGCGGACTCCGGGTCAACTAGGAGGATCTGCGGAGGCTCGTCTACTCCGGGTCCCCGTTAGCTATCATTTTGCAGGAGAGCATGCTTGGAGCGTGCCCCCTTCCCACCCTCCCGAGATATGAGGGTTTTGCAATTCCAGGCAGGAGGATGCCCAATTTACACCCACCGCGATGTCTCCGTTCTTCTCTTTGCTTTAAAAACCTCCTTTCAGGTAGTAGCCGTGCAGCTGCCCCCGGATAGGAGATATAGTGTTATTCCTGCATGCATTCGACCGTCAACCGACTTCGACGCGGGGAACTTATACTGCATCGTGGCAGGGTTGCCTATGCCCTTTCTACAGCTCAGGGATTTTAACCGCTAACACCACATCTGGGGAGACACAGGTACTCTATTAATCTCACAGGTCAAGTTTTTACCGACCTGATCAGCGAGATGGAGATAGGTATCCTAAATGGGGGTGAGCTTACGCATCACTGCGCGAGAACGGTTTAATTTTCCAGTTATAATCTACACCTGAGCTTTACAGATGCAGAGCCTAATTTTGTGTTGGAAGTGGTTGATGACCTTCATGGTAGTGCTCACATTACCATTTAAATATCATTTTCTGGACTGCTGCCATCTGAGACACCCCGATTGTGCTTGGCGCAGGCGCGTTGGTCCTTATTTTAGGAAATGACTGATTTTTCTATCCCAGTCGAGGAGTTTAAGTTGATGGGTGAGGCCGTTGAGTTCTTTCCCGGCAACTTCATTGCGTGGGCCGAGCTACAATTCCGAGAACTGGCCTTTTACACGCTGACTGCTTCAGGGGTAGTCAGCCGATTGTGAGACAACTTCAAACAGAAACGTTATGCCTACCTGTGTTGTTAACGATTTCACTGTCGTTGAATTTCTTCGAACTAAAGCTAGGTTCCAGTATGTTTCGAAACACACCCACCGCTCTTCTTGGCGAGCATACGTGTCTTCATTTAACGAGATGAACCCTCTTGCAGAATTTTGGAAGAGTGTCAAAAGGATTCGCAGCAAGTTCTAGCCATGCCCCCTCCTGTTCTTCGAGAGAAAGAGACAACAATCTTGGACCCCGCATCCGTGGCGGAGTCTTTCGCGACCGTTTTTTCCGCATTCTCTAGCCAGGATGCTGCTCCGCCAGTATTCAATGTGCGTTGTGATATCTCGAAAGGTCGCTAATGGCACTTTACTTCCAGAGGCGGAGAACCCTTCAACAACAGGTTTATAGTGAGTAAGTTACGTTCCTCTCGTTTCGTGCACGGACGCCGCCCCTGGTCCTGAAGATGTCTCGTACGCCAGCCTTCGACCCCTGGGCGAGCGAGGCATGACCCTTCTGTTAGATTTGCTCAACAGGATCTGGAAAGAGAGTAGGTATCCACCCATACCCCTGGCGAATGTCTACTGGGCTCGCTTTTCGCCAACCAGGGATAGATCAATCTACCCCAGCCGGTCTCCGCCCAATCACTCTAACCTCCTGCATATTTAAATTGAAGGGAAAATTGTTAAATGTTAGATTAGCCTTTCTTTCTGGACAGCTAAGAACACCTTTCTCCTGCACAGTGCGGCATCCACAGTTCCACTCCACGTCGGATGCTCTGCTTCGACTGGAAAATGCCGCCTGCGAGGCTTTCCTTCATATACAGCACTACACCACGGTCTTTTTCGATCTGGAGAAGGCCTATGATACCGCATGGCGATACGGTATAATGGAGACTTTCCACACAATGGGAGCGAGGGGACGTCTCCCAATCTTTATATCTGAATTTTTGTGAGATCGTCGATTCTGCGTACGGGTAGGGGGAACCCTGTCCGGCTCAATGGAGCAGAAAGATGGTCTTCCGCAGGGAAGTGTCCTCAGTGACACACTATTTGCCCTGAGCATCAACGGTATCATCTCGCTGCTGTCGGAATATATTCTCGCTACGCTCTATTTGGACGATCTTTTGAACTCTTTTGGTAAGGACAGATGCCAACTCTGGAGCATCGATTCCAACAGGCAATGAATTGAATCTCTCGTTATGGCAAAGCGCACAGGTTTTGGTTTGCTTTGGCCAAAAAAAGGCTGTGCATTTCTGTTGCTATCCATGGCTCCAAACCGACTATGCCTCATTCTTAAACAAGGTTCACCTGGAAGTGATGAATTCTCAATATTTCCTTGCTCATGTTTTCGACACCTCAATGTGAGCCTCATATTCGCAGCCTTATGGTCTCGTGTACTAGTGCCATGTACATTCACTCCGTGACGATTAGCACCTGTGGTCCTGGTAGGGCTACTGCCTTGCTTTCTTACCGATTCTTTGTTCATTCAAAGCTTCACTATGTATAGGAGCTTTATGCATCCGCGGCCGAGTGCTTATTGCGGAAGGTGGATTCGATTCACACACATACCGGTCTCTGGCTGGCGATCGGTGCCTTTCGCACGTCCCCCTACTTCTTGATGCTGTGGATATGACACTCGCTCTACGTCGTACACAGTGCATTTTGCGCCTGTACGCACAAGATTGACGCCTCCCTCAGTCGCCAACGGCTCTTACTGCATCTGCAGCCGATCTCGACGGTGATTATGCCGCCAAGAGACGCCAGTCATACCCTAAGCCCTTTGGGTTTATGGCTAGGAAACTCCTTCGAGACCTTGGTGTAACTTTCAGACCGGTGGTGCCTATGGTTCGGCCCAGGACGCCAACATAGAGGGTACAACCTTTCACTATTTGTCGTCATGCCTCTGGTTCCAAAGTTTCTACAGCACTGGAGTATTGCGTTCAATCTTTTTGGAGCACAATTTGTGTTAGGCTGGATCCGTGCCAGTGTATACAGAGGGATCCAAGTCAGATGGTCCGTTTCCATTACTTATTCACTCTGTTTGAAGTCAGCGGGGCTCTACCAGGCACTGCGTCTCTATTAATGGCCGAGCTAGTTGCAATACACTGCTCGGTACAGGAGTGGCCGCGTCATGTCCGGTTCGGAGACCGGATTGTGATCTTTAGTGTCTCACAAAGCACCTTGTGTACTCTTAGGGAATTGTATTCTCCAAACCTCAGGGTTCGCGGTATCGACGCAGCGGTTGCAGCAAACCGGGTGTATGTCGAAATTATCTTCTGCTGGGTTCCTGGACATGTGAATATTGCAGGGAATGAGCACGCTGATTAGCGCGCTAAAGAGTCCGCGAGGACTTGGCGAAAAGACCAGCATTTTGCTCCTTTTCACATTCAACATATAGCAAAAATCAGGTCAGCCCTCCGGGCTGCTTAGCAAAGAAGATGTGAGACGACCAAGGGAAACCTAAAGTTACATACCAGTGCACCGCTAGTGTTCGCATGGATCCGCCCCCAATATTGTAACGAATTAAGGTCACTCTCTGCCTCTTAGAATTGAGCACACTTAAGAAACGCACTGCCATTTGATAGAACGCTAGCCTTCACTTTATTGCGATGACTGCGTTGTCCCTTAGACTCTTCGGCACATTCTTGTTGAATATCACAGTCTGAATGTCACACAGCCAAAGCTTTAGTGGAAGTTCTTCACTCTCTTTTCGGAGACCGCCTCATTTCCAGGTTTGCTGACACTCTTGCCCCCCTCGGTTCCCTGATTTGTCCATGTGTGATTATTTCTTGTGGAAAAGTTAAAATTAATTATTTTTTATGAATTTTCAAAAACGTTCGTCCTCTTCACCTCACCCTGTAGCTTATAAGGTATATAATAACCTGTTCATGCTTATATATTTATTCTTGAAGTGTTCTGACTAAACAGTCTTTGACAGTTTATTAATTTTTATAATTTAGGTCACATTTGTATGGGTTTTTTTTGTCCGTTATACTCCATCTCTTCCATTACATCTCTACACCAGGCATTCTCTTCCATGCTTCTGCAACAGTCTGATTGACCCATATTAGGAATAATTTAACCGATACACAAATCTTCAATTAAGAGCAAGATTTTGATTTTGTCTTTATCTAAGATAACTTATGATAGAAATCACCCACAACAGCATAAATAAAGACTTTAAAAAAAACGTGAGAAAAATAAAATGAATAAAGGTATTTAAATATACTAAAGGCATTTCCGCTTTAAACCAATTTTATTGAACATTTAAACTTTTGAAATATTCTCTTAAACAGATTTCTTTAAATACATTTATGTTCTTACTACTAATTACCATTTATATTTAACCATTCGAATTCTTAACGAGTTTGTCATAAAATTCGCTTTGCAAAATCACCCTCGAACTTTTAGTTTGTGCATTATCAGTGTTTTTTATTTTTTTGAGCATGTAATAAATCATTCACAATCCAAACACTTAAATAAGTACCCCCTAAACATAAGGTGTTATGTTCTTACGATGGAAAAGTTCAGATTAAACTGCATAAAACGTCGATCGAGCACACAACTTTCGTAGTGTCGACGGCTCAGTCAGTTTGACAATTCTCAGCACTATACGTCCAAATAAAGTTATTCACGATAAAGAAGGCAGGGCCAAGAACAATTCAAAAAGACGAAAAACGTGATTTTTTTTCATGGAAAACCACTTTTTGTCAATAAAGACAAAAGTTATTTATTCAACAGCACAGAAAGAAGAAGAATAGAAGAATAAGAAGAAATACATGTGCTCTCAGGGCTAAATGGAGATTCGTCCTGTACTTTTGTGAGCGAGGTAGCTCCCACGAAGGGACTACTTTTTTCAACTAATCCTTGGATCTTTTTTCTCACTTATTTCTCACTAACACTACATAGATTTGAAACCGTCAAAGTTTGAGTTGCAGTTAGTACGAGAATATAGTGAATCCCTGCAGTAAAGGGAGGGGGCAGATTTTCGGCCACGAACGGGAACCCAACTGCAGACTGCTTATAGGGTTAGGTCCAACTAAGCAGGGTGACCAAGGAGAGTACAAACCTTGGAAGGTATGCGAGATAGTCCTAAGGTATATAGAAGGGCTCTCTCACCTGAGCAGCAGGTAATCTTTCCCTTTCAGCAGTTATTACTATGAGCAACACACGAAATGGGGCACACTAGAACTCTGGAAAACAATCATGGATCCCTCTGAGGAGCTGAAAAGACTGCCACTCCCACTAATACCCAGAAGAAAATAAAGACATAGGTATATACCAGGAGCACTAGAAAGAACAGCATTACAAGATATAGATGCAGAATTAGAAAAAAAATAAGGAGTTCGAGGCAAGCAGCAGACAAAATAGTAATACCTAAAACGGCTACAAGACGATTAAGAATTTCACCTGGACACCCGAAATGGTTCAAAAGAACAAGAGATTAGAAGAAATCTCGGAAGAAATAAGAAGGAATTACAAAACGTGGAAGCTACACACCGAAACGAGAATGGAAAAAAGAGAACTGACTACGGAAATAGGAAAACAAAGTGAAAATTGGAGCTAAACAATATGAATGATTGAAAATGATGCACCTCTCAAGGAATTTGGGAGAAAAGTTAATCAAATAAAAGGCAAAGCAGAAACAAGAAAGGTTAAAATAAAAGACAATCAAGAAATAGCACATAAGATGTGAATAAGATTGAACGGCTATTCAGAGAACATTGGAAGAAGATTTTTGGCATAAGCGTAGATGAAAATGAAGAATTTGGTATCGATTTCGAACACAACATTATAATAAACTAACTTAACAAGTAAATCGATAAACTGAATCCCATCACTTTTTTAGATTCAAATAGAGTCGCCTGTATTGATTTTTCTCAGTCTGAACGATTGTTGACTTCCTGTGAATTGGTAAAGGCTATATTAAATAAAAGAGGAAAGAATTCTGGTAGGGGCAAAAAAACGACTTTATCAGGAAAACTTCAAATAAGAAATAAATGCGCTCTTAGGGTTGATTGAATATTTTTCTTGTTCCTCTTGCGTGAGGTAGCCCCCAAACCAAAGTTGCTGCTTTTTCGTATTCTAATTCTTGGTTGTTTTCGCATCTTTTTACCTCTAACCTATTTCTAACTAGCAGTACATATCTTGATCACCGGCAAGATCTGAGTTACAATTCGTAGTAAGGTATAGTGAACCCCTTCAGGTGACCTTGTTAGGGGACAGACAGGGGGCCGATTTTCGATTAAGAGCCAAACCCAACTGCAGACCTCTGTAGGGGCTAGGCCCAGATAGGTAAGGTGACCAAGAAGAGTAGGGAATTCGGAAGAAAGGCGAGATAGAATTAAAACGGATTGTCGTGGTATGACATTATATTAAATCAATACCATATTATATCTATGAGGGAGGGACCAATAACTTAAAGGCGAACCGACAAGGGGACGGAACGCCACGAGTTTCGACGGGCGGAACAGCGAGAAAGAGTGCAACGAGGTCAGGTAAAATTTGGGCAATGGCAAAGCTCAAGGTTATTTGAAGAGGCATGTACAAAAATATAATTGTATTTACATAAGAATAAGAGAATTAATGGGCAAAATTACATCGGTAAACGAGGGGGGGAATTGCAGAGTTATGCATCAGACTATGAAGTTGAAAATTAATGTATTACAGGAGGAGACTATTCAAATGGGGAGGATTAACTCAATCTGGTTGCTGAAGAAGGAGAGAGGGGTTGGCTTACGGAGGATTCCGGGTGAGACGTCAGGGTATGAAATTACACATGAAGGTAAGAGTATTTCGGCCACCCGAAAACGAGGGGCGAACGAGGAAGGCTTCGACAGGAGTTGATGAGTGGAGTCGGAAAAATCGCTCGGTGGCGATCGTCAAATGGAATTGCCTCACTGGCTGGGGCTAATTCCAACACACAAAAAAGTTCAGCCGTCCCTTTGCTTTGTTGTTAGCACCTGACTTGGAACTAGAGGAATCTCCTTGGATCCGGGCGAGACTCCTAAACTCTGTGTCTTCCACATGGAAGACGAACCCTATTTATATCCGAGGCTCCTCCCCGCAGGGTTGGGGGAAACAGCGCTACTCTCGAATGGCCTCGAATCTTCACGTCGAGGCGATTCTAACCCGCGTAAAGGTGGTCCGTGGTGGACGCGGTTCAGGGCTACCTCTTGTGGATGGGGGGGGGAGGCCTTACCAATTTAAGCCTAACCAAATTCTAAAATCTTCTCCAGCGCAATGGACGTCACTTCCGTGCTGGAAAAGAAATTCCACGTGGAATTCCCCCACACGGATGCAGGTGGTGCTCCTCATACTATTGGAGACTGTAAAATTCTTCCAGGAAACATGGACCCTCAGAATTTTAAAAGGCCTCCCCTTAAACCCACACAGAACGAAAGGAAGATATCTGCAGAAGAAGTAGTGTAAACGATATTTTCGGACCTAGAAATTCCACTCATCAAATGTATAGAGAATCTATCAGATTTTACAGTTATTTTTCAGGAAAATAAGCGTGTACAGCAGTTGTTTTCATCAGCTCGACGCATTACACTAGAAGAGATTATTTAGAAACTAAAATACCCCCACAAATCCGGGCTAACAGAAGCGTCATCTGCCGAAAGATAGAATCATTTGTAGAAAAACATTCATGCCAAGAACTAAAAGAAAAACTCCAGAAGAGATACGAATGGCTCATAATATCTGGGTTGGTCAACTTTAAAGATCACACTCAAGTGTTCAACGTCACATGAGAATCTACTGACATGCCCAAACAAAGCAAAAATATCAAGAGAAAAGAAACTGAGAGACATTGGAACAATGGTTACACAAACAGAAACAGATACGCTTCATGTCAAAGAACAACCAGCAAGGGCAGACAGAGCCAATTAATTTATATGGTACACTTAATGGGAAAATACTTGTGTGCATACTACACAAGTAAGTAATGAATATCGCAAATGCAGAAAGTAATGCATCAACCTGAAAATCATGCTTCAACAAAATGGTTTAGAACCTATGAAATTACACATGAGGGTCGACTCATGGGCTTTCTTAAAATCAACGTCACGGAAAAGACAAAAGAAACCCTAATTTAAGAGACCAAAGGAAAAGTAAAGACAGTAAAAAGATTAAAAGACACGAAGAACAAGGACACAGAGACGCGAAACACCTCTGACGACACTGAATTGGAATGCACATAGGAACACGCAGGAAATCCCAAAGAAACATAAAATCTAAATCCGTTAGCATAAGGAGTCCATCACTTAGAGAAGATTCACTCAAAGCCTCTTTGCCTGCAACTAGCAGACGAGGAACACAGGTGAAACATAAAAAGAAGCAAAGAGAGAAAGAGAACGGGTTAAGAAACAACTGCTAATTTAGATTCAGCAAAAACAGAAGTACAGAGATGGCACTAGGATTTATCTTGGAAAAGAATTGGAAAGCAAAGCGAGTAAAATGAGAGTGGTCATAATCCATCAGGACGTGTCAAGGGAATTTGACAATATTTGGCAGTGGGATATTTAATATAAGATACTCAAACTTGTAATGAACGACAAAATTGAAATAATATTTTGTGATTATGTAATGAAGCGATATGCTCATATATAAATTGGACGCCACTAAGGAAATAAATTCGACCTCGCTGCCGTATTACTACAAGGCGGGTGTCTGAGCCTATCTCTCTGTTCATTCTATACCGCGGATATACCGCCACTCAAAAATTAGGACTGCCTAAACATTAAATTCGCTTTACAGGAACGGACAGATTCAAACCAGAATGACGGCGGAAGAAATAGGTCGAATCATTGAGTGCGAAGCAAAATGGAAAATTAAACCTAATAAGGATAAATTAAAGATTGTAACCGTTTAGAGGTTGCTCATGTTAAACCATTATGTAGAAAAAAAGCACTACAGGTATAACAATGAGTGTAAGGTGATGTGGTTAACCGTTACAAAATCAGGTTACAAAAAGTACGTTAATGAAAGATTAATGGGATAAAATGCGGATAAAATTGAAAAGCTTAGCCTGAAAAATAAGAAGAAGATTTATCAGGGCATAATACAATCCGCTATAATTTATCCAACCATAGCGAGGTATACTATCTCGAGGAGTAGCCTTCTAAAACTCAAAAGAGTGCGGAATAAAGCTATTTACATAATCATAAATAGTAGAAGAAGCGAAAAAAGAACACAAATAGACCTTCATAGGGAGGCAAAGATAAAGCCACTCAACAACAGAATAATTGCATTGATCGAGCCAACCAAATTCCTCAAAGAGAAGAGTGGAGAACAAATTATTTTTTCCTTAGCTTACAAATGATTGACGAAAGTGAAGAAGAGGAAAAGGAAATTTACACCAAGAGAAAGAAAAGATTAATTTACATTGGCTAGAATTATTTAGAAAATGAAGCGTTACCAAAGAATAGTATATAGTCGTAGATAACCATAATAGGAATATAAAAGAATGGATACCAGAGATAGAAGCCTAGACCAGTATTAGTAAGAATGAACGCCTAATAAAAACAACTATTATACTAACAAAGATGCAAGGATGCACAGTTACAAAACAGAAATGCGTGATTCTCACGCGAAATAAACTTGTAACTTATTTACGCTAACTTTAACTACCTACAATGGACAGATATAAGCCTGATCTCCCAGCAAACTAAACAGTCTTTACAAATCTCTTTCTTCCTTCAGATTTTAGCATCAATTTTTACCAACTATCACATTCACACATGAAACTCACAGTAGACACGTGGAAGAGGGGTAACGAAAATAGCAAGTCTCTAGAGTAGATACACGCTACACATTGTAGTTTGGATTCCACGTTAAGCCGTAGATCCCACGACTAATTAAGTCCACTTTGTTGTCTCGTACTATACTTCCTCGCTGTCCTAGCGTGAAACTTTCTTCTTCTCCTCCCTCTCATTCCTACCTCATGTATCCTCAGTGCATGGATCCTACTTAAGCTTTGTACATTACAGCTGCGGATGACTATAAAGGAGTACCTGTCTTCCTCCACTCTCTTAACCACTTTTATGAATGCCAAAGGGGGGGATGGGTGATGGTTGGACGATCTGTTCTTTGTCTCCAACTTTCTTTTCCATTTCATTACGTAGTACAAAAGGACTGAGTCATTCGGTTTGAAACATACTCCGTACAAGGAGCTTACAACTGGCAAAGAGGGTTAAACCGTCAAGCTATGTATAAAGGCAAAGAATTAAGATAGAAAGAAGAAATATATGCGTCCACTGGAATGATTGGATATTCCTTCTGTTTTCATTGGACTGGATATATATCTTAAAGGAGGACCATACGATTAATTTCCCCTTAATTCTAATCTATAACCTCCACTAGTTTCACCGAATAGAAGCGGATTAACACCACTACTACAGTGCCTAGACCCACTAAAAGTACGGTGTATGGAATCTCGAAAGGAAGCCCTCCTATGGGATGCGAAGTAGAGTAATCAACATGACCACGAGCCCAAAATTATGTAGAGGTGCCAATAGCTTAGGTCTATATAGGCAAGGTTGTCATTAACTGCTTATATGAGTGGTTAATTAGGGAACTATAGGTTGTTAGGCAATTAAAGAACACGTGTACTGTCTTTCCTGTGAGTTTTTTTTACTACCTTAGGTCTGGAAACAGCATCAGCTCAGGAAGAAAGAAAAAGAAGAGCACCTAAGCGCTCAAAGTCAGAATACGGTGTACCATCTCCCACTAAGTAAAGGAGGCACTCTAGAATGCTTCAGAGTACCACTTCGCACCATCAAAGAGAAAAAAAGTCCGACAA
The DNA here is from genome assembly GCA_963969495.1 of Ceratothoa steindachneri. Taxonomy (NCBI): domain Eukaryota; kingdom Metazoa; phylum Arthropoda; class Malacostraca; order Isopoda; family Cymothoidae; genus Ceratothoa; species Ceratothoa steindachneri. The sequence goes on from OZ018321.1 coordinate 88,802,640, forward strand.
AGGAAAGATAGGTGACATACTTTATGGACCTTTCAAAGTGAACGTGGTTAGAATTATTGATATCAAGTGGCTACATAGTAATATGCAATGCAGAGTAAGACATCGATAAGTTAGTCTCGAGCAAAGAAATCGAAGCAAAATCTCCCCTTTGCGCAAAAAGTCAGAGCAAATAAAACTGTGACCTGCCGGAAAGTGAACATATGGATTGGATCACACGACCAAGATGAGATCAAGAAAGAAGAACCACGAGTGAATCACAGTAAATGAACTATTCAAATTTGGACAAAATACAAACATATTTAAGATCATATGTGCCACCACGGAAATGGCACGCAAAATAAAACAAAGAGGACTACTCATGTTCAACATGGAAATTCTCCCCGAGCACATGCAAGGTGATAAGCATATTAAAAGCCAAATATGCTTCAGATGTTACAATATGTAAGACTACCAAACAACAAATTGTACAGAAAAATACCATATTTTCGGAATGTAGACAAAGACCGTGAATGGAGAGAGTAAATGGAAACAACAAAAACGTGTATCAACTGCAAGTACCACACAAAACATTTGCCATGTGGTGCCTCAAACGCAGGGAAATAATGTAAGGGAAGGAAAAAACGAAGATGGAAGGAAAAGAACCTCAATCTATGCGCGAGTAGCAAAACTACTGTCAGACACTGGCAGTGCCCCAAGGAACATCAACTAAATTATTAACATGCATTCTATATTCGCGCATAATAAACATAGGAAAGCCAGTGACCTTTGTAACAACGTGCAATATTATGCTGAAAACGAACTTCAAGTAAATGAAGTATGGCAAATTTAGAAATGTAACCGAAACCAATAAACAATCTATCCGCCAGAACATTAAATCTAACTAAAAACTTCAAACCAAATAAACAGTGGACGCTATAAGGAGAAGAAATCTTAGCATACTACAAGCAAATACACCAATCTAGATCGGCAAAAGACAAAAATCTGAAACATATTCAGAAAGACCGATCCAGATTAATATTAATATTTGAACACAAAATGAACCCAGGAAAAATACCGATAAAACTGTTCAATTGCACTCTATTAATGCTAACCCTCCAGGTGAGCATCATGATGGGGCTGTCATATCAGTCAGAAAAGGCCTAAAATACACAAAGGTGAACAGCATAGATGAGGCATTCTTGGGCTTTCAAATTAAATCGGAAATGATTCCAAAAATAGTTGCCACTGGGTTCCAGGCGCCAAGAATAAACTACCCCTCCCCTGCATAATCTAATGACAATCTTTGGTACAGCTATTTCTACAATATTTATGGGGGATCTCAAAGCCAGAAGTTCTGTGTCGGGTGCGCCTTGAATGAACCCCCTAGAATATTGAGAACGAGAATGCTGGAGCTGCAGGAGTTCCGTTTGAAGCTGCTGCAGTAAATCTTCGGAAGCAAAGCGAAGAAAAAAGAAGAAAAGGCAGGTAGCAGCTACGAGAAGAGCACCAGTGAGCAACAGTGAACCGACCGATACGAGCGCATCAGCACCGGCAGTGGATGGTTTACTAGAGATTAGGGGTGCGAGCTCGAGCGAAGGAGAGTTTCAGAAAGTAAGAAGTAAAAAGAGAAGTGGTAAGAAAGAGAAGCAGAAGACGCCCTTCCCTGACGCAGAGGATCCTTGAGAACCCTAAATCACTTTGCCGTCATGTCGTACGAGGTCGCGCAATGCGTAGTGGTGGGAGAGTCGCAGCTGCGAGGCCTTCATTACCACTTAGGCGGGGGTAAGTGCTACAGATGGGAAGTACGATGTCTCCACGGGATGGATAACGAGGCACTTCGAGACAAAGTTTAGAAATTACGGAATTTATCCAGGAGCTCATTACTTGCCTCAATGGTCAGTGGAAACGACCTTTTTCATAGAAGGTGTAGAGTCGGGCAAACGTAACATATAGTCAAGACATCGATGAAGATTGCTGAAGATCTTATCTCAAAACATGCTTGTGGGGATGCTACCCAGGAAGTTTGCTACAACGCACACACATGGAAAACTTTTTGGCATTAACGAACGTCTAGGTCACCTCTGTGCCTTGACAGGAGTTAGGTTTGTATACCTGCTCGACTTATTCTTTGGACGAGATGACCTATACGCAGAGGACGGGGTCCACCTAAACGACCGAAGAAGGGAGTTTCTGGCCGAATTAATCCGCAGGAATGCCTTCTGGTTATTGAGGGTTGCACGGGACGAGCTAATTATGTTATTTGTTTGTATAATAGTAAAGATTATTTTTGTTTTTGTTTCTTTTGTTTAAATCCCAGAACCACATAAAAAGCTATTGATCTATTTTTTAAGTCGGTCAACAGAATACACGTATTCGAATATTCCCCATTCTTAAAAGGGAGTTCCCCCCCCCCCCTTCCGCCTTACTTCCATCAGAAATCAGATCGTTCGTCAAGAACAGAAGATGTATTAATTTCAAAGAGTGAATAGAAGAGGCTGACGTATATGAAGCAAGCCACAATTGCTCCTCCCAAAGAATGGAATAAGGTGCAACTATCTTCTCTCAAATCGAATGTAAATAAGCCTAAATTCGTTCCTCACAACAAGTAAAATTTTGTCAAGATGACAGGCCATTCCAAGCAGAAGCCTGTTCGAACACCCGTCAAACGAGAAGTCCAGCCTTTATCCTCTAATCCACCTTCGTCAGCGTTGCCCAGGAGGACTATTGTGTGTTATTCCTGCGGAATCGAGGGCCATGTTAGATCAAATTGCCCTCAAAACTCTCACTTGAGGAATAACTATTCCCATCGGGTACAGCAGGTGAGTCCCACCCCTTCTCAGACCCCGTCTCAACCGGAAACTCCTCTCTCTTCGAACGAACCAGGTCCTGCCGGCCACCAGATGAACTTTTTGTTCAACAAAAGCACCCTTGGAGCCCATCAATTCGAGACTGGTATGGTGAACGGCTGCCGTATCTCCACCCTAGTCCGAAATACCTGTTGCACGTGTATCGTGGCCTCGGATAAGCTACTTTCACCTGTAGATCTGGATCACGATCAGTTCGCCATCATGTATGATTACCTGGGACGCGCTAATCGGTTCCCCATCGTTAAGTGCCATATAAACTGCGACTACTTCACTGGCTGTGCCAAAGTAGTGGCAACCCCCATCAAGTTTTGCGCCGTTCTGATTGGGCAGATCCCCAAAGTTTCTTCACCCCCATTGGCTGTACCCGTAACTACCCACTCACAAGCAAAACAGGATTTGGAATCACCCGCACCCCTGGGAACCACCAATGTTTCAGAATATAGCAATGTCGTAAACGAGGACTTTGCTAAGAAACAGAAGTAGTGTTAATCCCTTCGTCCTTTGTGGACTAAGGCCCAAAATAAGATGTGAGAGTCCATTAGAGGTGGAAAACTAATTTCTGTCATCGTTAAAGATAACCTCCTCTACTGCATATGCTCCGAGAAAGATGCAACTGAGTTTCGAGCATTATGTGTTCCCCGCTCTCATGTGCGACTTATTTTACAACCGCACATGATAGCCTTTCCTCGGGTCACTTTAGTCACACAAGAACTGCTCAACGAATTTTTAAGTACTTTTTTTTGTCCCGGGGCGTCAGAGTAAATAAATTATTCGCTATTGTCGATCATGCGACATATGCCAGAAAACTGCCATTAAGAGGCGAGTTAAGCCTGACCCCTTGCAGAAGTTCCCCGTAATCTCATAAGTCTTCTCTCGAGTGGCGAATGACTTGGTTGGACCAATCTACCCACCATCTAGTGAGGGAGATATTTATGTCCTCACTCTGGTCGATTTTCCCACCAGGTTCCCTTAGACTGTCCCCCTCAAGAAGATCGACAGCATTTCGTGTGCCAAAGCTCTTATCTCTATATTTTTCCGCGTTGGATTACCAAAGGAAATATTGTCTGACCGAGGCCGTCAATTTACCTCCCATTTTATGGAGCACTTAGGAAAATTACTCATAGTAAAGCCAATATTTACCATTCCATTTCACCTCACCGGGAATGGTATGTGCGAGAGGCTGAATCCTAATCTAAAGGCCATTTTGCGGAAGATTTGCGCAGAACAGCCAAAAGAATGGCATCGTTATCTGCCAGTGGCTGTTTTTAGTATAGAGAGATACAAAAAATTGGCTGTAGACGAAGAATCGGCCATTGAATCAAATTATCCCCTGGCCCCCTAGGTTCAGTACAAATTGCATGCGTAGATCAAGATAGCGAATACCCCTTGCTCGTATTAGATGTTATGGAATCCTCGTCTACCGAGCTCAAAATAAGCGACCAGTTATCGTCAGCTCAGAGAAATCAGCTCACATCTCTCCTTAGTCAATTCAGTGACGTCATCTCAGATATTTCAGATTGTGCTACTCAGTTTGAGCACGATATTCAATTGACCACACAAGTGGCTATTAGGTCCAAGCCATACCCGTCACCCGTGCATTTGAGAAAAGCTTTTAATATCGAAGTTAAAAAGTTATTAAAATTAAAGATAATCAAGCCGTGTCAAAATCCGATCATTGTTCCCCCGTCGTCATGGTCAAGAAACCCGATCATTTCTATAGGATGTGCATCGATATTAGGAAACTAAACGCCGTTGCCGTGTTCAACACAGAGCCTATTCCCCTTCTCAACCAAAATCTCAATCTGTTTGAGAAAGCGGAGTATATTTCAGAACTGGATTTATTAAGGCTTATTACGAGATCCCATTGCGAGAAGAAGTTAAAAAGTACACCGCTTTCCCGACCGAAAAAGGGTTATTACAGTTTTGTCGACTCTTGTTTGGCCTCGTGACCGCCTGCAGTAACTATAATAGGATGTTGAGACAAATTTTAGATGGGCTACCCCATGTATCATTCTATTTCGATAATATATACGTGGCTGCAAAGGAATGGGACCAGCACCTGACCACTCTTCAAGCGCTGCTGCAAAGGCATAGGGAATAATCAATTAGCCTTTCAGGATGAAAAGATACAAACCATCGTAAAAATTCCGCTGCCCGCAAACAAAAAGCAGTTAAGGTCATTCATGGGTTCCACCTCCTTTTATCGGCGATTCATTCCCAATTTTGCCACCCTTTCTGCTCTTTTATGTGAGCTCCTGAAGCAGAAGTCCCCAGAACAACTAGTTTGGACTGCGCTGTCAATCACTAGCTTCAAACAAGGGTAAACTCGCGTCGGCCCCGATATTACGGCTTCCAAATCCGGCCAAACCATTTGGCAACCAGACAGATGCACCAACGACGGCATCGGATGTGTTTTAGTTTATAGCGAAATCAATGACGAGAGTTTTCCTATCACTTATGCCAGTCGAAAGTTATTACCGCGCGAAAAGAACTACGCAGTGATTAAGCGAGAGGCTCTCGCAATCATATGGGAAATAAGAAATTTGACAAGTATTTGATAGGAAAGGAATTGGCAATCGAAACCGATCACAAACCCTTGTTGTGCCTCCGAAATATTAAAAACAACAATAGTAGATTAATGCGTTGGCGTTTGTTCCTCCAGAAATTTCAGTTTAGGATACAGTATGTAAGAGGCTCTGAGAATGTTATGTCTGACAGCTTAAGCTGAAATCCGGTAGATTTCCTGTCAAATGAATCTTGAGCATAATATTTTTTTATAATTTTATATATATATATATATATATATATATATATATATATATATATATATAATTTTTTGTATATATATATATATATATATATATATATATATATATATATATATATATGTCCATATAAATTGAAGTCAAAAACCTGTACCATTTTGTATGTAAATACACCTTATCATTATTTTTGAAACCGATGCAGATGTGCCCTCTCCTTAAAGTTTATAATCATGATTGTTGTATAATAAATCTTTTGGATAATGATCAATCTATGTACATTAATTTAATCTTTTTTGGTACTTATTTGTGTGTATTTATTTTGTATTCTTTTTTGTGTGTGATTTTGTATTATGCATTCCTTTACTATTTTCCTTTTTATTGTGATGCGAATTTATCTGTTTTTGTATTCTTTTTGAATTTTTACAATGCGTTCTTTTATTTCGGGATACGAAGATATTGCCCGTTTTCGAATTCTCGAGATGTCCGTTCCTTCGGAAGTCCCATCTTAAGAAGGGAGGAGTTGTCAGAGAAAGAGAGAGAGAGAGATTCACGCAGACTAAGAGTCCTAAGGGGGTATCTCACGGACGATTGAATTTTCAACCGGCATCTTTGGGTAAACTTTCGGGGTGATAAAGAAGCAAGACGAGTCTAGCTGGAGCCTGGAACCCAAATCAGCAAGAGAGCACTAAGTCTTTACCCGCCGCGTTTTAAATAAGAGTGGGACCCACTTCCGAAGGCAAACGAAATCGCTTCCGGCGAAGCCTTATATATTTCCCACCGCGGAAACGAGCAAATTAGTATTCAACTAGCATGCAGGCACTGCCCACGCGGTATCTAAGCAGTAATCACGAGGATTCATTGGAACCAGCCTAAGGACACACGCCCTCTTTCATACACGACTTTCTGTTACTCTAAGGACTCGCAAGCAAGAAACCATTTAGTCAGAATTACGGCATTAAAGGATGTAAGGACTCATTCTGGAATACGCGCTTCACTCTGCGCCCTGCAAGGATACTCCTTCGAACCACCACTCGAGAGAGACCCTCTTCCTCCTCTTGGAAAATCGTAAGCAGATTACAATTTTCGATCGCAGTCGAAGAGGCGTGACACGTTCTGACTACGAAGCTTCACCCCTTAATCTCCTCCCGTTTTCGCTCGAGTAAATATTGTGCTACTCATAGCTCTTATCTTTAAGAAAGGAGGCCGTAGCTATCTGTCGAACTACCGACCTATCAGTCTGACTTCGATAGTCGGTAAACTCATGGAAAGCATGATGGTGGACAAAATGACTTCGCATTTAGAGTCAAACCTGCTACTGAAGAGTTCCCAGCACGGCTTCCGAAGGCAACGGTTATGCCTGACGAACCTTGTGGAATTCTTCCACTTCGTCTTCAGTGAGCACGATCGGGACAAGGCGGTGGATGTGGTTTACTTAAACTTTCAGAAAGCCTTTTATAAGGTACCACACCGCCGCCTTCTCCGGAAAGTGAGAGCGCTGGGCATAGACGGAAAAGTAGCCGGTTAGATAGAGAACTGGATAAGTGGCAGACGGCAACGGGTGGTGGTGAATCGACAGGCTTCTGAGTGGGTGCCTGTTACTGCGAGGTGCCTAAAGGTTCTGTTCTGGGACCACTACTATTCATCATCTACATCACTGATATGGACGGTGACATGGTTGCCAAGATTTCTAAATTTGCCGACGATACCAAGCTTAGTATGAACGTTGCAAAGGATGTGAATACTGCTCGCCTGCAGGAAGATCTTGGGAAGATTGGGGAGTGGTCTGACACGTGGCAAATGCCTTTTATCGTGAGCCAATGCAAAGTGATGCATATCGGCCACTGAAACCCTCAATCTCAGTATATCCTTAGGGGCACTGCTCTTGAATCCACCGACACTGAGAAGGACTTGGGTGTAACAATCACTAGTGACCTCAAGTTCTCGAAACAGTGCATTGAGGCGGAGAAAAAGGCCCAAAGGATGCTAGGCTACATAAAGCGCCAGTTTGGATATCGGAACAAGGAGATTGTAGTGTGTTTGTATAACTCACTTGTTCGACCGCACCTGGAGTATGCCGTACAATTTTGGAGTCCTTCATTTCGAAAGGACATCACGAGATTGGAACGCGTGCAAGCCAGGGCAACCAAACTGATTCCCTCTATCAGACATAAAAGTTATGAAGATAGATTAAGGGAATTAGATTTGTTCTCGTTGGACACCCGTAGACTGCGAGGTCAGCTCATCGAAGTTTTCAAAATACTTTGAGGGTTCGACAATGTTGACTAGAGGGATATTTTCACACTTGTTGAGAGCAGAACAATAAATCAGGGCTTTAAACTTGAACTGAAGCGTTACAACCGCGATCTGTGTGGAAAATTTTTTACGTACAGTATCTGCGGTAGTTGGAACGCACTTCTAGTGGGATTTGTCAACAGTGAATCTGTTGACCAGTTTAAGTCAAGACTAGACAGGGTCTTGAAAAATGGCCGTAAAAGGACGTAAATCATTTGAGCAGAGATGTGCCCGCTCGACTGCTAGTCCATAGATAGCCTCATTGAATGGACCGTAAGGTTTTCTAGGGTACCTTCTTTTCTTGTTACTCCTTCTCTCTCTTTCTCTCTCGCTCTATCTATCTATCTATCTCTCTCTCTCTTTCTCTCTCTCTGGTTGTCAGGGGGAAGGTTGCAATCTGGTTAGAAAATTGGTTATCGGACAAGCGACAGAGGATAACCATCGGTGGCTACGCCTCTCAGTGGTCGTTAGTAACGATCGGACTCCCTCAGGGCTCCGTTTTGGGCCCTCTATTATTCATCCTCTACATCAACTACATAGATAAAGGACTGGTGAGCCGCCTCGCGAAATTTGAGGACGACACAAATATTGGAGTGAACGTAGCGACTCCCGACAACATTGAGGGGTTGAGAGAAGACCTAAAGATGATCGGCAAGTGGTTTGACAAATAGCAGATGCTTTTCAACTTAGACAAGTGCACGGTGATGCACATCGGGTATGCGAATCCCCGGTCAAACTACGAGCTACAAGGTATGCATATTGAGTTAAATGATGTCGAGAAGGACTTAGGTGTGCTGATTAGCAGCGATCTTAAATTCTCGAAGCAGTGTTTACATGTGGAGAAGAGGATTCAGCGTTTGCTGGGTTTTATCAGGGATCAATTCAGCTTTCGAAACAAGGAAGTTGCACTGCCCTTGGACTGGTGCGGCCTCACCTGGAGTACGCGGTTCAGTTCTGGTCTCCCTGCTATCGAAAACACATCGATAGTTTGGAAAAGGTGCATGCCAGAGCCACGAAACTGATCCCATCAATAAAGAACAAGCCATAGCCGGAAAGAGAGCAAGAATTCGGTCTCTTTTCGCTGGAGACTCGACGACTGCGCGGTCATCTCATAGGGACTTTCAAAATTCGAAAGTTTTGAAAATGTCGACTACACGAAGTACTTCACCCTTAACCGGATGCGACCCGAAATTACGGGTGGAAGGTGGATTTGCCCAGATTGAATACGCTTCCAGTGGGTAACTCCTTCACGTACGACATATGCGATACGTGGCGACCAGTTCAAGAGTCGACTCGATAACATATACTTTAGAACATGATGTGGTGATAGCAAGTTTTCAGTGCGTGCCATTGCGATAGATGAATTTAGATTAAGTTAGAATAACTAAGTTTCATTATCTATGAGTGCCTCGTCCGCATGGACCTCAAGGCCTATGAGGTACTTCTTTTCCTTGTAATTCCTTGTAACTCTCTCTCTCTCTTTCTCTCTCTCTCTCTCTCTCTCTCTCTCTCTCTCTCTCTCTCTCTCTCTCTCTCTCTCTTTATATATATATATATATATCTATATATATATATATATATATATATATATATATATATATATATATATATATACCACATGAAGGCACATAATTATTTTGTATATGAAGGCCCATAACTATTAGTTCGTACATGAAGGCACAAAATTATTTTGTACATGAAGGCCCATAACTAGTTCGTACGTGAAAGCGCATAATTAGTTTGTATATGAAGGCACATAACTAGCTCGTACATGAAGGTACATAATGAGTTGCTACAAGGATGCCCATAACTAGTTCGTACCTGAAGTTATATGGCTCTGAAATACGAATTCGAATTCTACTGGAGTCTCATTGAACAACCTCGCTTGTCGTTAACAGACACACTCTCATCTATCATCACGTGGACTTAAGAAGTCTTTCTTTGGTTCGCCATCCTCCTTGCGTCGTAGACGAGATCCCCCACTCACCCACCCCGACTGGATATTGCACTTCACATATAGATCAGAATGACAATCACTGGGCAGCCTGAATACTCCTTAGCTCGGTCATCATTGGGGTGGTGGTGGGGAAGGGGGGGTAGTATCGTGTCTTTTACACCAAGTGGTGATCAGGGAAACCTTCTTGACTCCAAGGAGTTTGGAACTTGTTCCGCGACATGGGTATGTGGATATGAATACCCTCATAAGGGATATGCGTACACCATCAGCAGAATAGAGAGGGTACAAACAGAAAGAGACATCAACGCCTAAACAGACTAAAGAAGAGACAAGCCAAACATTTGGAAGAAGAGGTAAGCAAATTAGATGCCAAACTTCGGCCCACAGAGCCTGAAAACCCATTAAGAGGTAAAAAGGGACGTCGCCGAAAGAAAAAATATAAGATGAAATTGACAAGATTATAGAGAAAAAAGAGGACGTCGAGGCAGTGTTTTGAAACACTGGAGCGAGGTTTTCTCAATACCCCAGAAGACAACCACCTCTTTAATGACAAAAGAAGAGGGTACAAACAGAAAGAGACATCAACGCCTAAACAGACTAAAGAAGAGACAAGCCAAACATTTGGAAGAAGAGGTAAGCAAATTAGATGCCAAACTTCGGCCCACAGAGCCTTAAAACCCATTAACAGGTAAAAAGGGACGTCGCCGAAAGAAAAAATATAAGATGAAATTGACAAGATTATAGAGAAAAAAGAGGACGTCGAGGCAGTGTTTTGAAACACTGGAGCGAGGTTTTCCCAATACCCCAGAAGACAACCACCTCTTTAATGACGAAATTGAGGTGCAAGTGAACAACACCTACAACTCCAGGAATCATGATCCATCCAAGGCAAAGACTAAAATAGGTAAGAACTGAACATGATGTATCTGGCGGATACATAACCACTGAGAAATACATACTGCATTAAGCTATTTTAAACGGAAATCGCCAAGACCGTCAGGAATGTCGCATTTTGCTTATAAAATATTTTCAATACAAACCTCAACACATGATACTTAACCGGAGACTTGAAATTGGTCAAATTCATATTCATCTTTAAACCAGAAAAAAAACACCTAACCAGGTAACTGGTTAGGCTAATCTTTGTTCGGAACTTTATAGGAAACATTCTAAAAATCCTGACTGAATACAAACGGATTCAGAAAGGGAAGAGATGCAATGTGCGATGGTAATGACTATTCAAACAGAAAACATAGCTAAAACAAAGGTCAAGAAATACTACATAAAAGTCAACCTAAAGGATGTAGAAAAAGCATTTGACAAACTATGAATAAAAGGCATGTAGTATAAAATACTAAAACTAGATCTCAACAACAATTTATAAAGGCGGCTATGCAACTATACCTGAAAAAGAATTGCAAGGAACCAGTATTTGATTTGAGAGCGGGACTCCCTCAAGGGGGTTGCCTAAGCCATACCCATTTATATTATATTTATACTACAGACGTGCCAGCACCTAACTCTCCGAAACGCAACAACTTGTAATTCGCAGATGAGTTGACACAATTGCTCACGACACCGTACCAAAATGCAAGGATCTAGGTCACGACAACTTTAGTAGAAATCAACAAAATTAATCGAGTCGAAATAAATTGGAAAATAAAAACTAAATCACAAAAATGTGAATTCATACCAAAAAGAAGAAAGAAAAGATAACCAATAATCATGCACGAAGACGAATATGAATACACGGGAAAAAAGACATAAGATTGAGTCTTTCGCCCTAGGGGGTATCAATGAATTATAAAAGATAGGAAAAGAAAGCATACCAAGGCCTAAAACTACTATACAAATTAAGATGTTTCAGCAGGAATAACGAAAGAAAAATTTACCAACCACATACCAAGTTGGCCGCTTTATTTCATCACAAAAAGTAACAAATTAGAATCGCAAAATATTCTGAATAAGGCATTTTATCTGATTACAGGCACATAAGGAAATGAAGTATAAAGATTCATAGTCTTACACTAGAAAATCAAACTAGAATAAATTAACAAACTAATAGCAAAAAGAGCAAAGAAAATATGGGAAAAACAAATAATCACATCGACCATTTACAGGACCAGATATGGGAGTCGAACCAAGTAAACATTCGTTTGAAAAATTTAAACGGTTCACACATTGAACCTTATAAATGGGAAGATAAATTTCCCGCTTTGTATTAATCTATTTCGTAAATAGGAAGATAGACTTACCGCTTTGTATTAATCTCTTTGGAAATGGAGAGAAAGACTTACCGATGTGAATTAATCTCTTTCGTAAATGGGAAGATAGACTTCCCTCTTTGTATTAATCTCTTTCGTAAATAGGAAGATGGACTTCCCGCTTAGTTTTCTCTCTTTTGTAAATAGAAAGTTAAACTCACTAATATTATATCTTGTAAATAAAGGAACGAAAATCCCAGTGTTCTCGGTCGGTGAAGGAGCCTTCTGAATTCCCCTTAACTTTACCTCCTTTGCCGAGAATACACATTCAGTATCGTGTGACTAGATGACGGTTAGTGGGTGGTCAAGAAAGAGATCGTGACTGCTTAGTCGGAAACGCGTTATTCATGATGCTCTTAACTTATGCGTAGAACGGCATGGGCTGCGGGTGATCATGGGCTCCGGGGTAGAGCAGTGCCATCGCAACATACCCTCTTGCGTGTAGTGCTGTGTATACGGGGTATCTGGCGAGTTGCCCGAGTTGTTTTGTGAGTCTATTGTGAGCGTGTGTTGAGGGGTGCTAATTTTTTGTTGTGTAGTGTGGACATTCTTGCGTACAAGAAAGAGCGGCAAGCGCGCTTCCGAGCATAGTTCTGAATGCGCTGAGCCTTCTTCTGTCACGTAACACTCGCAGCTATAAGTGACAGTGGGGCGTGCGTGAGAATAGGTCACACGAGTGTTTTATATAGGTGTAACTATAGTTTTTTGCCCGCAGGGTAGAACCTGCGCAGCATTTTTTTGTGCGTGCGGCTCTTTCTTGTGTTATGTGTTGGTGTATATTGAACTAAGGGACTTGTCAAAAGTTACCCCAAGGATTTTTGTCTGTTGTGTGTAGTCAATCCTTGTTGGTTTTAGGTCGTTCATGTCTGGTGTGTGTGAGAAAATTTGTAGGTTATGAATGAAGTGATCTCTTGTGCCGAAGAGTGTCATCGGTGTCTTTGGGGGATTCGTGGCAATCAGCCATTTATCCTCGTATTCTGTCTTTACGTATAGTATTATTTGTGCATGGTGCGCGATCTAGTCTAGTCCGCGGCCGCTGACAAGAATGTTCTCGGTAGAGCTTTCTAAGCTGGTCAGATTCAGGAACCTGAGCACAGCTAACAAAAAGAAAATTTACAACGCGCGTATAAGATCAAAGCTACTGTATCAACCGATACCTATCAATGTTAGTTCCAAGAACCAAGTACGACTCCTCCAAAGAGTACAAAACAAGGCTGTACTGTTAATAACAGACACCAGGAGGAGAGAACGGAAGAAGCAGAGGGACCTTGACCAAGGCATCCAGTTGACTCCAATCAACATGGAGCTGCAAGGAAGGGCCCAAAAAATCTGGGAGAAAATCCCAAGACTATTGACGGACGAAATCAGACAGAGACACATCGACATTCCGCTACATAACATAAACAGGAGAATACTGGACTTTGTCAGTAGCAAGGCACAGACAGAAAGACAAGAAGACGCAATCCACACGTTAAAATAAATCACTCCAAACAATGTAATACACTAGTCTGAACAGAAGAAAAACACTAAAGACACTTAAGCAAACATCGAGAGAAACACTGAAACTACAACATCAGCTTACAAAGGCTTGAATGCTACAATAAACTATTACAAGAAAATAACGAACACACGACTAACAACAGAAATAACGAACAACCACACAAACGAAAAATGCTATTCAATAGCAATACAAACAACAAAAAAACAAAGAGAATCAGAAAACAGTACGAATAACAACAACAATATTAGAGTAAAAATAAAGAGACGAACAACAACAACCTCTAACAAAAATGCGTGCGATTCCCTATCACCAGGGAATTTTCTCTCCCTTCTCCTCTCTATCCTTTAATCAGGGAAATCTATCCCTACCTATTTATCTTCCACTATTACATACATATATGCATACATGATTGCATTTGCTATCATATATGTGTGTATGTATTTTCCTTTCACTACTTCTTATATACAAAGTTCAAAGTGGAAAAGTCAGTACAGAACGAGTTATTATTATTATTCAAGAAGAAAGGTTGCCATTACTGTTCGCCTTTTCGAGGTTTATTCCAGCTATTTACCAAGGAATAAAGAATCCAGCTATATATATATATATATATATATATATATATATATATATATATATATATATATATTCCTTTATTCTAAGGAGGCTCGCTGATCACATAACCCAGCCTACGAAACAACAAGAGAGAGAGAGAATTCGTTATCCGAGACCCTATACAGATACGAATGCCAGACGTTAGGAACACATATAAAAGCTTCGAATGTAGCAAAAGGACAATCAGAATTAAGGAACCATCAATATGCATGTAAACAAGAAAATACAAATAAAGATAAAAAAGAAGCTAAGTCTAACCGAAGAAAAATGAGCAACAAAGACATGAGTGCTGAAAAGTAAGACATAAATAAGAAGTACAAGAAAATGCAAAAGACTAGCCAGTCCGCCTGGCAATTTTCTATTCTCCCGCTAAAAATACTCATCCCCAAACATTAAACTATTCGATTATGTTCCATTTTTCATTCCTTTATCTCTCTTCGATATCATATTTTCTAATACCATTCTACCTACCCCTCTCAGCCCCAATTTGTGATCACTTTCTACTTCATGACGAATTTAATCACCTTACCCGAACGTTCATTCTCTTCCACTGTACCATATGGAAGATTGAAATCTGCCACTTGAAAGTCTGATAAGCTTTCGTCTTCCCACCCATGAAACGTCCACAACCCTACGCCCAGCAATATATTTCTCTACCATTTGCATTCTCTTACACTTTCACCATCGAATGATTTATTTGCCATAGACCCCACCCTTCAACCCAAAACAACCCTAGGGTTTAGATTATTCCATGTGGTGGTTGCTCGGACTTTTATGTAGATAAAAAAACCGTGGTGACCTTTGTCAAGGAAATGATCTTTCAAGTATCGCCAACCACTCCATAAGCTTCGATCACCCAATTAACTTCAATAATTGAAAGTTCATTTTCAAGTGCAAATCAAATATCCTAAACTTTAATAAGTTTGAAGGAAACTTCCGCCGCGGTCTCTTCCTCCAAAATTCCTTTATTCAGGATATAACCCCATAATTAAATTTCTCCAACACACCCAACTAATTGTAAATACCACCTCCTCAGAACACGGATTAACATCCACATACAACCAGTCATCAATGCATCCAGTAATCATTTGGAAATTTATTGTACATGAATCAGCATCACATACAAGTGCCAGCACTGGAGAAAAAAAAATACAAAATAAGTTACAAAGAACGCTAAAGCTTGATCTCTAAGGATCTTTTTGCTGCAACCTGTGATAAATTGACGAGAGATTAACAAGATCACGGCAGACAAAGAAACACCCCGAGAACGAGATTACCTACTCTTCTCTACCCCCTTTGAACGAAGAAGATGAACATGAAACCCAGACAAATACACGAAATATACGACCAGATTTAGTTACTTGGAATCTAAGAAGTAAAATTATAATTAGGATTTAAAAGGGAGTAAAATTCAAAACGAAAGAACCATAGAAGAGCATTTTGGGCGCCGAGTGGAAGTCTGTGTTCTCCATAACACCAGAAGAGAATAAAGATTTAACTCAGATATATGTATAGAAATGGTACAACCCTTTTATTAAACAATATAGGAAATATATCATCAGCACCAACAGTATTGCAAAAAGGGGGAAGAAGTTCTAGACAAAGGGCCACCACAACATTAGAGCAAATAAAAAGCGCTATTAATTAATTTTAACAAATGGCGCTCAATGACAGGAATCATCAGAATAAACATTACAAACGCACCATATACCATCATAGAAACAATGAAGAACAATTATAATACATGCTTTAAAACCGACTACTTCCCCAACGAATAAAAAATAGCAAATATGATATTCCACCCGAAACCATGTAAACCACCTGGTCACCTCATCAGTTAAAGGCCTATCTATATAACTATCGAACTTTATAGGCAAATTCTTCGAAAAGATTCTCAATGGATTGCTCAAAGTATTACCCAAAGGAAATAATGGGTACAATGACTACTAGTTCTAATTTCGAAAAGGAAAGACACCACGATGACACTTGACGTAATTAAGAATAAAATAACCAGTGCAAAGGCAGGGAAAAACACATTGGTCTGGTCTTGAGAGGTTTAGAAAAAGCTTCAACACAGTTTGGGTCAACGATTAACAATCGAGAGGGAGTTCTTTGGGATTACATCAAAGACAGAAGAACCTATTTAATGATAAATGAATTTAAAGAACCCGATTTTGACTCGGAATCTGGATCCAAACCGAAGTGCTACCTGTGTGAGCTACCAACGTGCCTACAAACATCTAAAATGGCTAAGTGCATAAATATTCAATTCGTGGATGATATAACCAGCCTTTAGTTCGCCCTTACAGAAATGAACACGTTCAGGTAAGGATGACAGTACTAAAATTAAACAAGGTCAACGACCTTATTTATTTCTCGAGAAACAAGTTAGCCGATATCGTAGCACATTCATGTACGTATGTTTTGAGAGTACTACATTTTTTAATAAGAAAATTAATAGAATTAATTAAACTCTCATTTTGTTTTAGTATGCTTGTACCATAATTTGAAGGTAAAATATGAAAAAAATAGAGTCCAAACTCATTTTATAAATAATAAACAGTCAATTGATGCCTGCAGTCAATAATCTCCCTTGTTCTTCAGGATTGCTTCAATTCGTTTTGGCATGATGGAGACCAGATTTGTGATGATAGCTTGACTCCTATTGCTCCATTTACGTTCAATGAGCACTCGCAACTGCTCACAATTGGATGGCTACTGTTTATCAACCGTGAGTTTGATTAATAAACGCTCACAAATTTTATATTTGGTTAAAATCTGGCGAATTCCTGGGCCAAGGTCGAAAAAATTCGATGTTATTTTAACCAAGATATTTTTTATTGCTTTTTCTTTCTGACAAAGTGCGTAATCATTCTCAAAAATTGGTCCTGAACTGTTGGGAAAAGATGCTGATGAATCACGTTATAGTTACCTTTTTGAGTCCATCGCAGTGTTCTTGTGCAAAATTGTTAGTACTCCAGTTCCCTTAGATTAAAGGCAGACCAAGACATGGAGAGTGTCAGGATGTTTCACCATGTTCACGACACAGGGCACGTGAAAGCGCTCCATTTTCCTCCTCATCTCGACTTGAGACCATTTACCAAATGTCTCCGCCTCTCTGCTTCTTCCCAATCGTGAGCAAGCTTTGCATTCAATTCACCCCTATCCTTGATCTAGGAGCTTACCAGGAGGCGAACTTGGCGTCAATTTAAGGCTCTTGAGCATCCATAAGACTTCTCCGCAGGAGTGTAACCAGTCTTTTTAAAGTCATTAATGATCCCAAAGATCATTTTGGTGCAGAGCAGCAATGGTTACACGCTTTTCTTTGGAAATAACTATTTTTGGAGTTGAATAAGATTCAAACATTTATTTTTACAAGAAAGATATTACGCAATAGATTATATTTAAACATCATTCATTTAACTTATATTTGTCCTACAGGAACAGAAGCAGTGCGCGATTTTGGATTCAGCGAAGGAATTCCCTGTTTTGTCCTATTATTTTGGAAATGATGATTTTTTTAATAAACTTGCATGATTTAAATATTATAATGATCATTCCTATCACTTAAATTTAAAAAAAAGAAGGAAAAAATAAAAATATATATAAAACTACCTTTTATCATGACTGTAGACTCCGGCACTACAGATACCATTCGGAAGAAAAAGTCTTTGGACTAAAATTAACATCTAGTTGGTATAAAAATCACATAGCTGACAAGATAAACAGGACACTACCAATGCTTCTGCTTCTTTATAACCTAATGTGCTAAAGTATGAAAAACAAAAAGAAAATCTACTTGGTACTAGGCAGGTATGTGCTCACCTATCCTTCAATCTCAATCAGCAGCGAAACAAAGACCAAAAAGCTTGAAATCAAAAAGATACAAAGTAAAGCTTTCTACCTAATTTCCAACACAAGAAGAGGCAAATCCTCACGAAGAGTCGATAATGGAATCGCTCAATATTGAAATAAAAAATAGCAGAGAAAATATGTAAAAAGATAAACGCTCTTCCCCCAATATTTGCAGAGCTTACAACGATCGGAGCAGGCACCTCCTTCAACAGTCGATTTCCCAGCGGAAGACATCACCTGAGTGTTAAAGAAGCACCGTTGTATAGTTTTACGAAGACAATAACTAGGAAACTACACCAAAATGGAACATTTCTCTGAAAAGTGAGACCAATACTTCACCAATCAAGACGCTATAACCATAGCCATGGATAACTCCCTCGAAAGGACATCTTAACAAGTCAACCGAAAGCGACCTTCAAATCAACTAAAAATAAATTGATTCACTTAAAGTGCTAATATTGTAAACGGCTCAAAATGAGATGTATTAAATGTTAAATTCAAAATTTAAATATTTTACAATCAAATTGGAAATACCATAGAAATGTTTAGGTAGCAAAAAATATTAAACTTGCTCATCAGCAGGTTTTAGCAGATTTATCTTTTAGCAAAAGCAAAAAGATTTAAAATGCTCAGGAACCGTTTTTTTAGCAACTTCACTTGCTTGGTATACTCATAGCATAAGATTAAATTTGCTTATGAGCCGATTTAGCAAGTTGACTATTTAACTCTAGCACAAAGATTAAACTTACTCATTAACCATTATTAGAAAGTTCACTTATTTTCTGTAGAACGGAGATTAAAATTGCTCATAAACCGTTTAAGCAAGTTCACTTGTGCACTGTATCAAAATGATTAAAATTGCTCTTGAACCCTATTTTATCAAGTTCACTCGCTCAATATAGCAAAAAGATTGAATTGCTCACCTACCGTTTTTTGGGAAAATTTTCACTTGCTCACTGAAGAATAAGGACTACAATTTCTCATGAACCCTTTTTAGCATATTAATTTGTTCATTCTAGCAAGAAATTTAAAATTGCTCGTGAACAGGTTTTAGCAAGATTACGTTTTCACTAGCAAAAGAAGTAAAATTTCTCCAAGACCGTTTTTAGTAAGTCTACTTGTTTACTGCAGAAAAGATTAAAATTTCTAATAACCATTTTTTAACAGGCCCCCTTGTTAACTGTCGTAAAAAGAGGAAAATTGCGAATGAACCTTTTTTAACTTTAACATAAATAATAAAAATGCTAATGAACCATTTTTAAGTAGTTCACTTGTTGACTATAGCAAAATGATTAAAATTTAATGTTTTTTATTAAATTCTCTTGCTTAATGTAGTAGAAAGATTAACTTGCTCACCTAAAGTTTTCTAGCAAATTCACTTGTTCACAGAAGCATAAAGACTAAATTGGTCATGAGCCGTTTTTAGCATATTCACTTGATCATTATAGCAAAACGATTAAAATTGTTCATGAAACGTTTTTAGCAATTTTGCTTGTTCACTCTAGCAAAATAAATTATATTCCTTATGAGCCGTTTTTAGCAAGTTTACTTGCTCCCTGTCTTAAAAATATTAAAATTTCTCAGGGGCCGTTTTATAGTATGTTCACTTGCTCATTATAACAAAAAAAATTAAATTGCTCACTAACCTTTTTTTAGCAAGTTCATTTTCTCATCGTAGCAAGAAATTAATATTGATTTGGAACAGTTTTTAGCATATTCACTTTTTTACTCTAGCAAAAGGATTAAAATTGCTCATTAACCGTTTTTAGAAACTTCAATTGTTCACAGTAGCAAAAACATTAAATTGCTGATCAACCGTTTATAGCAAGTTCACTTTTTAAATGTAGCAAAAAGAATAAAATTGCTCAATAACAGTATTTAAACAAGTTCATTTGCTCGGTGTAGCAAAAATATTAAACTTGTTAAGTCATCAAATTTAACATGTTTACTCGTTCACTGTACCAAAAATCTTAAATTGCTCATGAACCGTTTTAGCAAATTTAGTTGCTCAGTGTAGCTGAAATATTAAAATTGCTCATGAACCGGTTTATAACAAGTTTACTATCCTATTTTCGCAAAAAGATTAAAATTTATTACGAACAGTTTTTATCATAGTTAAGTGTTTACTGTAGCAAAAAGATTAAAATTACTCATGAACCCTTTTTAACAGCTTCACTAGTTCGCTGTAGCAAAAATATAAAGTTGTAGATAAACCTTTTCTTAGCAAGTTCAATTTCTCAATGTAGAAAAAGATTAAAATTTATTATTAATCGATTTTAACATATTCACTTGTTTACTGTAGCAAAAAGATTAAAATTATTCATGAAACTTTTTAGTAAGTTCACGTGCTCGCTGGAATAAAAAAAAATTGTTCAGGGAACTGTTTTAAACAGGTTCACTGACTGTAGAATAAAAAAAGATTAAAATTGACCCTGAACCTTTTTTCGTAAGTTGAGTTGCTCACTCTACCATAAATATTAAAATTCTCATCGGCCGTTTTTATGCAAGTTTACCTTCCCAGCGTAGCCAAAGATTTATATAGCTCATGAACCGTGATTTAGCAAGTTCATTTACTAAAGATTAAAATTAGCCACGGACTGGAGTTTTTTTTTAGGGACGTTCACTTTCTCACTCTAGCAATAGATTAAGATTGCTGATGAACCGTTTTTAGCAAGTTAAGTTGTTTACTATAGCAAATACTTTGAAATTGCTTATAAACCGTTTTTTTAGCAAGTTCAGTTGATCACTATAGAAAAATTATTAAAATTGCTCATGAACCGTTTTTAGCAAGTTTGCTTGCTTACTGTAACAGGAATTTTAAAATTTATCATCAACCATTTTTTTTAAATATAAAACGTTCATAAAATATGCAAGATCAATACGGAAAGTTGGCAAAATGAAGCGCATGTCATATTTTAAGAATTCAAGAAAAGAAATACTGCTAAATTATCAGTAAAAAATATTGCAGAAGTGTATGGAAATGTGTCTAATAATCCTATTTATCTTCTCTGATTCTAAAGATTCCGTTCAGGCAGTTTGAGAACAAAAGATTTCGATGGTAGAAGCTGCCATACCGCAATTGATGTTGACGAACTTAAAGCCCTTGCGGCGTATAACCCTCAACAAAACAGTCGGGAAAAGGCAAAATTTCAAATTACAGTCATGAGAAAGTGCATAA
This sequence comes from Ceratothoa steindachneri, assembly GCA_963969495.1. NCBI lineage: Eukaryota > Metazoa > Arthropoda > Malacostraca > Isopoda > Cymothoidae > Ceratothoa > Ceratothoa steindachneri. The sequence continues at coordinate 88,823,910 of OZ018321.1, forward strand.
TTATCTTATAAACGCAGTAAAAGTCCACTAAGAGGGTGTTTGAGCGTCTCGTGAAAGTGAACGTGTGAAAATTGATGCATCTCTATTGGCTCTAAATGCCCGTTTACCATTTCTGAAGAAAATTGTTACGCAGATGAAAATTGGGATTATTAGTGCAATATTAAGTTCAAAAAACAATAGTTTGATCGCTAACAAAAAACATTCCTAATTCTCTTTTTTCTTTCTAACAAAAAATTACTATGATCTGCATTTGTTGCGCTGTAAAATATTTGTTCATTATGAGCAACTCAATTATAAGCAAACAGTTAATTCGGAACTAACGTCTTACACAGGTCAACCGAAAGGATGCCCTATTCCTTTATGATAACGCACGCCCACTGGTAGCAGGTTTGAACCAGGACCAAATTAGTGTGTTAGGTTGGAAAGTTCTTCCTCGTCCTCCTTATTCGTCGCCATTCAGTTAATTCATTACAACATCACGTAAATGGCAAATATTTATCTGGTATGAAGGAAGTGAAAAAAGATATAAAATTCTTCAAATATTTCGACTGCTCAGTTAATGATGGAAACTACATTCTGAATTAATGGGGTAGCCGTAAAAGGTCGAATGGCGACCACGTGCGCTTCTGTATCCACGTGGTCCTGAGATTACCGTATGGAGCTTTGAAAGCAAAACATAACATAACATAATTACACGGATGACAAAAGCCACAAGGGCCTATCAAAGGTCATCCGCCTCCGTCAAAACCCACCCACAAAAAGCACCATCACCAGGGGAAGACAAAATCAAAGTCCCCCACAATATAATATAACGGATGACAAAAGCCACAAGGGCTCATCATAGGTCATCCGAGTCAAGCGGCCTCTTTTTCAAGGCACCCAAACTCCCAGGAAAACTACATCCAGAGGATTGCATCCAGAAACAAGGGTATCACCAATCAAGGCTTGTCAAGAACTAAATCATGCAGCTATAGATATATACAAACAATATTAATATATACAAAACTTAGGAACCATCACAACCTTCCCTTCCCATAAACTCATCCAACCTACTCTTAAATACATTTAGATTGGGACTACCTACTACCCTCTGCGGCAATTTGTTCCAGAAGTCTACCACTCTATTGGTGAAAAAATATTTTCTTAAATCCAACCTACACCCTTGCTTTTTAATTTTCAAGTGGTGACCTCTAGTCCGATTTCCATCATCTAACTCAAAAAACTTGCTAACATCCAATTTATCTATCCCGGAAAAAATTTTAAAGAGTTCAATCATATCCCCTCTCACACACCTCCTTTCGAACGAGAACATATTTAATACCCTCAGTCTATCTTCATATTCAAGGTGCCTCAGGGAAGGAATAATCTTTGTTGCCCTCCGTTGTACTGACTCAAGAAGGTTAATATCGTGTCTAAAATGTGGGGACCATGCCTGTATACAGTACTCTAGATGTGGCCTAACATAAGAGTTATAGAGTTTAAGAATAACCTCCTTACTTTTGTAACTGACATTTCTCTTAATAAAACCCATCACTCTATTTGCCCTATTTCTTGCTTCAATACACTGCTTAGAAAACCTTAATGACTTATCTATTACTACTCCTAGATCTTTCTCATCCTCTACTGAGCTCAGCCAATGCCCATCCATTTCATAGTTAAATTCTCTATTATCTTTTCCCATGTTAATAACTTTGCACTTATCAAGGTTGAAAGTCATTTGCCACTTATGTGCCCAGGATAACAATTTATTTAAGTCCCCCTGCACTTTAAAATTATCATCAATATCTTTAACTACAGCTGCTAATTTGGTATCATCGGCAAAAATTGACACTTTATTATTAACTGCCTCCCCAAGATCGTTTATATAGATGAAAAATAATAATTGACCGAGAACTGATCCCTGAGGAACCCCACTGATAACATCCCTCCACTCTGACTTTACACCATTTAGCACTACCCTTTGCTTCCTGTCTTTCAGCCTCTCAGCTATCCAATTTGAAACACCCCCACATATCCCAATCATTTTTAATTTATGAACTAGTCTCCTGTGTGGTACCGTATCAAATGCTTTACTAAAATCTAAGTAAATTATATATACATTCTCTCCCTTATCTACTTGATCTGTTACAAACTCCAGAAAGTCTAGTAAGTTAGTCAAACATGATCTACCTCATCTAAACCCATGCTGAGCATCGCTGATTAACCCTTCCCTCTCTAGATGTTGGCAAATCCCTTTTTTAACTATTTTCTCAAGAATTTTACAGACTACAGGAGTTAGGCTAACCGGTCTAAAGTTATTTGGATCCTCTTTACTACCCTTCTTGAAAATGGGGACTACATTCGCTCTTTTCAAATCATCGGGTATTTCTCCATATTCCAATGACCTAGTATATAACTTGTCCAGAGCTATTGAGATACTTTCTACCCCTTCTTTAAGTATCCTAGAATGAATATTATCAGGGCCGGAGGCCTTGGTAGTATCTAAATCACCTATTAGTCCATTTATCATCCTCCGATCCACACAAATGTTAGTAAACACCTCTTTTCCTGACTTATGAGTACTATACATAGGACTATTTAGTTACTCTTTTGTAAATACTGATGCAAAATGACCATTTAGTACCTCAACTATTTCCTCATCAGTTTCTCTCACAAACCCTTCATATTTGATAGGTCCTATTTTAACTCTGCCAGACTTGTTATTAGTTTTATAGTAACTAAAGAACTTTCTAGGATCTTTGTTGCTATCCTGAGCTAATTTAATTTCTGACACCCTTTTGTTCTTCTTTATAATCTTATTTAACTCATTCCTAGCCATTCTATAATCACTTAAATTTTGAATATTATTTTCTACCTGTAATTTTTTATATACCCTTTTCTTCTCTGAAATTTTTCTAGCTATCTCCTGATTCCACCATAATGGTTTCCTACTTTTGTTCCTAATGGCCTTCATTGGGATACATTGTTCTTGGACTACATTTATTATATGCTTGAAAGTATCCCACATCCCATAAGCATTTTTACCTCTGAATTCTATATCCCAGTCTACCAAATTTAGCAAGCTTCGAAGTTTTACATAATCTCCCTTATGAAAATTTGGAACTTTTTCAGCATTCTCAGTTATTTTACCCTTCTCAATTCCCAAGTTAAAACGAACTATCTGATGGTCACTATTTCCCAATGCTTCCCCAACAGTCAATTCTTGAACTAAATGATCACTGTTAGAAAGTACTAAATCTAATATATTGTCCCCCCTCGTTGGCTCATTAACAAATTGATTCAAAAAATTATCCTCAAAGCATTCTATGAACCTGCCACTTGTTCTATCCCTACCTATCATATTTTCCCAGTCCACAGAGTTTAAGTTGAAGTCCCCAATAATAACTGCATCTGTTTCACATCCCTTACTCATTTCCCTTATCATTAGTTCATCTATATCATCAGTCTGCCCAGGTGGACTGTAAAAAGCTTCCAAATGCACCATTATATTTATACTGAACCTAATATCTATCCAAAGTGACTCAACTCCATCCTGCTTTATTGAAGTATTTAAACTTGAAACAATGTTGTTTTTTATATAGATAATTATTCCTCCACCAATCCTACCTGTCCTTTGACTAATGTACATATTATAGCCCTGAAAATCAAATTCACTTATAGTGTCACTAAATTCTATTTCATTAACCCATGATTCAGTAACGCATAATATACCTATATCCTCATTGCTAATATAACTAAATAGCTCATCCTTCTTGTTTCTAAGACTACGAGCATTTGTATAGAAACAATTTAACAGCTGAACCAGGGTGAGAGTGCAGCCTACGCCGTTATCACACCCCAGCTGTATTTGCTTAGGGACAGGTTTCATCATACCCCATGGCCGCCTTTCAGCCAACATTCCTCCTTCCGTCATAAGATTGAATTTCGTCGAACATTCCACACTAACGTTATCACAATTCCCCCCCCCCCCGAAGGAGTCATCGATTTTTTCCCAAAATCGGACGTGTGTATGGAGGCGGCCGTCAAAGCCACCTCACCAGGCGTCTATATAATCCTTCGACTCAGTTTAGTTAGGAGCACTAATTGACTTCCCACCTAACACCGTGAACGAGTTGAAGGACAATTCCCTCCCCCCCCCCCCCACACACACACCCACCTACCTGCGATCGGAGACAGCGGCGATTTCGATTCAAGAACGAAGGCTAAATCGTCATCCGTGAACTCTGCTATAGTCAATTGGTGAGTATCTGGCGAGGATGCCCATCTCCATCTCCCATCTGAAGCGAGAGGTAACCCGACTTCCCCCTTCGCAGTTATCGTATCCCAACTGGCCCCTTTTCTGCAACGAGCACGTAAGCGATTGTAACTGTTGCCACCTGCAGATTGATCTAGAATCTGGCTTACCCAGTCGATCCATTATTTGTGTGTGCGCCCCGGTTTAAAACCCCCCTTTAAATCATCGACATGAATCCGACCTCTTTAATCCCCTAATTAACCCACCTGTATCGCGTGTAGAGATTTAACTCCTCCTCTACGACCATTCCCTTTACACCCAATATTTGTGTATATTTAAATATTATTTTGTTGATAGTAAAGATATATTTTCGTCATTGTCTTTCTTTTGCAATCTCAACGCGTACCAGCTACTTGTTAATTTTTGGCCAACTTGCACTCTGAAACATTTGTTTTAAAAAGGCCCCCGCAAAGTTAATAATAAACCATCCCCACGGTACTCATAACAATTTCCCCATTCACTAACGGTCTTCAATCAACTTCGGCCCAAAGCCCCAAAAGTATCTACATATATATATATATATATATATATATATATATATATATATATATATATATAGACAGAGAGAGAGAGAGAGAGAGAGAGAGAGAGAGAGAGAGAGAGAGAGTCTAACCATTCCACGACAAATGGTTTTTGTATATTAAGAACGATTTCACTCTCTTTTTTTTAAATACATTGATTTCTTGACAAGCTAATACTTCAGCATCCAATAGTTTATTATTTATATCAAATTTCATATTCAAGTATGCCAATATTCAATTTAACAACAGATCTGCTACTTTGAACTTCATATTATTTTTACGCAAAACAAAGAAAACAAAAGACAGAATCTAGCACTGCTTAAATGGAATACATGTTTGGTTGTTTAAATTTCACTATTTAACTGACTTTTCCAATAACCATCGACAGAAGAACAGAAGAAATTTTAAGCCGAAGAAGAAAACCAAAATGTTCAATGACTTTTCTTTAGTTGAGTTCAAAAAATTTTGCACACGGAATAATTTTTTTTATTTTTGACGATGTGAGTCAGTGGAGAGAAATCTTAACAAAATGAATATGAAAAATGGAGGTGTTATACAAGATATTAATTTTTGTTCCCACAAATAAATGTACCTACAGTGACTACTACAAAGCTATTATTAACAAACTACTGAAGGACCTATGTCAGGTGATGTTGTCATTAAAAAGATAGATGCAAATGTAAGGAAATTAGTGTAGTTATATGAAGCTGGCAAACAAAGTAACTCATCTTGAGTAATTTAGTTGGGGATGTACTAGTGAGCTTAATATTCCTAGAAAATATATCGGCAAGAGTGATTTTCTTGTAAACTTCCATTTCTCCCTAAACAAAACTCAAAATTACTTCTTTGGGGATAGGAACCCATACTTTTGAAATCGCTCCTTCAAACCTATCCAAATTAACTTTTGTAAAATTCAGATATAAAACTACTAGTAGGTGGGAGATTGAAGTCATTCTACTAAATAATAGAGAGTTTCGGTGGAAAAGGATTAAAAATTTTGAAAGCAAATTTTGGCATCTATAATTAGATTTGCGAGCGCTATTGTATGGTGGAAGATCGTGCTAACAACGACGCTGAAGCTGTGAATAAAATGTCCCAGGTTGTTTTTGGTATAAGGACATTCTACGATTTATAAGTCTAGATATGTTCTTTATAAAATCTAAAATAAATCTTATATCATAAAATATTTCGTAACGAATTTCTAAAACAATTTATCGATTGATCAACTTTCACCTTCAAAACTAAGAAAATATTAGGAGGCCGTTAAGCAAATCCTCAACCTAGTTTTAAATATTAACTAAACATCTCCTTGGAGTCGAGCAATACCTCATAATTATAAGTGAATGTTATTTTAATGCTAAATAATACACATATGTCATTATTCAATTGAAACATGTCGATGTAAATAAATATACCTTTTAATTTCATATTACTTTAGCTCTCTCTTTTTAAAATCTTTTGTTTAAGTAAACTTCAATATTTATCCAAGCATCGAATCAGTTGCAGCGAACTGATACATTCTGATAACCCCATCAACAGCAAGGCTTTTTTTTAAACCTGTCCTATAAATGATTCTTTAATGAGTCGTTTGCAATCACAGATACATTAGTACAAACATAGAGACACTTTCAGTTTTTTTAACGATTTCCACCCGAATATTCCCTGCAAAATAGAAATAGAAAGCAAATCAACACCCTATAGTGACATAGTAATTATAAGATACAACATAAAAATGAAAACAAAAATGTACAAAAAAAAACCCTCTCCGGCCTGAGACTCAATTACTTTAGCTTCTATGATATAACCGAAAAAATCCACTTCAATCAAAACTTTAGTTAACAAATAATTTCAAGTCTCCTGATACCTCTAACATTCACGCAAAAAAATAGTTTTTAGCTGAATACTATTTTAATAACGTCTTTCCTAATGGTATTGGGGAAAACACCATTCATGAATTTATTAAACAAACCATACAGTTCATCTATCACACAAGATTTTTCCATCTTTCTCACAAGATATTTCCGACAAACTTGAGAAAAAGCTTTAAAGCTTACCTTTAACATATTACCATAGTTTATTTTGATTTAAAAAAACAAGAGGGAGTTTTTAATCACGAAAGACAAATTTTGACTTGTGCTAAGCATTAAAGCAATTTATGAATATACTTGACCAGGTTGCTTTAGATAAACTTACCTAGCCAGTGCAACATGCATGCTGAAGTCTCTGATGTCGCCATCCTAGACATTACTCCCTAACCGTGAGATAATCTAAAAAAAACTCTCATACAAAGCCATATTATAAAATGTAAAACAGATTAATTTTGAGAATCTTAGGATACCGGGTACTTACATTAACGAGGCTATCGCTGAGTTTCCTGGTATTGATTATTAAAAAAACATTTAGTTAATATTGATCCCACTGTACGTATCTGAAGTATAGTTGAAACCAACTAACCAAATTCTATCAACAAACTAAATATCAACAAACAACTAACTGGAACAGAAATGTACTAGATGCTCTTAAGTAAAAAAAAAAAAATCAGAATTGTAAAGAGGATTTAGACTCTTGTTTATAAGAGATACAAATATTCGAAGCGCTAATTTGTATATATTCGAGATTCAATCAAGAATTCATGAAGTCAAACGTAGTTTTAGATTTGTCTTTATTATGAATTACGGACCTTTTTCCAGTTTATTAATTCGCCTTTAGACTTGTCTTTATCATGAATTACGGACCTTTTTCCTGTTTATTAATTCGCCTTTTCAGTTCTGAACTTCAATATGAAAACATAATCAAAGACACAAGATTCGAAAATTACAACCGAATATATTAACGAAGTACCTTAAACATGACCCACCCACCCTCCATTGCCCATAAGGAAGTCTCAAGTGTGGCATGAGCAACCATGCTGCAGCGGATATCCGGAGTAGTGCCTGCCCGTCCCCAACACCTGTAGTTACGTGCCTGCCTGATCCCATGACTTACAGGATGATCTACAGCAATATAACTTCCACATTTTCACTTCCTCGAACGTCACCACTTTTTTACAAACCTCTAATTACAACCTTCCTGGGAGATATGTACTCTTTGGTTTTCGATTGAAATGTAAAATAATTTTTTTAAAATATAAAAAAAATCTCCATACCTATTTGCATTTCAAATTTTCAAAGACACTTTTGAACGTCTGGCGTCGTTCACCTTTAATAGATTAAAGAAAAACTAAAACATGAGACTGGTATCTTATCTCCCCACCCCCCAATATTAAATATCGAAATCACTATAACCAAATAAATACTAAGTTAACACTTAAATACATAAAATAGCCATAATACTACTCAACATTCTGTGTATCTTTGCATAAAAGAGAAAAACGCAAAAAGGAAAGAAAGCAAAAAGAAGAAAAACAAAATTAAATTAAACATAATACATATTATCATCATATTCCTTTAACTCGTTGGTAATTATTATATTTAAAATACTTTCAAACAAATGCATAAAATAAATTAATCTTGCAACTCGATAAAAGTAGCCACATATGTAAATAGGACCAAAATATATGAGAAGGCATTCTACCATGACGTAATATTTTAGGTACAAGTTGAATATTATTTATTTACCGAGGTCTCCTAATATAACTTTAGTTTTCTAGTATGTTTACGCAACATATACAACACAAACCTATCCCCATTTCGTTCGTTATCACTATTATTTCTTTAGTGGTTATTCTTTCTCCCCTAGTAACCATTCGTATTCATCAACGAGAGGGCGAAAATCAGTGGTCACAGAAAGATGTGAATCAGAACAAAAACAATGAACCGAATCGATAGTTTCCAGAAATGTCTCATTTTCTAGTGAGTTATGAAAGGCGGGAAAGAGACTAACTACAAACTAGTTGAATTAAACAATTTTGACCGACTCCTTTACAAACACATGAAGTTTAGAAAGATTGAAATAAAAAGGAAGAATTAACCCGTACGCTGGACACTTTCAGAGATGTTGCCTGCACAGAAGCTGAACGTCATCTGGGATAGTTAAAGGAAGGACGCATGGTCCTCTTTCCAAGATAGGGAGAAGAGGAGAAGTAAAAGAGAGAGAGAGAGAGAGAGAGAGAGAGAGAGAGAAAGAGATACGTGAGTTGGAAGCCGCCACAGTTTTCCAAAAGAGCGAGACATTAATTTAAAAATCGATCTCGCGCTTTATGAAAGACAATTCTGACATAAATAGGACGAGAAACCGATATATTTAGAATTCATTAAAATATTAACACAAAAGGGCCTTCTTCACCATTTTTGGTTTAATATTTAAGTCTAAATCCGTGATACGCCCTAATGAAAATTTTGAAATTCACACTTTGAACACTACCAGCACATGGGACTGATAAAACTTTAATCCACTTTTTTGTTTCCTTTTTCCTATATTATTTTCTTCTAACGAGAAATCCTTAGCCCGTTTCTAACCCCTCCCCAACCTTGATTATATTTGGCAATTTTAATATCTTTTACCATACTCCCTCATATCTCCGGCTTCTCGATACTTTTTTAACTTTACTACTCACTCAACATGTTTCATCCCCTATCCAGTCATATAAAAAATATAGTTGATCTTGTCTCTTCCTCCTTCACAATTCGTAACCCTCGCATTTCCAATCACTTCTTAATGATGTTCGGTTTCTCTTTTCCTTTATTACTCAAAACTCACGTATCGTCGCCTCTCTTCTATTGAGTAGGATCTAATGACCAAGAGAACTTGCCCTACTCCATCCCTCTCTGGTCTTTACCATTACTACTACTGACCTAAATAAGACTCTGCAAACTTTTTACATGATCCTCTCCCCCTGCATTGATGTGTATGGGGCCCTTTTCCCCCACCTCTGCTCCTTGGTTTTCTGATTCTATTTAGAGAACAAAGAAACGTAAACGAGGCTGTGAGAGACGTCTTGAGGTTGTCCACACTCGTGGCACTGAGAGGAATAATTTTCCTCGCCTACTCATTTTGCACCCACTCCTACACCGCTCTTTTGAAGTCTTCCCGTGGAGCACACACCCGTCGTATCCACGCTGAAAACAAAACAACACACACACTTTTAAGACTTATAGCCAATCTTTTTACCTCTCCTCCTTTCCTTTCCTCCCCTCCTTTCCTTTCCTCTCCCAAGTTTTTTGTAAAGATAGTTCATTTCCCATCTGGGATTCTCTCCGCACCTGCCCTTTGCACCTGGTAATTCCCCCTTTTTCTACTCGCTAACTCTTTTTTCTTATCCCTCTGTCCCATTATAAATTCCCTTCTATTCACGTTGAAAAATACCAGTTTTCTTGACTATTTTTCTTTAAGTCTCTATCATCAATTGCTCCCTAGTCTTTTCCAAAACCTCGTTTGTACCTTTAACACCTCCTTTCATCTAGAGTAATACAATCTAATATCAAACTTCCTGCAATTCTGCCAATCCTGAAGAACCCCAGCTAGACTCGGCTTTAATGACTTGACAGGTTACCGCTCTATTTCTCAGCTCCCGTTCCTTTTTAAAGTCCTTGAGAGGCTGGTGTTAGCCAGGGTTCTTGGTCTTCTTCCAACATTGGTAAGTTTTTCCAGTCTGGCTTTAAGACAGGACACAGCACTGATTCACCTCTCTTACATAAAACTAGCTACCTTCGTCGTACGGCGGATGCTGGTCTGCCTGTCATTCTAATACTTGGTATCCCTATGCAGCACCCGATATTGTCGATCACATAGTTTTTCTTCGTCGTTTTCGGCAAATTCTGATTTTTTTCTGGGGCCATCTTTGAATGTTACCGCTCGTATCTATTATCTTTTACCAAATCTTTTCATATATCGAGTGATATAGCTAGGCAGAAGGTGCGTATTAACGTTCGGCAAGGCTCGTTTTTTTGGCCGCTCCTTTTTCCTGTATATCTTTTACCTCTTGGAATTCGTATACATTGTCTTGATATTTCATACCATTTCTATGCTGATGACACTCAATTTTATCTCTTTCTCCGCAACCTCGTTTGTTGCGACTCTTAGAGTACTTCTCTCCAACCACTCTCTGAAACTCAATCATAAAAAGACTATGGTGTTACTGGTGGGTATTCCCTCGGATATTGTCCGCTGTAACACTATTTCTCCTTTTATTAACCTTGGTGTCTTTTCTGCTCCATTGCTCACCACTGTTAAAAACGTAGACGCTACCTTTGATAGTCAATTATCTCCCAAAGCCCATATCGTTAACGTCTCTAAATCTTATCTATGCATTCTCCGTAATCTTAGCCGCATCCGCTTCCACTTTGTTCACAATTAGTTCGAGATTCTCCATCAAGCTTTCATTATCTCTCATTTCGATTACTCTAACTCAATTTTCGCGACACTCACGCGACCACTATTCGACTCCCTCAACTTGTTCAAACAATTGCATCCCGTGTTCTTCTCCACCGGCGACATTTCTCTCGTGCAACCCACTTTGCCCCGTGATCTATTCCGGTTACTGATTCAATTTAGAATCCCCTTCAAGGTCCTTCTTTTTTATATATATGTTATTAAACCCCGTAGCACCTTTCTACCTGTCTTACGCACTGAACTTATTCCTGCACTGTGATATGTGCGTGCTTTCTCGATATTTGCTCCTAAAATGTGGAATACCCTGCCTGTTGCCTTACGCTCACTCCACCCCCTGCCTCGGTACTTTGAAGCCATGCACTTCTTTCAAGCTTTCTTTATTACGAGTATCCCAGTACTATCAACAATAGCGAAAATTGTGAAGAAGAAAATGAAATTGCTGAAAAAATGTAAAGCAATTATTCGCTGCACTTTCTAGCCTGATTTTTTTTAAACAGCCGATATTAAGTTGCAAATAAAAAGTTAACGAAAATAAAATGGCTAGAACATCCTACACACATTTTCCAAACACCCTGTAGATATAGAGAATAAAAGGTGGTTTATTATTATTATCATTAGATGTAGTAGTAGTATCCACATTTTCCTCTCTTCCTTTGTCTCAGCGCTCTTTCACAGTGAAAATGCTCCAGTTGGTTATGGGAGTTACTTTTCTGTACCAAAATAAAATTAGTGTCGCAACTTCTTCACTCAACCGAGGCTTTTATCAGCGATGGTGTTGTAGGTGAGGTAGTTTGGGAGTAGATGGTCGGAAAATTAAGGTGCAGTTACTCTGACTGTAATCATTACTTCTTCCTCTTCCCGATGGCGCAGCTATGTTGTGGTTGACCGGATGACTTAATGTTCCGGATGAGGATTCCGGATTTCTTGTTATCTCTCTTAAGAGGTGTATGTTTGTATGTACGTGTTTTCCAGTATGGGAAAGAAGAATGTAAGTTGTGAGGTTTTTTAACTCTTCTAAAAAGAAGTGATTTGGTGTGATTTTGTTAGGCCAGGATGAATTGTAGTGAAATTAGTAAAGGAATCTGTGTGATGGTGTAGTTGAGTTGGTTTATGGTTAGGGTGTCCGAAAGAAAAGAAGGGTAGTACAGTTATTCCGAATGTATTCAACCTCTTATTCTTCTATCCAATGTCATTGATTTGTTGTGGTGTAATAGATGATTTGATGTTCTATAATAGCAAAGAATCTCAAGATAAGGAAGCGAAATTCTTTCCTTGCTATTCAATTGATTGGTGTATGTTTGTATGCAAGATGAAAGAAGGTGATATGTAAGTTTTGATTGTTAAATTATTCTGGAAGGATGTGAGTACGTGTGAGATTGTTGTTTCAGGTTAACTTGGGGTGAAATTTATGGAGCAGAACAGAAATGGAAGAGGTGAAATTGATAGAGCAGAATAGCAAATGAGGTGGTGAAGTAAATAAATGAAAGAAAATCATAAAAAGCTAAGAATAAGAGAGTAGCAAAATTAATTAAATTAAAACCTTGTTTTCCAAAGAAAACTTCATTTAAAAGAAACATGTTTCCATAAAGAATCAGAAACTTATAAATACGAACCCCATTGCCGGCGATGTAATAATTGCTGATCAACCGAAACTTCGCCTCCTCCTCTCTTCGTGTCGGTGGTGGTGCGAATGCTAAGTTATTTTGGTGTGTGTAGGAAAAAGGGGCGTGTTATTGCCTCTTCTTCGAACAGGCCATCGATCTAAGGAGGATTTAGTAAGTTAAAGACCAAGGTCGTCTGATGTGAGGAGAGCGGTTCGGTGGATAGCGAGTTCTCGCTGGCTTCATCTCGGGTTAAACTCAAAGATAGCGAAAGCCAATTCACTCATCTAACCTTAAAAGTTTTAAAATATGACAAAAGGAGGAATAAAATTGTGTTAGAAGCACATGACCAAACTAGTTATAACACGAGGCCACATAGTGTTGCTTTTAGTGGGTGGACGAATATACATAGATCCATAATTTTCGAAATGCAAGAAGTGTTATGGAATTGGCTACCCTATTCCACACTACCACCACATAAACGCATCTTTATAGTTCTCTCCCTTGCATTTTGAAATAATCAAAATGAGCCTAAGAAAAGAATACTATGATATTTTGAGAGCGTTGACTACAACCGGATCATTTATTATTTTTCTCCTTTTTTTATAAAAGCAAAAAAATACCCGAAATACATTGTCATGAACGTTGGGTTTTTTAAATGTGTTCGTAAATAAGAGTGATGAGGTCAGGGAAGGTAATCCAAAGGAGATTAATTGTAGTCCAAGTGACTAAGAGAAAACAAAACCATCCAGAATTGTCCCCGCACTGTAATGGAAGGAAGTTTCCTTTAGATAACAATGCCAGAACTGATACGTCAATCAAATTCTCTCTCTTTCATTTCTTGGAATTCAAAATTCGTTTAAATTTTTCATTAGTTGTAATGCAAACACCTTTACATAAACGGCCGTTATCTGATCAATTGTTGAATTTTATCACCTTTCGCCAACATCAATGAAATCAGCTCCATTAAAATTTTTAAACTTTCTTTCTAATGCTTGTCTTAGATTTTTAATCTTTACTTAAAGAGACTGAGTTCCCTTCATTAATGTGTTAACTTATTAATTCATTGCCTCTCCCTAAACATAAATGTCACTAATTTAGGCAATACTACTTAATAGTTATTGAGTATATTTAGCTAAATTTTGCTTTAGTTGATTTTCAAAATGCTCATTTATAATTTTCAATAGAAACCTAAATTGTGTGGAAAAATCACTAGCGTAGTTAAGGTGGAGGCCAAAAGGGCACAAATTTAAATGTGTCCCATCCCTTTTTTGAATGACAAAAACAGTTAATAAAATGGTTAACTTTGGAATTGAACTGTGTTAATCACTTCTTATATTGTTTCCGTGTCAGAATGACAAAATGTAGCAATATAAATTTTGACTGGTACCTATATTTGATAAATGTAATATCTCTGTTTCACATTTTGTAGTTTATTTCTTGTCATCATGCATAAGTATTCTGTATTAAGAATTATTTCTATTGTTGCTGTATCAATATGGAATATCTCTGTTTCACATTTTGTAGTTTATTTTTTTAATCAGGTTATCGATCTAAGAAGGATATACAAGAATAGTTATTTTAAAGTCATTCATGATATCAGACATTCGTATGGTGGGCGCCCTTAAAGGAGATCATGCCCCCGGGCCCTCAAATCCCTAGCTAAGCCAATGGGCAAAATGGGATAATTTTTTAATTATTTCCAAGATAGCAAAGCAAGAAATAAAATAAACTATAGGCATTAATTATGTTACTAATACTTTGCTATTAGCTATGATAATTGATAAACAGCCATGAGTTGGTCGTATATAGTGATTTCTTCGAAAATCTCGTTGTTTAGTTCGCTGAGTACAATCAAATTTTCAATGGCACTGATAAGAGAGTTATTGACTTGTAATTATTTCTTTATCCCATTTTTTTAAAAGCAATAAAACAGAGCATTTCGAATTAGGTCAGTGGTATCTTGTTTTCTAGGACCTTAATAACAAATTAAGCTCGATATTCCTTCTCACATTTTATAATGTATATTTCTGTAACACCTTCTCTAAATGCTTTGACATTTTTCATGCTTTTTTTTATTGGATTTCTTGATCAGTGGAACACGATTCACATTTATTCTTGGATTGATATCTGGTCTTTGGTGTCCATTATTGGTTACAAAGTTCTAAATCAGCCTGCTCCATTTAATCATGATTTTTTTTCCGTGTTTATACTCGTAGTTTATTCCTACGTTTATAGTTGGAGGTTGTTTCATTTGTTGTAGCGATTTGTTGTTTTTCCGTTATTTTTCACTTATTTGTGAGCCATGTTCTTGGTCTTCTGAGTTTCTCCTTAACAGTTTGTTGAATTAAGTTTAATTTGATTCCTTTCACTGATGTACAACCTCATTTCATTTTTCGCCTCTTAACAACATTTTGTGGAAAGTTCACATTTTGTCACTCAGTAAACTATGTTTCAATGTGTTTGTTTAGTAAGAGTAGCCTATATAAAATAGTTAAATTTAAAATTTTTGTGACAACAGTTGTCTTATGAGAATTCTTCCAGCTGATAAGTAAATTACTTAACGATTTACTATCTTAACCTATGAAATTTTATGATGTGCCTATAATTCAGAATAATTACAATCAATAATAATAGTATTATATTAATTTAGTCTCATATATTATTAATGAAAATTAACTTTTCTGAATGCCTTTCTCAAGGATCAAGAACACATCGAAGGAACTGGATTTAGCTGAGTAATGGAAACCAAGAGAACAGCTTGTAATTGCAAATCAAAACACAGATGGTAACACAAAAAAAAGGAAATAGCAAAATAAAATTAGGTTGGAGAGTGGTAGAGGAACTAAGTCGAATATTTTAAAGCAACGTACCTCAATGTTTAAAACATTTAACTTATTTTATCCATGAGTTAACCTGCTCTAGTGGCTTCATTTATTATTCATTCGAATTGGTTTTAATCTTATAAGGAGAAATTTTTTGATTGTTCAGAATTATGACTAGAAATGTATTTTATTTTGCACGACCATATGCTATTAGCCTTCGAAACTAAAAATAAAAAAAATTAGTAATTGTAAGAGGGAAATCTGAAGTTCTAGACCTGAACAACTTTACTCAAGTGCAAACAAGCTAGATTTTTCATCGAGATCAACATCATTAGTCGTGTTCCAGCTCTCCTATATTATAAAGCGATAACCTGTTGACCAAAAAACCCGGATCAATTATCAAATGAATTAACATGGATTACCTTAAAAAAAACTTGCGTTCTTTTAAGTTTCATATCGTCAAAAATTAATCGTAATAACAATCCTAAGGACTATTTGGCGATGGTAACAAAGTGAGCAACTAGGAACATGAATTCTTTCGAAGACTCCAAAGACTTTCCAGTAAAAATCAATTCAAATTAGAAAACCTCACATCCATCGACGAACTAATAAATCCATCGCATTTTCTGAAGAGAACCGGTTGGTGTGGACGGAGTGGAAATCCGATTTATGGACAACACTTAATAGAAGGGCCTAAAACAGTGTAAGCAAAGTTGGTTACTACGGGAGGATGCGCTGATATGTTCCATCCTGTGTTGGGAGAGTTTCTTAAGAAATTAATATCACATCCATCGTTTCTTTGACCAACCAGACTACCAAATTTGTCTTCTTATGACTTCTTTCAATGAGAATTTGTTAGAGTCGTCTGAGATCAGCCATCTTCTATCGTTGACCTGGAGAAATGATGTTCGAAAAACTATCACTTCTATCAAAACTGATATTATTGACAATATCATTAAAAATATTTCTATTAGTATCAAGGAGTGTTTGGAAGCCAAATAGATAAAATAGATAGAAATTTAAATAAATAAAGCGTCAAAATGATATATGATTGTTTAAATTCAAACTCATTTTGAGTGATCGTGTGTTTTATTCTCGGGTTTTATTGATAGATACAAGTTTCCTCTCTAAATATTATTGACCATAAAAATATATTCGTTATCTTCAATTTTATTCAAAAGACTATAGGAAAGATCTGTACAAGTAATAGGTTCCGATGAGTCTTCATTAACAGTACTCGAAGCGGCGGTTTGAATTTATGCATAAATATTCAACTCCGTAACATAAATGCAACCGTGATCAGTTGGATAACAATACCACGCTATTTCGCTTTTTATTTAACTAAATAATAATCGGTTTATTTAAATAAGGCTAAAAAATAATTTGGGAGGGAGGGAGGCTTTGAATTTGATGAAAGAAATATTGAGATTCTTTACACAAGTATGTTTTTAAGCGGGCAAGAGAACGCTGATCGGTCATTTTTGGCATATTATGATGATGGAGAGAATATACATAGGTGAAAGTAATATTATTGGCACTATCGAAATAGCAGGAATCATTTTAAATATTAATCAGTAATATAAAATAATTTAATTCTTAATTTGACTTATGAATTCTGAATTTGAACAGTTCATCATTGGCTGTCATTGAACATTCTAGATTATCTGCCTGATGTTAGTTTCCAACATGGGTCTCATATCCTCAACTAGAACAGTTTGGGTTTAAATGACACCGAGATTAACCTCGACCTATAACTTAGATGCCCAATTATCTAACTTGAATATCACTCTCTGTCAAGCTATTATATATATTTCAAAATTGTTTACAATGATTTGCCATTTTTCATGTCTTTTGAAAATCTTTGACATACCTTGAATTTGATAATTATTCGAGCTGTTTTTCTTATAATTAAATTATCTTAGACTCTGTACGCATTAAATTGAAAAATAACTGCTTAGATTTATATGGAGGGGGATACTTATGTTCCTAATTTAAGTATATAAGGTGACCCACCTTGAATCTGTATCATAGTTTGAAGATGAAATATACAAATAATTAAGGCCTAGTTCAATTTGTTTGCCATGTTGTCGGCCAAATTTGTGATGATATCTTGACTGATAAAGCTGCATTTTTGTTCAATAAACATCCGCAACTGCTCAAAATTGAATGGCTTCTGTTTATCAGACGCTAGTTTGATTATCACCCATAAATTTTCTATTATGTTAAAATCTGGCGAATTCTCAGGTCAAAGCCTAATAGATTCAATGTTATTTTTAGCCGAAAGTTTTGTTATTGCTTTTGCTTTAGGACAAGGTGCGCTATGATGCTGTTAAGTACAGTTATCCTACCCATATTGGTCTTGAACTGTCAGGAACATGTGCAGATAAAGCACATTCTTTGCCATTTTTAGTTCATGGCAGGTTTTGTTAGTGCTCCAGTTCCCTAAGATCAGAGCAGCCCCAAACATGGAGAGTGTCCTGATGCTTCCTGTGGACACGACGCAGGGATTCATGAAAGTGCTCCCATTTTCTCCTCTTAACCAGGGGTCTTCAAGACGCTCCAAGCAATCGGAAGGGAGCTTCATCGGATAATATCACTTTGCCCCAGTCTTCAACAGCCCATTCCTGAAATTTTCTATAAACGAGTGTGCCTATCAGTACGGTTGTTTTGCGTGATATGAGGCCTTTTCGTGGCCCTTATGTACTTGAGACCTTAGCGAAAATTCTTCCCCTCATTTTGCGCAGTAAAGTGTTCACACCTGCTTGTTTCCAATCGTGAGCAAATTAGCACAGGAGGCAACCCGATCCTTGGGCTTGGACCTTCCCAAGAGGTGATCTAGACGTTCATTTGAATCTCTTGAGATTCAAGAGGCTTTCTTCACAGGATTGTAACCAGAGAATGCCAAAGCATGTCTAGTTCAGTTAGTAATGGAAAATAGCGTTCTCAAGGTTAGAATGCTGAACCAGATCGTTCAGGAAAATGTTTGTTGTTTACAATACTAATTGGAATCAGAAATATGAGCATGGAAATACTTGTATGTTAAGCGCATAACATGACCGAAATGAAATTGAGATTACCCACTAGTACGCTTTATTTTCCTAAACATGACGCTTAAATTAATACCATTTTTACCTTTACGGAGCGGTGCAAATGCCGATAAGACACGTGATAAGGAGGAAATGCTACGGTAAAATAGGCGCGGAAGTTTAAGTCATAATCCTACTAGAGAGTTCAGGGATGGCGGTGAGATGGAGGCTTATTGGACTCCAATTTGTCGTACTCTTCCCCCTACCATATTTTCTGGATGCGCCAATACGTTGCGACCCCAAGGAATAACGTAGGCTCAAAACTCATTATGTCTCTGATACTAGGAGGGTGACCTTAATAATGTCCATTGCTGGTGCTAAAGATCGGCGGTTCTTGTTCCCCTTGCGTCCTTGCGGCACCTTTTTTTATAGCACCCGTCCGGCGACTGCCTACAAGGGTATAAGCGCCGTAATTAATTACAAGCAGAATGCTCGGCTATATTAAAATTTAAAAAATGTCAGCAACACCAAACCGAAAAAAAAACAAGACAAAAAACAATGAACAAAGAAAACAAAAAAAAGCCAAAGCAAGAACAAAGAAGCACGTTCCGGTGACGGAAAGAAGCCGCCCTTCCCTTGACGAAGTAACATGCGACCAAAACCAAAGAGTATCAAATAAAATAGAGGAGGCTGGCCTCCTCCAAAAAGTCAAATAGTACAAATATCTATGTGCACGAACGCCTCCCTAGTACAAGGGACAAGCGGTAGCGTCCCACTCGTTCCGGTACCGGGCGAGCTAACGTGCGCGAAGATCACCCAGACAGGGAGATTCAACAAGAATGTGCCGAACAGTCTGGGGGACAACGCAGCCATCACTATAAGGAGCAGGCTAGCGCTCCATCATATAGCGGTGCGTCTTGTTAGTGTGTCCAATTCGGAGACGACAGATAGCAATCTGAAGCCGTCAAGGCATTTTGGGGGAGGGAGGTAGATCCATGGGAACAGTCGCGGCGCAATGGCACGCAACTTTAAGTTCCCTTCGGTCGTCTCCTCTCTTCTTTGCCGAGCAACCCGGACGACTGCCGTGATTCCTGCTATGTAGTCGATTTGAAGAAGAGCGAAATGCCGTCTGCTCGCCCAGTCCTCGCGCCCTCTTTTCCATCTTCACGGATTGAAGCAACCGTGGTGTCAAGCATACCGCAAACCAGGGGTTGCTGAGATTCCAATGCCCCGAAAACACTCATGGCGCTCTGCTGGCACCATGTGGCATTAGGGCATTTGAGTAAAACTAAATCAAATTTCAGGGAAGAGATTATCTCTTCCACCGGGATTGGGCGAAGAGGCAGGCAATTAATTCAAATACAAAAGAAATACTAAACACCAATAGTAAAAACGATTCGAGATAGAACAAAATTTAATTGTGAATAACCGAATTTTACATCACGGTGAGAGGAACTTGTGAACACTTATTATGTATGTACTTTATAGAGACTTTTTCAATAATTTTAATATGTTTTGTTAGTTCATTGAGCATTTAAAATTAAAGTTATGTTCTAACAGTTCCTGTTTTTCCCTAGTCTCTGTTAGTCCTACTACCTTTTTGATTCCTTCAACTTTTACTTGTCTTTTCTCATCTTCTTTCTATATGTGAAGTGGTCCTACGGATATGGAGGATATGTCTTCCACAGACTGTCACTTTCCCTAACTTCACTTCATCTACGAATATTTCATTACAAACTTAATAGGTTTTCTCTTCTTAGCTTTGAAGAATTAAAAATAATCAACGTCACTTTCTCAGTTTTAACTCGCATTTAACCCCCTATCAATAATTCTTTGCCATTTATTCGCGCTCAATTATTCTTTATACCTTTATCATCTCAGTAACCATAACATATTAAAATAATTGAGCTAAATTTGTTCTCATTCAACATCCCTCCCACCCCGTCCCATCCCCCGCCCCTTTCTCTTTTTTATATTCGACCTTCCTTACTTCCTTTAATCTTTATCCATCACCTCTTCAACCAACGCTGACCTTTTGTCAATAAACTCGTAGACAAAACTAGTCTACTGCAGCTCATTTCACCTTAAATTTTGATCAAAGCCTAAAGTAATTACATCTGCAGCATTCGATTCATGGCTGAAATTTAAAAGGTTGCACAGAGCCATCGTCACACAAGAAACTACTCTTTAACTTCGAAATGGTAGCAAGTAAAAAAAATCGCTATGAAAATCCATATTGGTTTTAGTTAGCAGCTCGACTCCCTTCGCACGAGCCATTTTTCCGTATTTTTATTCCAGGTCGGAGAAATTTAACTATAGATTTACGATGTCTCTTGAGAAGGAGAATTTCTTTCATAAAATAGCGTGAACCGAGCCGTGCCTACGAATATTTCAACGAATTAGGCTGCACCAAGCTTATATTTTGCGATTTCGTTGCAACACTTATCAGATTTCAAGAAATGCTAATTTGGAATAAAAATCATTTAAGGGAAATAAATTTTAAATAATAATTTACATTATAAAATAAATTTTAGATAGATTGATAAAAAGAAGATCCAGCCGCCCATCATCACGACTGAAAAAGTAACAACGTAAATAAACTTTTGCATTTTACCTTTCCAGCGCTCAGTCTTTCTCGTGGAGTTTGTCCTAATTCCTACCTCGCCAAAGATGATTGTGGAGCCTTAAATGGACCAAAACAGAACAAACCATAAAATTATTTTTAGTCCAGTTGTCTGACCTTTAGGGGAAGTTAACATTCCGCCTGTAGGTTCTCCTGCATAATGTACAGCACTTGTATTTCTATCACATCTTCCATAGTTGTTACCAGGGAAAGTCAAAGTTTCCTAAAATTAGTGTACGATAACCAGAGCCGTATCAACCGCCCCCCGGGGGGCCTCGGCTTTTGAAGGGCCCCGCTGTGGCCAATTTTTTTATTTCATTAATGAAAATATAAAATTTTCGAATACACATTTTCTGTAATCATCTGATTTATCTCTTTCCTTTCAACTCTGTCATCAATGATAGACTAGAATATTTGTATTACAGAAATATTGTTATGGGGGGCCCACAATCTTGATTTGTGGGGGGCACTAGACATTGCTACGGCTCTGACGATAACCTACAGCAGCGGTTTTCACCCGGAGTACCATGGGAACGACCAAAAAAACATTTCTAAAATGCAAAAATTGCAAAAAAATATGTATTTCAAACATTTCTAAAAAAAAATCTAACGACACTTGAAAGTATTTTGAAACTAGGTTCTTTGCAATGTGCAACATAAAAACAAAGAAAAGAGAAAGATTGGAGACAGTGAATGAAGAACTAAGAGTTGCCTTATCAACCCAATATTAAAGAATTATGCGATACTTCTCAAGCTCAAATTTCCCATTAAACTTTTAAAGGTAAGATTATTTATTTTCAAATTTTTATGTCTTATTCTTATTAAATTCGGTTAAATGCACATCGTGCTTAATTTTGAAGTGCTGTTCACGTAATTAAGTATTTAAACGTAAATATTTTTTTATTGAGGTGCCACGGCTACTTCTAGAAAGCAATTAGGGTGCCCCTATCATAAAAAGGTTGTAAACTATTGACCTACAGGTATGAACTACGTATGGGTAAAGGTTATAAAAATATGTATGTATAAAATGAGTTATGGAAGATGTGATAGATATACAGAAGTTCTGATCTTTTTGGACGGTACTGCAATAATCAGACTTTATTCTAGGCAAGGGAGCAAGTTTTCTTGCCCCAGTGTTCGATTCAGTAATGGTCTGTTTCAGCCAATTCAGTCAGATATTACCCAGAACTTCTTATGAACAGTATCTCCAACCCGGTTTCTTTTATATTTCCTGGATAAAATCTCTTACACAGAAAGGTAACAATACACTACCTACAGCCATTATAACCTTAAAGCGTTCGTTGTTAGAGAAGCCTCTTTGTACGAACAAATTTAACACTAAGAGTATGTTCATCATTTTCCATTACAGTTCTGGCTATAAATATGTTTAGTAAGGTGAACTGCGCTGTACGCATTGATGTTATGCGGTTAGTAGAGCAATGAGTAGTGACCTTAACACCGCATCAGGCATGCCTGTGGGACGCTCTTTATCCACACTAAGCGAATGGCTGTATCCAATAGACCAATCTAACAGCCCTAAAAAGATCTGTATCAATTGAATATTGTAATCTTCACTTTTGCCGTCTCAATAAACAAGACGGGTGACTCCAATGGAGTTGTCCGATGCAGTGTGAGTAGCTAATCATTAATATCCAACGCAATATTAGTAAAGTCAAGAATCTGTT
This sequence comes from Ceratothoa steindachneri, assembly GCA_963969495.1. NCBI lineage: Eukaryota > Metazoa > Arthropoda > Malacostraca > Isopoda > Cymothoidae > Ceratothoa > Ceratothoa steindachneri. The sequence goes on from OZ018321.1 coordinate 88,846,815, forward strand.
CCCACAGCCATTGTAACTTAGACAATTCTCAGCACGGTGCAGTTTTTTACCTTTGATAATTTTCAAATTCTACAAAAAAGGGAAACCTCGAATCTTTTAAATAGATAAATGTTAATTAAACACCTTTTACTTAAACCTCGAACAGACTTCGAAATGATAAATTAATAAATAGTGTAGAAAAATCGATATCCCACCCTAAAAACAGAGGCCCTGTCCGGTCACCACAACGTCCTGGCGTTTGGCAGCGTAACGCGATTACTTACGCCCCCCTCCCTCTCTCCCCTCGACTCGCAGGTCACCAGAAGGCCTCCTTCAACCACGAGATGTACGAATCATCAGATTTCTGGGCCGGCGAGCATAACATTGGTTAAACCAGTACTATTTCCCCTAAGAGTTGGGATCTAATTTCGCGTCATAGACGAAATTAGAGGAGCGGTGACCAAAAGCCAGAAGATGCTTCAGGGCTAAGTGGAAGACGCTCGGGGGAAAGGCGTTAAAGGAGCGGGCCTTACTTCCTAAGCCCTCACCACCCCCACCCCCTTTCCTTACCTCCAGTGGGTTGGTGAAGTATATAGGCTGATAACTGGAGAAGAACGAGGAAGATCGAGTTAGAGATCGATTCTACGAGGTCCGGCGGCAGTGCCGGGCAATCAAAGAAAGGAACAGAGAAGAAGCTCATGCTGAGCCAGTTCCTGGTGGTCACACCGAAAATTAGGTTGTTTTTTTGTATTGAGAATTACTCTCTTTCATCTCTCGTCAGAGAAACTCCCTATCCCGGTTTGCAACAAAAACCAGAGATAGTCCTCGCCATTGAGGAATACCCAAAGTGAACTTCCTCAACCCCCGCCCCATTCGTCAAAGAATTCACTGTTTGCTCATAGCTCGTCAGTGCGAACCATTCCAATATTAACCCGAAGATTGGAAAAACATACCTTCACGGTCCTGTTGTTTAAATCATCTGACTAAGACAACGTGCTTAACGCCATCCGCCGCCCTCACCGAAATCACCTGTTGCTTCAAGCCCGTCTCCGCGCCAGTCAAACAGCTGGGTGTCTGTGAACACGCCCATGCGCCTAACCGAACAAACTTTTTTCGTCTACATAAAAATTCAAGGCCAAGGTCATTCTCCAGCCGGATTCACGTGTGGTTTTTTTTTAAAGGTGAAGAAATCCAATTATTTTTTCGTGTCAATTTGTGTCCAATATAAAAGTGAGCTTTGGGTTAACCATTACTTTATATTCATATGGTTTAAAAGAGTAAGTCTAACATAAACTCGTTTAATTCATAGCTGTATAGTTTGTTTTTAGATTTCAGTTTTTTTATGTTGTAATTAAATATATATTTTTTTAGAAGTTTTTAATTCAATCCTCGAAACGCTGCACATGGCACTAGAAATCCTCAAAGATTAAATATCGTAAAATAATATAGCACTCTTAGAGAAAACGTAATCAAGGACTTATTCAAGTACGTAGCAAACCTACGTACGTATACCACCACTCGGCCCTTACAATACCGCGACATAAATATATATAGTGAGTGTAGTAGAAGAGCTATGAAATATATGTATGAAAATACGATGTGACATAAAGTAAGGCAACCGCAAGAAAGGGCAATTGTAAATGAATGGGAAAGAAAGATGAATAAGTTAGTTAGGAAAGTGTAGGCAAAGAGGAGGGGACATGAGTGAGAAAGAAAAGTGACTAAATCTGAAAAGGTATCTGTAATAATTAGCCAATTTGGGTAAGTAGGAGAGAAGAACAAGAAATGTAAAAGGGCAACTGTAAATTAGTGGGAAATACAATTATAATAAGAGGCAATGGTAAAGGTAAATGAGTAGGAATGAAATATAGAAAAAAATGTAAGTCATTTGTCGTAAAAAAAGGACAAAGGAACATAAATAAAAAAAATAGAAAGGCAACTGTAGTAAAAATGCAAAGAAAAATGCTAAGAATGGCGACTATAGTAATAACACAGAGAAGATGTCAGGAAAGGCAACTGTAGTAAAAACGAAAAGAAAGATGAGAAAAGGCAACTGTATTAAAAAGCCCAAGAAAGAATGTTGGGAGGGGCATCTGTAGTAAAAACCAAAAGGAATATGGTAATAAAGGCAACTGCAGTAAATCAAAAAAGTAAATGAGTGAGAGAAACAATGTAGTAAAAATATTAGGGAAGGCAAGTGTATTAAAAACGAAAAGAAGATGGCTGGGAAAGGCAACTGTATTAAAAAGACCAAGAAAGAATGGTGGGAAAGGCAACTGTAATAAAAACAAAAAAGGAAGAGGGTGGAAAAGACAACTGTAGTAAACACGAAAAGGAAGATCGTGAGAGAAGCAACAGTTGTATAAACGCAAATACAGAAGGGTGGAAAAAGCAAGTGTAGTAAAACGAAAAGGTAAATGGGTGGGAGATGCAACTGGATTAAAAATTTAAAGGAATAATGGTAGGAAAGGCAAATGTAGTAAATAGGAAAGAAAGAAAGGTAGAAAATGCAACTGTATTAAAACGCAAAGAAAGAGTTTAAAAAGGCAAATGTAGTAAAGACGCAAATAAAGAACGTTGGAAAAGCCAACTGTTGCAAAAACAGGTGGGGGGGGGGGAGATGGATGGAAGAGGCAACTGTAGTAAAAACAAACATGAAGATGGAGGGAAAGGCAACTTTAACGACAACTGTGAAAAACGAAAAGAATGGTGTTAGGAAAGGCAAATGTAGTAAAACGAAAAAGAAAATGGGTGGGAGAGGAAACTGTAGTAAAAACGCAAGAAAAGATGTTAAAGAAGGCAATTGTATTAAAAACGAAATGAAAGATGGGTGAGAAAGTCAACTGTATTAGAAACGAAAAGAAAGATCTCAGGGAAGGCAATTGTATAAAAAAAATGAAAAAGAAGATGAGTGGGAAAGGCAACTGAATTAAAAAGCCTAATAAAGAATGGTGGGAAAAGCAACTGTAGTAAAAACGAAAAGGAATATGGTGGTAAAGGTAACTGTAGTAAAGGGGAAAAGGAAATGGGTGGAAGAAGCAACTGTAGTAAAAAAGCACAGAAAGATGTTAAGGAAGGCAATTGTACTATAATTAAAAGAAAGATGGGTGTAAAAGGCAACTGTATTAAAAATCCCAAGAAAGAAAGGTAGGAAATGCTACTGTAGTAAAAACGAAAAGAAAGATGGTGAGAAAGGCAACTATAGTAAAATGCAAACAAAAAGGTTAAAAAGTCAACTGTAGTAAAAACGCAATAAGCGAACGGTGGAAAAGACAACTGTATTAAAACGAAAGGAAAAATGAGAGGGAGAGGCAACGATAGTAAAAATGAAAATGAAGATGGCGGAAAAGGCAACTCTCGTAAAAACTAAATGGATGTTGAGTCGGAACGAAAACTGTATTGGAATCGCAAAGAAAGTTGTTAGGGAAGGCAAATATAGTCAAAACAAAGGGAAAAATGGGCGGGAAAGTCAACTGTAGTAAAAACTAAAAAAAAAGATGGGTAGAATAGGCAACTTTAGTAAAAACAAAAAAGATGGGTGGGAAAGGCAACTTCAGTAGAAACGAAAAGAAAGATGGGTGGGAAAGGCAAATGTAGTAAAATACAATGGCTAACATTATGAAAGAAAGAGGAATAAACTGTAAAATTCAATTGTAAAAAGCAACTGCAGGAAAATGCACTTAGGGATGATGAATAGGAGAGGCAAATGTCAAAAAGGCAAAGGGTAAAAGAGTTGGGAAAAAAAATAAATAAGATAACACAGGCAACTCTAGCAAAAGGTCAGTGGTACATGAGCGGGAAAGGAAATGAAATGACATATAAGTGGGAAAAAGATAAATGGAAACGCGTCTAACCCCCAAAAAAACAGTAGGAGATAGTGGGAAAGAATGGTGAATATAAAAGAAAAATTACCCCTAAAGGCAATAAAAAATGAGTTTAAAGGAAATATAAAAAAAAATATTAAAAGGCAACTAGTGAAAGATAAATGAGGTATAAGCGAGAAAGAAAAATAAATAAAAAATGAAAGGCTAACTGTGGAAACAAGATAAAGTTGAATGGCTGGGAAAGAAACAGGAATAAAATATTGTAAAGGCAAATATATCAAAAAGGCAAATAGATTTAAATTTGAACGACACCTATGGTCAAAGGCAATATGGGAGGAGTGGGAATAGAAGATATATTAAATGAAAGAGGCAACCGCCCTAAAAGAGTAATGAGAGATGAGTAGGAAACGAAGTGTTAGATGAAGAAGAATGAACGTAGAACAAAAATGGAAAAGGCGACTTTGCTGAAAACTATTTTAGGAAGAATAATGAAAACCACCTCGTAAATTATTCGTCTGAGTCTTAGTTCCTTCTTAAGCCTCTACGAAAGAATAAGCAAGGAAGGATAATAGTGATAAATGGCTTTCCTTTGCAAGGGAACCGGCTGCCATTACGAGGAAGGAGTTTCTCGGTTACTAAGGCCTCAACTCTGACTTTAGCTACTAAACATGTTTTCCACATTTCTCCGAATCCTTCAATGTACTACTTACATTTCGATATTTTCTTTTTAACCATCGGTCTGTTCCTCTTATATCCGTTTAGTGCACATCCTCCTCCTTGTCGTCTTCTCTTCGTCATCCTGCAGAACCTTTAGGACGGTTCGTGTAGCAACACCAAGTATGCAACGCCTTTAGCTCCTGCGACTTAAATTGGGATCTTCGACCAAACATGACTGCGAAGACGTCATTGATGACGTAATTTAGGAAAGCCTTCAGTCTTTTCTTGGCAGGGTCGCGTGCGTGGGTAGGACTCTGCTCAAACCTGAGCGTCAAAATTTATGTAGTTTGGACATTGATTTGGCTCTTCTTGGCTCTTCCCAACTCTTCTCGAAAGAGCCTAGGGAAGGTCATGCAGAGCTCTATTCAGAAGTTGTAGGCGAAAAGGGATATTTATTTTCTTTATTTAAAAAAAATGACAAAAAGCAACGGAGAGATTTCCGCACTAAAGAATTTGAAAACAGATTCAGTTCAGAAAGTAATGGAGTCAGAGTAAGAAAAAATGTGTAAAGAACACAAAACCCGAGAAACAAAAATAGATTAGTGGAGACACTGGATACCAAAAGAGAAAACACAATTCTCTTCATGCCGGCTGTTTTCCGTATCCAAGGTCTTTGGTGGGGAGTATGGAATTAAACTTTTTTTTCAAATGGAGAAAAGGCAATTATTTTTCCTCTTACGTTCACGACTGGTTAATAAGTTACTGTACACAATTTTAAATAAAATTTCACTAATTTACAAGTCATTCCTTTATATTTTTTATTTCTACTTGAAGCAGGAGGAAGTAGCAGTGGGTTGGGGGTAGCTTCCATGGATCTCCCTTTTATAAAGAAGTTTCCTAATATCGCTACCATTAATTGGTTCATTTTGCAATTTAATTTCTTCCTAGCGCATTGCGCGGTTGTGTAGTATCCTATTTATTGATTTATTTTTGCATTTAATTTCTTCGAAATTGACTGATTAATCTCCTGCGATCCGTCCTAGAAAAAGACCTCCGAGAAACCCATTCCTAATTAATGACCCCCAAGAAATATCAATCCTAGAAGATAACCCCCAAAATATTAATCATAGTTGATGACCTCCAAGCAACTTATTGGTATATTTACAAAATAATCGGTAAAATAACTTTTAATAAAGAACACAAACAAATTAAATAAGCACAATTAAAATAACAGAAAAGTAAAAGATCAATTCAAAGGATAAAAAAAAGAAATATGATGGCAAAAATTATCAAATCCAATCTAACCGAATATATCCTGCCATATTGGTTAGTTTAAGTTAGGTAAGGTTACGTTAGGGTAGTTTAGGTTAGGTTAGGTTATGCTAACTTAACTTAACCTAACCTACCTAATATTATTTTAAACAAATTCAATTCTAAGTAGAATTTTCACTTAATCTTTTTATTTTAATCTTATTATCAATTATTATTACAAATTTTTTTTCAAATTCAACCCTAGATAATGACCCCTAACAAAGACTGGTGGCCGTTGTCTAGGATTGATCCAAATCCTTTCCCCAAAGATTTCTTTTTATCTCTTCGTAATGGATTGATTATATTTTTAATGTAGTGGAACTTGATTGACTGATTTAATCCCTCTTATTAGTCTTACGAAGTTACGCCATCCATCCCTCGCATTGTGGACGAGCTCTCCCGCCCGGATCGTGAAATGCACTGACCTCCTGGCTGCCTACTCCTCCATTCCTGACTGGCTCTCTACCAACTTCCTCAGACTTAATCACTCCAAAACTGAAGTCCTCCTCGTCAGCACCCCTGCTCTTGTCAAAAAATCTAAATCTCCCTTTCCCTCGCTTACTCTAGGCGGTAATACTATCATTTTCTCTGACTGCGTTAGGAATCTGGGTGTTATTTTTGATGAGCATCTCTCCTTTAAGCCTCATATCTGCAATGTCAGCAAATCCTCTCTATGTTTCCTTCATAACCTCTCTCGCATTTGCTCTCACTTTGATCGCCAAAGTCTTGAGACTGCTGTTCATGCCTTCATCACCTCACGCTTGCCTCCAGTAACTCAGTGATCACGAGCCTTGGCAATGATACTGGCTTCTCAGTCTCATATACTAACACGTCTATCTCATTAGTCAAAACCTGACAACTCTCTATTAAATATTTCCTAGCACAATCACTAAAAGGTTTATCTAGGATACTTAGCTGTTTGGGGGACGATCTAGGTAGAACCTGCTCCTCCAAGCACTCCCGGAGAAACCATCTACGAGAGGTACGGCTAGCGATCTTCATCCTCCTGCGGAATTCCGCTTGCACAGGGTCTAGTCCTTCTCCACCATCCGACATATTGCATGAAAGACTCGACGTATAGGTGAGAATGGATGGGGAGAAAGAGAAGTCCAGACACTACACAGAGCTCTTTATTGACGTTTCGCCTCTTGGCTTCCTCAGAATGGAACTGACAAGAGAGATGGAAGATCGCCGCTCGACCATTCATAGAGTTAGTCTGGGTCGCGGTCAATTGCTCTCCCCCGGCCGTTTCCCCCTCGTCTCACGTTTATCAAAACGTGAGCGTAGGATTATTGAAGCTACATATATTCTCTCCTATAGGTCGACAAATCACCGGGACGGTTTCTTCAAGCTGGCGACAGGTGCTGCAAGGCTCATTAATGAAGAGGCGAAAGGATCGAGACGAGGGGGAAAAGGCCGGGGGAGAGCAATTGACCGCGACCCAGACTAACTCTACGAATGGTCGAGCGGCGATCTTCCATCTCTCTTGTCAGTTCCATTCTGAGGAAGCCAAGAGGCGAAACGTCAATAAAGAGCTCTGTGTAGTGTCTGGACTTTTCTTTCTCCCCATCCATTCTCACCTATAGTCGAGTCTTTCATGCCATATATATATATATGAAATGAAAAACTCACAAAGTATCACGTGAGGGTGGCAAATGAATGCAATGCCCCGCAGGAAAAAATGAAAAGGTGTTTCCAAGTACTTTCGAACTTTATTAAGTTCCTTATCAAGGATAACTACAAGAAATAGTATTATATTAGAGGTATATATACGAAAGAAAAAAAAGTATGAAAGACAGCCTCAAAAACAAGAAATCACCATTGAGGAAGAGGGAAGGGGGAAGGTAAAAAAACACATTAAGAATTACAAGAAGCAGGTAGTAAGGTCAAACTAAGTCGAAGGAAAGGGTAACAGATTCAAAGAAATGGAGATAGACTAACGAGGGAGATTATAAGACACGATGAGCAAAAGGGGAGGAAAATACAAAGTACAAAACAAAGCAGTGACAATTAAAAAATAATAATAAAAAATTAAAATAAAATAGGGGCCACATAACTAAAGAATGTATATAAAAAAAACTAGGAACGAAAGACAAAACTAATTTCTTTGAGTATTAATCTTTTAATTATAGCATCAATTTTATATAAACCAGGGGAAAGGTTAAAATTATTTTTTAATTGTCACTGCTTTGTTTTGTACTTTGTATTTTCCTCCCCTTTTGCTCATCGTGTCTTATAATCTCCCTCGTTAGTCTATCTCCATTTCTTTGAATCTGTTACCCTTTCCTTCGACTTAGTTTGACCTTACTACCTGCTTCTTGTAATTCTTAATGTGTTTTTATACCTTCCCCCTTCCCTCTTCCTTAATGGTGATTTCTTGTTTTTGAGGCGGTCTTTCATACTTTTTTTTTCTTTCGTATATATACCTCTAATATAATACTATTTCTTGTAGTTATCCTTGATAAGGAACTTAATAAAGTTTGAAAGTACTTGGAAACACCTTTTCATTTTTTCCTGCAGGACATTGCATTCATATATATATATATATATATATATATATATATATATATATATATATATATATATATATATATATATATGTATATATATAAAATCCTTAGCCGAAAATTATACGCATTGTTAAAGAAATATTCTTGTCAAATAAAATTTCAAATTGACTTTATAAACAAAATAAATATAAAATCTTTCTTTAAAATGAAGGATCCGGTTCCAAAGAGTCTTAGGAGTTCAATAATAAACTTATTCAAATGTCCTGAGTGTTCCCATGGCAAATACATTGGAAGCTCCGTGAGAGCTCTGAAGGCAAGATTCTCGTCTCATATGGGCATAATTAATCGAGAAGGTAAATTACTTCAAACTAAAAAAATTCAGCGATCAGAGATCACACAATAAAATGTAAAAGTGATATCTCTATAGAAGATTTCGAAATTTTAAATTTACATAAATGCTCGATTACATTTCGAATTTTAAAATATTAAATATAAAACAGCTCAACCTAGACTTAAATAGTGATTTGTCGTCGGTTCCCCTCCTACTTAACTAAATTAAAATGTTGCCTTTGAGAGTTAATAATGCTTAGTATATCGTTTAAGAGGTTTTTTTTTAAATAGTTCAATATAAATATTAAACTCATAATCCTACTTATAAAATTTAAGTAATTTTTTGCACTTACTAACTAATTTATTTTTTTTTTTTAAACTGTCTTTTTACTATAAATCTAAACTCTATTTTTTTCTATTCAAAGCTAAAACTAGCAATGTTATATTTGGACCTTTAGAATTGTGCTTTGGTATATATGTTATAGGCCTAAGAAGATGACCGTATTATGGTCGAAACGTGGCCACTAAATAAATAAAGAAATGTCAGCAGCAATTTTCCTTACCTTGAGATTTCTGTTAAAAATTAAATCCAAGCTCTCTAGAAGCAATCCTCATCACTCTATATATATATATATATATATATATATATATATATATATATATATATATATATATATATATATATATATATATATATATATATATACATAATTAAAAGTGTTCGGACTATAACGCGGAACCAGGCAGTTCATGCGTATTGATGAGGAAACACCCCAAGCAAAATCTAAGTCTTGTAGCGTGACATCTTCACGTTCAACAGACACTTTGAAGTTTGTCCCTATTGCACCACCCGATGCAACGGAAGCCATGGTCCCGCCTCGTACAGTTTTGCAGTGCAAGAAGTGGTTTCCGTATTGCAATATGTTACGGAGAGATCTCCATCTTATTCTCCTGTTATATTGACTTGTGTTTTTCTTTTTTGCAGATGTCTTCCACGAGGTCTGCTGACAAGTTATGGCTCCTAGGAGCCCCAGCAAATCAACAGCTGCCATCGAGTGTTCTCCCGATGTCCTGTGTGTTTTTCAGTACCACGCAAAGCTAAACCCGCGTGATTTGACGTTCTCAGATCGGCAGACGGAACTCAAAGTTCAAAATCATTACTCCAACGATAATATCTCCACCATTGATCCGTGTGATATCCTCACGACAGTACGTCTGCGCGAAGAGTACAACTGATTAAAAAAATAAAAATCCCGGACGACGAACAAGCTGAGGAAAATCGAGCCAATTTCGTTGCTTCGCTGAAAAGTTTGTTTGATGTAGTAGATCGCGTGACCATGTACTTGATCAAGATCAAGGAAGACCGCGAGTTCCTTGAAACTCAAATGAAGCAGGGCAGGCAGGGGAAGATGGGCGATGTGGATCCGGCCTGGGTGGAAAAAGAGAAACGGATACAGCAGCAAGGAGACGATGAAAGAAGTCGAGCTGCAAATAAAGTCAAGCGTTCGCAGAAAGGCAGGCCACCGTTGAACTCGAGTCTTCGACCTCGCCCGCTTCGTCTGAAAAGCAAGGCGTGATAGTAACTCCTCCACCAAGTTTTTGCTGCTCTGGACCGGAACGACATAAGTGACCGTCAAGATGCACACCTGCTACTTCCATTTGCGGAGGAGCTTAGAACGAACGCTGGAGAATTGTCGTTGAGCTGAGCATGATCAATCAGCAGCGAAGACGTTATCGCCAGGAAAAGGCTGCAGAGCTGAAAGAAAATTTTGCTCCTGATGTACCACTCACACTCCACTGGGATGCAAAACTTATGCCCTCCCTTACAAACGAAGTCGTTGTGGACTGACTGCCGATCTTCGTTTCTCAAAAAAGGCAATCGAGAAGATCCTCCTAGCTCCCATCAATAATGGCAAAGCGGAGCCTACGGCAAACACCATTCATTTCGTTCTATCCGAGTGGGTTATTTCTAATCAAATTCGAGCGCTGTGCTTCGACACAACGGCGACGAATACGGTATCCAAGGGTGGAGTGTGCGTTCGACTGCAGCAAATCCTTGGTCGAGATCTGCTGCATCTGGCCTATCGCCATCATGCGATGAAAATTCTGCTGGAAGCTGTTTTCTCTACCCTCATCCCAGAAGCATCTCAAAGTCCAGATATCGCTACCTTTGTCCATTTCCGAGAGTTCTGGCAGTTTGTTGATCAAGACCAGTACAAGACAGCAAACGAAGAGCTCAAACTCTGTGAAGGCTACCTCCATCAGCCTCACCCACATGACGACTACCGGGAACTGCTAGAACTAGCCGTTGCGTTCCTTGGTGGAATTCCTCATAGACGCAAGAAAATATATTTGCGTAAGCCTGGAGCAGTCCATCGGGCACGATGTATGGCAAGAGCGATTTACGCCCTGAAAATGTGAATCTTCGCGCCTTAGTTTGCAGAATACAATAAACAGCGGCCGTCCACTTCACCCGCAGTTAAGGCCGCTGTTCTTCCAAAGCTGGGCGTGTTCTGCTTCTTCATCGTACGCAACTACATTCGAGCGTATATTCTCAGATGCGTGTTCAGAAAAAGCCCCAAGAAACGTCCATGAGCTTTACAAAGCCCTCGCGAAAGAGACGAACAGGGCGACCAGAGAGTCAGGGCTGAAAGCGTTGGGAAATCCCATTTGGTATCTATCAGAAGTGACAGTTGGTCTTCCGCTTTTTGACGATGAGCTGACTCTGGAGAAGAAGCTGAATGTTGTTGCCAATCTCTGAAGCGTGGATGCATCAGATGAAGCTCCATCCATATTCACGTCGATGGGGCTGACTTAGACAACAAGACAGTTGCCTTCTTCGTCACGAAAAATACTGAGAAATTCCTGGATCTGCTGTAAATCGACAAAGGGTTCCTTGACGTCGATCTTGACCTGTGGAGGATAAACTCCATATACCAGGCTGTGGCAAGGCGAGTAGATGACCATCTAGTCACCAACGACGCTGCGAATGAGGGGTCGCTCTGGTGAAGGATTTCACTAAGAACCCTCTCACGAAGTCAGAGGACCAGCTGCAGTGCCTCCTGCACGTTGTCGAAGAGCACCGGAAAATGTATCCGACGGCCCCAAGAAAGGAAACCTAACGAAGTCGAAGCACTGATTACTGATTTGTGTAATATGAATAAAAGTATGGTGCCTGCCTGACATGAAGATATCGTTCAATCAAAAATAAATTTCTCTCATTTTGTTTCTGTTGGAAAAGGAAAAGAATAAAGAGTTCCGACATCATTTCATATTTTTCAATTCCACCCCTATTAACGTGACGCACCCTAATTATATATATATATATATATATATATATATATATATATATATATATATATATATATATATATCCTTAAGATTACATTCCTCTAAAGAATTTAGTATGTCTACAATGTTGGTAACATTTTCAACTTCTAGCATAAATTCGAACTCCATACGCATTACAGAGAGACTACCCGGAATTAAGTGTCTAGGAAGAGCTAAAACAAAACCTCCTGCCGTCTCTAACTGATGAACCGACCACAGGGTCTTTGATCGGCTTTTCTATTGAGGGTTTAATGGAAAGTGTAGGAAATTCCTCCAAAATCCGCTGAAAGTGGAGTTCAGCCGAAGGGAGACGATCAGTCATGAGAGTACTTTTAGAAAGGGAAACTAAACTACAAACTATCAGCGAAGGGATTCGATCGAAAAAGCTTTCGATTCTGAGATTCAACCAAGAGATCGTGGGCAGAAAGAAAATCTAGGACTAAAATAGGACAGTCTAACTCGGCATTGACGAAGGGCTATCAAAATACTCGATGAGAGACGAGAGCAGTTTTAATATTACATCTTTCATAGTCCAGAATGTTAGAAGAATTAGCTGCACGGAGACCTAAATTGGGGGGAGCGAACGTTTTGTTACTATGATAGTATGAAAGAACATGACACTCAGCGCCAGTGTCGACCAGGAATGAAAAACCAGGAAGTAGTTCAAAGATACAAAAATGTGGATCTAAATGTGATAAGAGATGGCAGATGTGATCGACCCATTGATCACTTGCCTTTCTAGTTTAACTGGTAAAGTTTTAGTAGGAGATTGAGAAGAGGATGGTTAAGAGGTCGATAAAAGAGAAGACCAGAGTAAAAATAACGGCATGGCTGTTTACATTTCACAGTTTTATTGCCCTATTTGTTATGGCACCAGAACAGATCTAACGATTGAGGGTGAGTATAGCCGGAAGAAAACGAATAAGAATGCTTTTTCTCTCCTCTTGTTCTGGAATGTCATCGAGGTTGATTTTCTCCGGGGGGGACGAGCCGCACCTCCCGCGATGTTTGGTTCAGGCGCAGATCGGGAAGAGGGGGTGCTGAATCTATTTTTTTTTTTTTCATCAGGCCATAATGAAAAGCGAAGCGGCTTCATCAAGCGTCCCCCAATAAAAATGTTGGAAAACACTGCGTATTGAGGAACAAAATTAGAGGAACAATGATACTCGTAGGCGAGTTCCGTTGGTGTGCGGCCGTGGTAATGCGAGAATATCCTCTCTCGAAGATGGTTTATTGCATTAATCATAGGCTGAACATCGTCCTGATGAAGGCTTGTGACAGAAAAGAGATAAAGCTCGCTCTCCAGACTCTCAGCGAAATGTACAATTTCGTCTATTCCTCAAACATGCGTTTTACGCTACTAAATGGGTTGAGCAACCGGATTCAGTCATTGTGTTCAGCAAATTCCTGGCAGCTATTGTCATCTTCATCGATGATGGGAGCCGCGTTTTTGATTGGTCTCGTCGTCACTGAGTCGGTTCTAGCTCATACCGTTTAAACATAGATTTTCATAGCTGCAGGTTAGCTAAGTCGGTATGGCACCTTTCTCTTTGATCTCAGCGAGGTGGAGCGTGGAGGCAAGGTTTGATTCTTGAAACCGTTCCCAAATTCTTTTCCTCAAATATCCTCTCCTATCGCTCTCTTTAGATTAATTAACCAATGAATCTGCAGAATAAACAAAAGAATGGCAAAGAACTGAGAAAGATGAATATTCAAGACAATGAGAAGATAATTTGATTTCGCCCAATGTGATTCACGGATATCTTAAATAAGGGTTTGGAATTAACGTGAATTACAAGATGACAATAAAAAATTTAATATAATGAACGAATGAACGACGAATGAAAATAGTTAATGGAATGGAACAATAATTAATTAATAACATTATAATAATTGAATTCACACAATGCTGAATTATAATGGTCTGTTAAACGAAAATAACAATTAGGATACAGATTGAAGGATAAATGGGAAAAAATTGAGATTCCTAGTCGGGCCTAGCTTAACCGTTTAAGGCTAGGGCTAAATCATGAGAGGCTATTTTGTTTATATGATCTGCCGTTGCAAAGACCCTCGCGCATCCTACATCTGTATCATCTGCATCTGGATCAATGAAAATATAAATAGACTCGTATATTAAACCGAGGCCTGTTGGACAGAAAAACATATTATTAAGCATATATTTACAACAGAGATTGAATTAGTGATGCATGAGGCTATATTTGATGGAAACGAAAAAGTGAACTATTATGGTCAAATTTTTCCTCTCTCAGAGAGGGGTTCATTGCATTAATTATTTTTCAATATAATAAATACAATTAAGATTGATGAATTAAGTTGTTGCTTTTTTACTTCTAAAACCGCCCAACAACAACTTTATTGTGTAAATATTTTACCTAATTTAGGACAATTTTGATGTGCTGAATCCAAAAATCACATTGGTTCTGCTGAATCAGGTTAACTTTTTCCTTTAGGCCCCTAAGTTTTTACGGGGGTGGGGGTTACATGTGCGAGTATTTTATATTTATCTGATACAAAAATCCTTCTTATTTCTTTAAATAAACAAATTTTGAAGGGCTTACATGCGGCAATTTTTGACCAACTGATATTTTTCTTTTTCGGGTGAATGAAATGAATTCTACTACATCTGCGGCGAATACACCATTGTTCCTAACAGGAATCCACTCACATGTTTCATAAAGCATGCTTACCATACTTATTTTGGTATGAAACTTGGTAACCAGGATAAAGCTTGTTTGCCACACATAGTATGCAAGAGATGAAGAAGAAGTGGTATTTGGCGATGATGCTCCACATCCTTTTTTATCAAAGGAGCGATCGCAGCTTGTTAAAGTCCTCAGCCTAACTGTTGGCATCCAAAGTGAAGAAAGCCTCCTCTCTGACAGTGCTCGCATCACCTTTCAGATGGAGACCAGGTTCATGCCCTGAACTCTGAATAATAATGACCTAATTTCTAATTTACATCTACTTATCTATATCAATGTCTACTATTCAATGTACACTAATTAACTTTTGTAATATGTAATTAATATATTGTGTTAGGAAACGATGTTTTTTATCTTTAAAACATGTTGCGGATGAGAAATATTAACAAAAATCAACCGATAATGGCAAAGAATGTAAGCAATTTAGTTATAAGTTGGGACTTTTAAAAAATCAACTTAACACAAAAACCTTATCTGATCGGAGGAAACGGATATCATTTTCTAGTTCGGCGGTGCAAAATTGTCTTAAATCATTAGGGAAAACTTAGATGACTTACATAATATTCTCTTTTTTTTGTAATCCAGCGTAATTGGACAATAATGGAACACAAACAGACAACTTATGCAGTCAAACACAGTAATAATGACGGGATTCGAAAAACACCGCCTCAAGGCGACCGAACATTGCAAATACAAGGTATGCTGACCAAAGTCGCGTGCCCTCACTTATTCTGATTTATGACCTTACAACCTTTAAAACTTTCAAAAATTCCCGGACTAACTCTGGGAGGACTTTGGCAATTATATCATTCGAAAGAGAATGTAAAACAACATAAGGGTTTCAAATTTCGTTAGAGTCACCCGAATAGTTATGATGTTATTGCCAAATAACCCCCCAGCCTAACCTTTGGAGGATCTTGTCAATTATTATATCATTCGAAAGAGAATGCAAAACAACATAAGGGTTTCAAATTTCGTTAGAATCGGCCAAATAGTTACAATGCTATTACCAAAATAAAATAATTCCCGGGTTAACCTTGAGAGGACCTTGGCAATTATATCATTTGAAAGAAAATGTAAAACAACATAATGGTTTCAAATTTCGTTACAATTGGCCGAATAGTTACAATGTTATTACCAAAACAATAAAAAAGCAAAACGGGGACCGACCGACATAGTATCACACGCGAGTAAAAGTGTTTCTGAACAATAGTGCCGTGCCATCTATGGTATATTATTATATCGTGATTTTGTGTTATTTCCTCTCTAAATTATTTAAATATTTAAAAGTTAGCAGATGAAATACAATTATAAATACAATTATAAATTGGAAGGAATACAAAATTGTCTGAATCTGCAACAATAAAAATGGCAATAAATTTTTTTTCTATACATTATTTTAAATGTACATTAGATCTACGCTTCCAAAAATAAATATTGAAAGAAACTACATTGAACATATAAATATAATGAACGAATTTAATTTTTATGGAAGTTGTTTGTCCGCCGATTGGCGCATATGCGTCTTTATAGCGCTCATTTGGCGATTGTATCCAAGGGGCACAAGTTGCCGCAAATACTTTGTGGCAAAATACTAGGCTAGATTAAAAATAAAAAAAATAAAAAACCCTATACAAATGACAGAAAAAAACAAACAAAAGCAAACAAAAAAAACACAAGAATCAAAGCAAAAGAGAGGAGAAGAATAAAGAAGTACGTCTGGCGTCGGGTGAGACTCGCATCCCCCGGCGTAAGAGCATGCAAACAACACCAAAGAGAGTCAAATAAAATAGAGTAGGCCAGGCTACTCCAAGAAGTCAAATAGTCCACGATTCTATGTCACCAACCCATCCGGAATACAAGGGACCAATAGTCCCGATACTGAGAGGAAGCGGGAGTGAAGATCACCCAGACTGGGAGATTCAATAAGAATATACCTAAATGTTTGGGAGAGAACCGTTGGCGACTAAGGAAGACGTCGAGCCCACGGCTACAAGCGCATACTGCATTGCGTACGGCACAGGGCGAGTGGCATCTTCCAGGAAGCGACAAGTAGGCTATGAATGGGAGACGTGCGGAATACAACGTTGGCCAGAGGGAAAAGCGTGTGGTAGATTGAGATAACCTTCCGTAATACACGCTCGGCTTCGGATGCATAAAGCTCGTATCCGTAGTAGAGATGCGAACGAACAAGGGATAGAGATAAACTTAAAGCAGTAGCCCTATCAGTACCTCAAGTATTTAACGTTGCGGAACGAAGAATGTCCATGGCGCGTGTACAAGGGATCTTAAGACTGCGAATATTGGCGTTCCAGGTGAGGTGTCGGTCAATTAGAATAAGGAAACGGTGCAAATCCTTCACTTCCATACTAACTCCGTTTTTAAATAAGACCCGGTTGGGGTGGAGCCGAGAATTGCTATATAAATGCACTACATTAGTCGTGGCTAAGGAAAACCGAAACCTGTGCGCTTCGGCATAGCGATAGATGTGGTTCAATGCTTGTTGGAGTTGACACTCCAGAGTTGGCATGTTGGCCACACCAAAAGAGGTCGAAAGGTCGTCTGCATAGAGCATAGTGAGAACATCTTTTGACCGCAAAGGGGTTATACCGGTGATACTCAGGGAAGAGTGTCGAGATTGGATGACAGTGAAATGTACGCAGAAATAGCATTATACCTCATATTCAGGTTTAGCTGCACTGTCACTGCCTGAAAGGAGATATTTATAGTAAGGAGAAGAACGGAGACATCATGTCAGGTGTAAATCGCGCATCTTTCTGCCCGGCCCCCATCCAGTGGTGGTGGAGGAGCAAGCGCCCAGCATGGTCTCCTGCAAAAAGATAGCTAAGGGGAAACGGGAGAAGAGCCGTGAAGACGGCACGTGGTCGTATTGCCTTACAAGAAACGGTCACAGGTGTGGGGGGTGGATCAATCCTGGTTTTACCCGAGGCTGAGTGTGAATCCTTGGACCGCCAGCTCTCCCAAAAGAGCACCATGGCAGGAGGTTGTTGGATAAAACCCGCAGAGGGGTTCCGAACGAGCGCGGAAGCGGCCGTGCTCGTATGTTTGGAGAGGCCATGAGCAGAGGGTGCCCTTTTTAAAATTGATGGATAAGACGTCCCAGGTAGGGCAGTCTGCAAGTCATTACCGTCGCGAAAAGAGAGACGAACCGAAGTCTGAACGTTCAGGATTTCCTTCTCCAAGCTATACGTGTCACATTGCTTCAAGGAATAAGGGTTTGGCTCTCCGCAATTGACATACTTCTCCATAAGCGATAAGGACTTATCATGTACGGCTTAGGAGCAATTAATACAAACTTCGGGTAAGCCAAACTTTGCTAGTCTACAGGAGCGATTTGTACGGCCAGTAGCAGTTCTGCGGGAGTGGCACGAATGCCTTCACGCGGTGGCGATACCAAACGGCACCCGCCGACTAAGAGAGCCTGCCACGATCGAAAATGACCAAAAGGGTAGGGATGGGCTAGAGGTCCCACCCCTGTTTTCTTATCACATGTATGACTTAGCCTGCTCCTTGTAAAGCAGCTCTTCGGTGATGTCTACTAAAGAGTAGTCCACGAGTTCACTCACATAAACCATCCTTTCATTTAATTCGAGCCATTTAGTGTCCGAACAGCACTAATCATGGCATCCCCGGAATTTTCCGCCTTATTTGCTAGAAGGTTCCCGTCCAAAAAACGGGACACCTTTGGCTCTTTACCAGCTAGCCTAGCTAATGTTGCCCTCTGGTATAACATGTGTCCTTTGGCAAACCTGCTGCCATCATTAAAAGAAATAACGAAGAAGTTTTTGAAACTAGCGGGGTCGGAAACGTCACGTAGTCCTTCAATGAGGGGGGCTAACGTAATCGAGGTTCCACTCGCCACACCGGCAAATTTAGTCTTTGTCAGGGCTTCCATACTCGAGGGTCCCGCGGGGACGGAGTTACGGCCTTAGGGTAATTTCTTGTCCAAACGGCATTAGACTTGTCCGTCCCTGGATCCCTGCAGATGCAGAGGAACTCTTGTTGCCTTTCATTTCTTCTTGCTTTTCTTTTTTGGAGAGTAGAGCGAGGAATGAATCCGCTTCTTTTCTTCTCTGTAAGGGTCAGCCAAGGCCGAACAGATCTTCTTCTCTTTCTTTTTTTTAACTGGACACTGCCGGACGGACCAACCTCTGCCAGAGCTTCCTTCCAGATGAAGAAGATCTTCGGCATCAGGTGGGTACCAAGTGGGAGAGGATGTCCCTCCTCTCCTTGTGAGTCGTCGTAGGTCCGTGCCTTATACAGTGGCTGACTCAGGTTGTGTTTCTGCGACCGAGCCCAGGTTCGCTCACAAGTAAGACCTAGCCATTTGGAGCGGGGGCACTTCCGGTACTATCTCCACCTCGAAAGGGGCCTCCAACTGGTCATCTTTCCCAAAGGAGTCTGGTATCCCGACCGGAGACTCATAGGACCTTTGGCCCGACACGTACGTCACTGGGGCCTGCATACGTCCTGTATAGAGAAGAAAGAGGGAGCAAAAATTGTGGCTCTCATCAACGTCACGAACCTCGGGTCTACGATGTGTAGTGGTAAGGCCCAGGGGATGATGTCGCCTCTTACCCGTCTAAAAGGTTTATGATGGGCTATCTTACCAAAAAGTAACGGACGGGAAACTAAGAGGCACGTCCTTGGTCTTGTTGCTTTCGTTTTCTTGGCGAGCCACTGATAAAGAAAAGGGGGACCTGTCGCAAACGAAATCTCGGCCGGACGCAACTATACAAGAGGTAAAAGGAAACACCGGAACCCGTCAAAAATTGAGCTGGAGAAACGCCCTCCCCACTTAAAATGTCTTGGAGGGGTCCCTGAGAAAGCACGAGGGTTGACAGCTCCATCACAGAAGTGGTGCTGCCCGAAGGAGGGGGGGATCCAAAGATGGCAACGGGTAAAATCTTTTGCCGCAGTCAGAAGGTTGGGGGAAAGCCACTCTACCGTTCACAGTAGTGCTGTGTTTAATATTCTCGCCCACCCCAACACCAAGGTCGGACGAGGATTATAATAGAGGGACATAGTCCGAAATTTTGAACACTTAGGAAAATTCAGGAGATCTCCTACGATTGTGACTACTAAAGAACAAAAGGGTAGGTGGTGATCTATATCCCGCGTCCAATCACTCCCGCCTATCCAGTCTCTTGCCTTCAAATTTCTAAGGGATCCACCCTGGATGGGTTAATGCTGGTGCTCGCTGCCTGTACAGCGACGCACACAGATCAAAGTTTCACAGTGACCAATCCTTCCACAAAGGTTACAGCTCCTAAGTGAGCACCCAGAGATGCAGGAGGGCATAGCGGAGACAGGCGCCTAGACGCTTAATTGACCTGGCAGCCAACAAGGAAGTAAAGTCCGCCTGCCACAAGAATTATAGCCGAGAACGGCCATAAGTAGCTGGTCAGCCCATTACATGCAGTCGGGTGGTTATTGGGACGAAAACGGATATTCTTATTATTCGCGCCCCAACGCCCAGGACCCCTCTAGTTCTGGTTTCTTGTGACCTGCAGGGGTTAAAGTGTGTTGTTTATAGAAGTTTCAAAGCTTCTATTCTGACATTGAATGAGGTAGCTATTTAGGACCTTAAGACTCGATAAGGTTGAGGGGGTTTTAGTAGAAAAAAGAAATGCTGAGAGGGAATGAGGTTGAAGTACAAAACCTTTCCACTGCCCTGTCAGAAAGTTCAATTCAACCCAATGAAGGGGCCTTCCTAATTTGTACTAAGGCAAGGAGGATCAAGTGTAACTGGCTACAGAGGATACAGGTATGTAGTGCAGGAGATAAAGAGAGTTGGTACCGAAAGTAGATGTTAGCGTAAGAATGAGGAGAGGATAGGCTGGGACCGGATAAGGCACTGAGTGCCCTCAGTACGGCGGCCAGGAAAACACATCGCCGTGCCACGTGGTAGGTAGTTTTGGTTAGATGGAGATTGCAAGACATATATTGAGTTAGCCTGGTGTGACCCAGGCTTCGATGGGTCAGCACCACCTCTTTATGACGGAGGTGTTGAAAGAATGAAACTTAGTAGCCGAAATGGGTTGTAATGTAATGGTTTGGTGAAAGACGGAGTTTGTCGGACAGTGAACCATTGTGCATTAAGGATCTCCTATACACGTTAGGGGATATCAGTGAAAGGATTAGCAGCTGTGTGTGATGGGTCCGAAGCATGCAAAGCAGGTTTATTAGCTGTTTTATTGCCAGTCAACCCAACGGTGGAGGCAGAGCATCCAGCAGAAGATTATTGAGCGATGTCGAAAGCTCACACAAAAACAATCGGATTTCATGGATCAAAGAATTGCGATGGGATGAGTAAGACAGTGCGGGAAACGTACTTAATAGCTTCACTTTCATAGTCATTTTTAAGAGGTCATATATTTAATGTTTGGGGCGTGATTACACATTTATGTGCTGTGGATTATAAGAAAACCAAAAATGGAATGCTCATACTTAAATGCTATAAAACGATATCTAGATCTACTTGAGTATTTTTTCTATCCGGAAATGTGTCGTTCTTATTTAAAGTCCTTATCTTTTCATTCAAGATATAGACTAAAGTGCAACATATTCGTTATTATTTAATGTATGAATTTCGAGCATAAGTACTACTAAGTAGGCAATTTGTGGATTGTATCTTTACGCAGTGAAGGCTTGTAATTGAGCTTACGGTTTATAAAAACACATCTTAAATAGTGATCGTGACCTCTCCGATAGCGTATTGTTCTATGATTGAAGAAAAACCAAATTGGATGGCGGTTTTTAAAAAAATACTGTTGAATCAGATCCTTGTCAAAGCGCTAGAGATTTGGCGCAAAAACTGAATGCCATATTCAACTGTCTACGAAAGGAGCGAGCTGCGACCTTTTATTGACAACAATTTGATCTTGAAAATAAAGAATTACATCATTTGGGGCAGCATTGGTTAAAAAAGTGTTGTTCTCTAACGTGACAATGCAAGACAAACCCGCTACCAATTTTTTTAAACACTATCCGCTACTCCGATACCTTGGCTAGCTGAAACGCTACCGCTACTAGCGCTACTTTTTTTAAATCGTGAAACCGCTACCCATTACTCCGCTATCGCTACTTTTTATTGTTAAGCGCTACTAAAGCGCTTCCCCCCAAAACAGCTTTTCACTGGTTTTTAATAAATTTCAAGGAAAACTAATGTATATTACATCCAAAATTAGCAGTTTCATTGTAAAGAAACGTAAAATAGGTAGCGGTAGCGGTTTTGATTTTTTTTTTTAGTACGCTACTCACTACTCCGCTACCTTTTGCTTATAGAAACCGCTTCCGCTACTCCATTACCATTTAGAGAGTCCGCAAATAGCGGAATAATGTAGCGGACCGCCCAACTCTGGGATTTAGTACTTATGGTATATCACTTATTTCGAAACCTATAACATTTCATAAGTAGCAAAACATTGAGAAACAAAGATGTCATTGAAAATTGTCTCTCAAACGTTTTGTCGCGAAAAAATGCTGAATTTTTTAAACCATGAATCAAAAATTTCCTTCCCATTTAGTTGTAGTCATTGATAATGATAACATTTTTAATTACTAGATTAATCAAGCTTGACTTGAATAATAAAACGAATTTAGTTTCAAAAGTGCATACAACAAATATTAGCACAAGTGTTATCACTAGTTATAAATAATTTGCCACACCTTCCACCTAAATGTAGAACAGTTTTAAGGAAATGCTGATCAATGTATAGTCCCAGGTCAGTAGATAAGTATTTCCTCTCACGTAACTCTGTGGTTCATAAAATTAAGACTGGTAGTTCACCACCAACATTTGCGGGGCCTAGGCAGCTTTCAAAGGAGAAATTACAAGTTACTAGGCAACTTGAGTACTCCGGCAATAATGAGTACTAAGTAATTTTCTCTTTTTAAATGGCGTGGCGAAACCGGATCGTTAACCTTCACTTAGGATTCAAAGTTTATCCAATCATCTTCATGGTAAGGTACTTTTCAGTCACACAGACTTTGTTTGGGCAGATCATCAAATACCTATGAACTCATTAGATATTAGGAAGACCAGTGTTACGACTCCTTTGGGGCTTTTTGAATATTTAAAGATGCCTTTTGGTCTTAAGAATGCAAGTTTCACATTCCAGTGATACACGGATAACTTATTTTGCTTTATAGATTTCGTTTTATTTTCTACATAGATAACATTTTCTCAGATGACATTAGCAGTCTTTTCGAACATTTGGAGAAAGTTTTCGAAATCTTAGAGCAAAATTTTCTTCGAATTTCATTATACAAATGCGAGTTCATGACAGAGATTGATTTCTTGTGCCATTCAGTATCTGCTGTAGACTATGTCCTCCAGCAGGTATGGTCGCAGAAATAAAAGAAATGCCCCTGCCGACAGATCATAAAGGATTAGGTTGATTTCATGGTAAGTTAGGTTATCATCGTAGAATAATTCAAAATTTTGTTGTTATTATTGATCTTTTATCTAAATTTGCCCAATCATAGCCTTAAGCACGTGAAGTGATTTGAAATGTTAATGCACTAGGTCCACAAAGAAGGTATTGGTAAATACAATTACACTACAGCATCTGTTACCAAATGATATATCATACCAACTAGTCACAGATACGTCTCAATTTGCAGTGATGATGCTCTCCTTAAAATGGTAAATGGTTCTTCTCATCTAGTTGCATTTTTTTCTCCATTAAGTTAATATAGACGCAACAAGCCCATTCTACCTATAATAGGGAATTTTGATTATCATAAGCAATTGATCTCTCCTTTTTCATCATCGTTAAGTGCAAAGAAGGACAGGAAGCAACTTAACTGTACTGCTATATTATAATATATTGCTGACATTACATATCTCCGCGGTAAAGATAATGTAGTTGCAGACTACCTCTCAGAATGCCAACTCATTCCAGACAAATTGAATTTTCCTTATTTGGAGTTTGGCAAGAACCGGTACTAAAATTTTATATAGATAATAAATTACGAGATGCAACTCATGTCTGGATTCGAATTGATCGCGTCTGAAAACGACAAAGCGCCATATGCAGGCTATTTCTGTTATTAGGTGTGACGATAAAAAAAAATATAATTCACCAACGGCAACACAGATTCAGTGTCAATTGATAGACTAAAGGCAGCAAAAATACTAAGCAATTTGCACTGTCCCGAACAAAGACAGTCACGAGCGTCAAAATCTAGTTTTCAAAGTGGCACAGATTTACCTGATGGTGTAGACAGTATTTGCGATGATATAAAACGTTTCCAAAATCTACAATTGATGATGAAAATTTAAGTGTATATACAAGATCTGGTCGAAGGGTAACTTGTGATATAAATCCGTTACATTATTAATTTTAATTTCTTGTTTAACTTACTACTTTGGGGATTTGCTTTCTAGGGAAAAGTATATTGTGGTGCACATACAAATAAGGAAGTTTGAGTGGTGGCAATTTTGAGTCAGTTTAGTGGAAAATGAAAATAATACAAAGAACCGCCACCCTCTAAGTACTTTGGATAACTATTTATACTTTCAGTATTACAACGAGCTCACTAACCCAAAAATATATCTTATGTAAAATATTCCTTTTGAGAACTGTACGAATGAATAAATTAAAACTGCCCGAATGGACAAGAAAGGTTGTGTTAAGGTGGATCTTGGCTAAGTGTATATATGTATCTAGTTGAAATAGGTTACTGCTTTTGAAGAGATAGCTGAATTTGTATAGCTTTTGTGACAGTAACTCCCTTTCCACTTTCTTCTTTAGGCTCAAGTGGTTTCCCACTTGCCTAGTACAGAAACCATTAATCTTCCCTTTTTCCATACAGGTCGAGATAAATTAAAGCTTTGGGAGAACTTTTAATAATTACCTACTTTTGGATAACTCATAAATATCAATTTCTAATTTTTATCCAAGTCAAATTCAAAATATGTCAGTTACCCATCACAAATAAATATCAACCTCATTTACAATAAATGGATGTATATTATTACAATTCTCACGTACATGAGAAGATTGAGCTCGGCTCTCTCTCTCTCTCTCTCTCTCTCTCTCTATATATATATATATATATATATATATATATATATATATATATATATATACAACGACTCAGTGACTATGCGCCAGCTGACCTCAGCACGGCGTCGTTAGAGGAAATAGACAGGGAGTTGGAAAGGATTACAACGTCCATACTAAATGCGGACCGAAAGAGCATACCCATAACAGGGTATAAAACACCTCCTTAGCCCAGATGGATAGAGGAGATGAGAGATATCGCTCGCGTTAACAGGGAAGTGTACGAAAAAGTAAGACGGGAGGGTCCCAACCGGGAAAGGAGCTTGCTGCTTCGACGCCTAAGCTCAGAGCTTAGAGAGGCCATCAACCTCCAACAGGAGGAAATTTGGAACAGCCTGATAGCCAAAGTCGACAGCGAACTCAGCCCGGCTAAGTTCTGGCGCCAAGTCAAGAACTTAAAGGGACTTACACCAAGACCTAAGGTTCGGATAAAGGAGAACGGAATCTACATAGAGAACCCAGTGGTTCTCGAGGACATGTTCAGGAACTTCTGGAAAAACGTTTTCAGGATTACCCCTGAGGAAAACAATGAGTTCGACCAGGAATTCGAAGGCCAACTGATTGAAGAACTAAATCAGGAAATGCATCGCACGCACCCACTACATCAAGTCAACGAAGGCAGGGAGATTGTGGGCCATGGGCGTCCCATAACATTAGAGGACGTCATGGCCACTGTAAAAGCCTTTCGACAAAAGGCACCAGAATGGACGGGTATCACCAGAAATAACTTGTTTAACGCCCCACAGCAGATCATTCAGGGAATCATTAACATCTACAACGCTTCCCTGAACACGGGCTACTTCCCGGAAGGTTTCAAGATTGCTAAGGTGATCTTCATACCCAAGGGAGGTAAACCCCCTGATCAACTGGTAAATTACAGGTCAATCGCCCTGCTGGAGTTCGTTGCAAAAGTCTACGAGAGACTCCTAGCTGACAGGCTTCATAAACAACTAGCCGAGCTGGGAGCCCACAACCCTCAGCAGCACAGGTTTCGCAAGGGACGAGGAACGGAAACAGCCCTCGCCCTTCTTGCGGAGAAACTCGCTTGCAGCAAAGCTGAGAGGAGGTACGAGGACGTGGTGCTGCGTGATGTAAAGAAGGCCTTCGATAAGGTTTGGCTGAGAGGATTGCAGTACAAGATCCTCACCCTCCAGCTCAACCCAATCCTGGAAAGGATCCTTTGCAACTATGTCTCCGATAGGAGAGCCCGAATTGCAATCGAGGGCTGCAAAGGACCCGACTAAGACTTCTAAAACTCAACAATTAATTCAAACTCAACTATTAATTCAACTAATCCAACAAGTTCAGAGATCAGTAACAACGAATGAAAAAGAGGCGAAGTACCCACATTATAGATCCACCCCCCCAAATTTACATAGTATAAAGAGGCGAAGTGCCCAACTCCCAATTCCCACTAGTAAGTGTAATCATTTAAATTATAAATTAACAATAAATGATAAATAAATAAATAATAATGAATAATTAATAAACGATAAAAAAGAGGCGAAGTGCCTAAAGAAAATAGACTAACTGTCGTAGAATTCTTTCTGCTAAGAACCCTACTGACCTGACCTCTGACACCTCTTTTATTTAGTTAGTGTCGTAGAATGCCCCTCCTTTTTGTTCTATTCTAAGAGTGCTAAGAGTGTCTAATATATTGATATTATAAGAATATCTTAATGAACTGAGCCTTTACCAAACACGTCAGGATATAAAAGAAACGCCCACTAATTCACAAAATAAACTTATATTTTATCTTTAACCATTGAATACACAACCTTTCTACTTTAACTACAGCAATACTCTAAATATTATTATAAACAAGAATTAATTAAATTAGTTGACCCACAAAATTAAGTTCACGTTTTCTCTAGACAAAACAATAATATTAGAATTAGGCTTACGGACTCGTGGAGTTTAAAGGGCCTCAGAAATATTTACACTTGACGCGTGTAGATGGGCGGAATTCCACGGTCGTCTTGGCGAGGGTAGCCGCTGGGGGGTCCACACGTTCTTCCGGGGGGGGGGGGGGATTCTTCAAGGACGAGAATCAATACGGTGCTCTATGCAACACCCAGGTAGTCGTGGTCTCTCTGGCGAGAGTGAGTTGAACTTGGTTCTTGAATCAAGCTTACTTGGAGTGCGGTGTGATCACCGAGTAACGAGCTCGAGGAGGAGCTTTTCCTTCGTTACTAATTTCCTTATGGACGAGGACTGAACTCGGGGAGGGTCTTCTTCACGGGCGAGGATGACGGAGGGGGTTTCTCTGGCGAGAATAAGTTACTTACAGTTTGGTGTGGCCACCGAATAACGGGCTCGAGGGGGAGCCTTTTCCTTCTTCTTCTTAATTCCTCAAAGACGAGGAATACCTCTGGTGTTTAATGTGCACCAGGATATGAGGAATCTCTCTGGCGAGAGTAAGTCGAACTTACCAAAGTTCACTTATTGTTTGGTTTGACAACCAGGGACTTAGCTCAAGGATGAGCTTTTTCTTAGTCCCTTAAGGTAGGTAGCCCTGCCTCTCTTGCAGGGTGCTTCTTGGTCTGGCGACACAAGTAAACTACCTCTCCAGTCTCGGTAGCTCGGTTGGGGATCCGAGGACTTCGTCACCTAGAGACTGACGTATACTACCAATCCAGTCTAGGTAGCCCGGTTGGGGATCCGAGGACTTCGTCACCTGGCCTGACGTATACTACCTATCCAGTCTAAGGTAGCCCGGTTTTGGAACCGAGGACTTCGTCACCTGGCCTGACGTATACTACCTATCCAGTCTAAGGTAGCCCGGTTTTGGAACCGAGGACTTCGTCACCTGGCCTGACGTATACTACCTAGATTTTCCTCAGAGTTCCTCCTTTATACCTCGCACCCCCACTGGGGGAGTGGTAAGGGGGGGGAGCTTGAGGACGGCCCCAGGAGAGTTCTCTTCCCAAACGGTCTTTCCCACGAAGTCAAACATCTGCTCCTCGTTAGCCATCGAGGTTGGGAGAAAACCGTCTCCAATTTCTTGTTCGACGTGAAACTGGATCTCACTCTCCTGGGGGGAGATCTTTACCTTTTTGACCTTTAGGGTCTTACATGGCCCCTAGTTATGCCACCCAGTGGTCAAACTTTCGCCTCGCCGATGCCTGGGGCGGATGTCCTTGTGGTAACCACCGCCTTGGGACTGCATCACGAGTGAACGATGGGGGGGGGGGTGACCTCTTTCATGGCACGGTCTGGGGCAGTGCTGCGGTCACGCGGGACCCGCCGATGCCTTCGGCCGGATGTCTTTGCGGTGACCGCCTTGGAACGGCACCAAGAGTGAACGAGGGGGGGGGGAAGTGACCATTCCCTTACACACCTCCCACCGAAGAAAATAATGGGGGGGCGGGGTATGCTCCCGGGAACTCAAAACAACTTACTCAACCTAGTCGAGCTTAGCAAAGTTGTATTTCTTTGAGCCCTCCCATACCTTAAGTTTCCTTACATCTGAGCGCCCACGCGCGCGTTTACACCGGCAGTGTGTCGAGCTAGACACTCGATTTACAATTTTACATGAACATAACAAAACCTTAATTCATCGATTACCCATAAAAAAAAAACAACAAAACAAGCTACTTCCTTACATTTCTAAGTTTTTGAGAACTTAAATCCTACCGATAAATATTTACACGAACAACAAATGAAAACATGGTTTCACGCTCATTAGGTGCTGAAATAACCCTCAATGGTATTTCGTCTCCGCCTATAGAGCAGCTGTCCTTTATCGGCTCCTTTGAGGTAGCTAATACTAAAATGGTGCTCTGTGACCATTATTCTACCGCGCCTGAGTCGGCCGTCCTGGTTATTGAGTCTACCCAAGTATGTTACTAAATGGTAGTGGTATTTCAACCTACTCGACTTACACATATTATGGTACTTGACTACCTTTAAATTGAACATTAAGGCTTGAGCGGCCTGTTGTAGCGGGGCATAATTGATGGGAGCGTAGGTCCCATAGCTCTCCTTTAACCAGGTACACGGGAAGATCGTGTCTGGGTTCGATCTTTGGGGATCGAGAAAATTTTTCCCTGAGAGGTCGTTAATGGGCTTGGCGCTCACTACGACTTGGCGATTTAGCGGTAACTCCGTGGACGTTCCGTTCGGGGAGGAGGCTACTAGGAGTAGGGGATACTCATCCGCGTCTACCATTTGACTAGTCTTACCTGGGTGCATAGCCATAGCACCTCTTTCCTCCTTCCTTGTCAACTCATTTGACTCACTTCTCTTAGTAGGTAGTTCCTCAGGTACACCTGCTCGTACCTCTACTCTACCTTCTTCTTCTTCCCTGATAACCCCATTTGGCTGGGTTCTCCTCGTAGGGTTTCTTTTAGGTACTCCTGCTGGTACCTCATCCCTACTTCCTACTTCTTCCATCGTTACCCCATTTGGCTGGGTTTCCCTCGATGGTCCTTTCTTAGGTCCAGGCCGAGCTATAACTTCCTCGGCCTCTATGAGATTCTCGATAGGTGCTCTTTCGAGGGCGAGCAATCTTTCCTTTTCTTCTCTCTCTTCTCTTTCAGCTTGAGCACGTTCTTTTTCCCTCTTCATTCTTCTTTCATCTATTTCTTTTTTAATCTTTATTCTCCTCTCGATCGACTCTTTTTCCATCTTCATTCTCCTTTCCTCGGCTTCTTGTTCTGCTTTCGCTATTTCGTTTTCCCGTAGAGTTCTTCTTTCTTCATCTTCCAGCTTTATCTTTAGTCTTCTTTCTTCATCTTCCATTTCTATCCTTATTCTGAATTCTCGTGCTTCTCTTTTCAATAGTATTATTCTTTCGCTTGTTTTACCTCCTCTCAGCATTCTTCTTTCCTCTGTTTCTATTTTCCGCTGTATTCGGGATTCTTCACTTTTCCGGTTCATCCATATTTCCATTAATTCACGTTCTCTTGTATCCTCTCTTATTATATCCTCTTTTTCTCTCTCAAACTTTATTAATTCTTGATCTTTTTCTATATCCCAAATTCTTTCTTCTTCTACACAATCTATTCTTAATTCTGCCATGACGTAGTCATGCATTTCTGTGCCTTCAAGTCCCAGACTTTGGGCTTGTTGGTAAAATCTTTTGACTGGATCCATTTCGTGTTGGTCCGTCGATTTTTCCTTTCTGTATTTTCAGGTAATTATGCCACCACTCACCAGGTAGCGCTCAGCATACTTTACCCTTAATCCCACTACTATGCTGATTGAAATAACACTCCCGACAACAAATTTACCACTTGACCTGCCAATTACCTTTATATTGTTACCACCCCTAACTCTACCAATTTTCCTCTCGTCAATTATTCTCTTATTCCTGATCTGATATTCCTTTACGTGTTGGCTCTTTCTTAATTAGACACTGCTGGGTTCTTTCTAATAATAACCTACAAAACCTGACACCACTTTAATTATATGTCGTAGAATTCTTTCTGCTAAGAACCCTACTGACCTGACCTCTGACACCTCTTTTATTTAGTTAGTGTCGTAGAATGCCCCTCCTTTTTGTTCTATTCTAAGAGTGCTAAGAGTGTCTAATATATTGATATTATAAGAATATCTTAATGAACTGAGCCTTTACCAAACACGTCAGGATATAAAAGAAACGCCCACTAATTCACAAAATAAACTTATATTTTATCTTTAACCATTGAATACACAACCTTTCTACTTTAACTACAGCAATACTCTAAATATTATTATAAACAAGAATTAATTAAATTAGTTGACCCACAAAATTAAGTTCACGTTTTCTCTAGACAAAACAATAATATTAGAATTAGGCTTACGGACTCGTGGAGTTTAAAGGGCCTCAGAAATATTTACACTTGACGCGTGTAGATGGGCGGAATTCCACGGTCGTCTTGGCGAGGGTAGCCGCTGGGGGGTCCACACGTTCTTCCGGGGGGGGGGGGGGATTCTTCAAGGACGAGAATCAATACGGTGCTCTATGCAACACCCAGGTAGTCGTGGTCTCTCTGGCGAGAGTGAGTTGAACTTGGTTCTTGAATCAAGCTTACTTGGAGTGCGGTGTGATCACCGAGTAACGAGCTCGAGGAGGAGCTTTTCCTTCGTTACTAATTTCCTTATGGACGAGGACTGAACTCG
Source organism: Ceratothoa steindachneri (assembly GCA_963969495.1). Taxonomy (NCBI): domain Eukaryota; kingdom Metazoa; phylum Arthropoda; class Malacostraca; order Isopoda; family Cymothoidae; genus Ceratothoa; species Ceratothoa steindachneri. The sequence continues at coordinate 88,877,681 of OZ018321.1, forward strand.
GGGAGGGTCTTCTTCACGGGCGAGGATGACGGAGGGGGTTTCTCTGGCGAGAATAAGTTACTTACAGTTTGGTGTGGCCACCGAATAACGGGCTCGAGGGGGAGCCTTTTCCTTCTTCTTCTTAATTCCTCAAAGACGAGGAATACCTCTGGTGTTTAATGTGCACCAGGATATGAGGAATCTCTCTGGCGAGAGTAAGTCGAACTTACCAAAGTTCACTTATTGTTTGGTTTGACAACCAGGGACTTAGCTCAAGGATGAGCTTTTTCTTAGTCCCTTAAGGTAGGTAGCCCTGCCTCTCTTGCAGGGTGCTTCTTGGTCTGGCGACACAAGTAAACTACCTCTCCAGTCTCGGTAGCTCGGTTGGGGATCCGAGGACTTCGTCACCTAGAGACTGACGTATACTACCAATCCAGTCTAGGTAGCCCGGTTGGGGATCCGAGGACTTCGTCACCTGGCCTGACGTATACTACCTATCCAGTCTAAGGTAGCCCGGTTTTGGAACCGAGGACTTCGTCACCTGGCCTGACGTATACTACCTATCCAGTCTAAGGTAGCCCGGTTTTGGAACCGAGGACTTCGTCACCTGGCCTGACGTATACTACCTATCCAGTCTAAGGTAGCCCGGTTTTGGAACCGAGGACTTCGTCACCTGGCCTGACGTATACTACCTAGATTTTCCTCAGAGTTCCTCCTTTATACCTCGCACCCCCACTGGGGGAGTGGTAAGGGGGGGGAGCTTGAGGACGGCCCCAGGAGAGTTCTCTTCCCAAACGGTCTTTCCCACGAAGTCAAACATCTGCTCCTCGTTAGCCATCGAGGTTGGGAGAAAACCGTCTCCAATTTCTTGTTCGACGTGAAACTGGATCTCACTCTCCTGGGGGGAGATCTTTACCTTTTTGACCTTTAGGGTCTTACATGGCCCCTAGTTATGCCACCCAGTGGTCAAACTTTCGCCTCGCCGATGCCTGGGGCGGATGTCCTTGTGGTAACCACCGCCTTGGGACTGCATCACGAGTGAACGATGGGGGGGGGTGACCTCTTTCATGGCACGGTCTGGGGCAGTGCTGCGGTCACGCGGGACCCGCCGATGCCTTCGGCCGGATGTCTTTGCGGTGACCGCCTTGGAACGGCACCAAGAGTGAACGAGGGGGGGGGGAAGTGACCATTCCCTTACACTAACTAATACTCAAAAATTGAGATTCAGCAGGAGAGAACCTTGAAAGGCTTGAATGCTTCAATGGTAAAACAGAAGATAACCAAATACATATATATATATATATATATATATATATATATATATATATATATATATATATATATATATATATATATATATATATATATATTATTACGGGGGAAACTGGCTGTCAAGGACAGTCAGCTACTTTATTGACGGAGGAATTTTAATATTAGAAATACATAAGAAGAATGCTAGTGATGCCCTAACACCAGGGCAAACTAGGAAACATATTCACACCTTTATTTCCCTACCACACAGTTTCATCACTTTAACCTAAATTTTAATTGTATATATATATATATATATATATATATATATATATATATATATATATATATATGAAAGAAGCACACAGTGGAGATTTAGAATGGAATTGACCAACATCATTATAGCAACGGGATACCAACCGCCAAGGCGGAACCAACTGCCCATTCAGAACTTCATCAGAATCTTTAATAATAGGTTACCAGTGTTATTTTGGAGTGACCTGAACGCACACTGTCAATAGAGCTGATATAGACGAAGAAATGGGATAGGCAGAGACCTCGGAACTCTGTTCGATAGAGGTATCTGTCAGAGAATTGGATCAGACTACCCCGCCTATGTGAGAGTAAATGCAGCCACTAAACCAGACATTTGCTTGGGCAACAACTATCTTTCATATAATTACTATATGAGGCCAGAAGATATCCCATGTACGGACCACACAGCGACTCTGCTTACACTTAATCAAAGACCAATCCAGATCCCAGGGAAGGTAACAAAAGCGTTTCATAGAGCAGACTGGGAGACATACAAGAGAGAATTAAGCGTATATCAGCCGAAAGAACTAGACGCCGTATCGCAAGAAGAGATAGCGAGGAACTAGAAACTATTAGGAATTTGATATAAAAGGCGGATAGAAAAGCCATCCCAAGAAACAGCTACTCGAAGATTAAGACCTTTACCTGGTCTCCAGAGATGATAAGGAACCATGGACGACTAAGGGAAATTTCAGACAACATAAGGAGAAACGAACCAAAGAAAGAGCTGTTCAACGCAATGAAGACGATAAAAAGGAATCTTAAGACGGAAATAATAGAAAAACAAAACCAACAATGGAATGAAATAATCCAGAAAATTGACGAAGACACACCCGCGAGAGAATTTTGGAAAACAATAAAACAAATGAAAGGAAAATCAGGAGGCAAGAAGATAACCCTGAAGGATAATCAAGGCAATAAGATAGAAGATATTGACGCAATAGAACAATTATTTAAAAAACACTGAAAGAACATTTTTAACATTATTGAAGAGGAAAATCAAGACTTCGACAGAGACTTCGAACGAAACATCACAAGACAACTCGAACTAGAAGGGGACAGGATAATCCCTTACAGAAATGTAGATGCAGTAAGAGACACCTTGGACGGTAACGATGCAAGAATTGCCGTCCAAGAATTGAAAAACAATGGCACAGCTTAAGCAGAAGGCACCAGGTAGATCAGAGCTCACTAAGAGGCACTACGAGCAAGCGACGGGAAAAAATATTGTAGGGAATTACTTCAGTATTTAATGCCAGCCTTAACACCGGCTACTTCCCGAAAGAACTTAAAGTAGCCAAAATGATTTTCATTTCTAAAGCTGGCAAGCCTACTACACGAATGGAGAATTACAGGCCTATATCTCTACTCGACTTCATCGGGAAGGTGTTCGAGAAAATTATGAAAACTCGCCTAAATGAGCACCTGGAAGCTCATAACCTTCTAAATAAGTTTCAATTCGACTTCAGAAAGAAAAGAAGCACGAAGATGGCCCTCGCGGTCATAACAGAAAAAATAGCAAAAGCAAAAAGAGAAAGGGCTAGCGTTGATATAGTCTGCAGGGATGTGTCCAAAGCTTTTGACAAAGTATGGACGAAAGAAATTCAATATAAGATATTTCCGTTACGCCTAGAGACAGGGGCAATGAGATTGAATGAATAGACAGGATATAGTACACACCATGGTTCGGATTCCCCGTAAAGCTGTCGATTTTCCGACCACCTTGGTCTCTTTTAAACTTCCACACTACTTCAAACTTTGCTATCCTCCTTTCCCTTTCCTCTTCCTCTCCCTGTCCTTCTCCCTGCCTCCCTCTCTCCTATCCAGAAGTTCAACAGGACTATGGAGGGAGAGGGGGACTGAGAGGGCCTGGTGCCCTTCCCCACTCTTGTCATCTTAGGATGACCGGAGGGGGAGGGGGAGGGGAAGGGGCTTGGCGCTCTCTACTATCTCACCTTCCACACCTTTTCAACTTACTTACTAGCACACAAAAAAACTAATTAAAAAAATACAGATGCTCAATAAAGCAAAAGAAAACAAAGGCTCGAATGCTAAATATTTTCACTTATTTCACTTAGAATCATCAAAAAGCAAAAACAAAAAAGGAAATCGTTTTCCAGCCCCCCCCCCCTTCCCCTTTCCGCTATTTGTTCCGATTAATAAATAAAAAAATATTTTTATTTGGTATTTTTTTTTTAATTTTAGGCAAAAAATATTTTAAAAGTGAGGGACCTTCCTTCTTTATTCTGGCGAAGATTTTATTGTATTGATTAAGTTTGTTATGCACTTAAAGTTTAAAGAAACTTTGTTGTAACCTTTTCGTTTTTCTTTTGTGAGACATCAAAGTTTGTTTTTGTAAAGACCAACAATAATCCCCCATCATATTTAGAATAAACTTTCCTTGGTACCTCATCTCCATAACCAAGATTTGTTGATGAAAACGTTCAACATGTTCATCACTAACCGCTCCCAGATTTTCAGGTAAAAAGTCGAGATGAGAATGCAGAAAATGAATTTTAAGTCACATTTTACATTCCATCTTTTCATAGGCTTCCAGCATATTGTTTACTATTTTTTGGTAATTTAGAGATTTAAAATTGCCGAAAACGTTCCACAAAGGATGTCTATGCTTTGCGCTTCTTTTCATTGAGACACAAAGTGAAGGAATCATCAGAAACAACTCTGCGAATTTGTAGTCCAGTGAAAACTCCAGCTTCTATTTTTGCATTAGTTAATGATCCTTTGAATTTGTTTTTCAAATATTGAAAGCTTTACTTAAGGTGTTACGGGAGGAGACTATTCAAATGGGAGGAATTAACTCAAATGGGTTACTGGAGGGAGAGAGGGGTTGGCTTACAGAAGATTCCGGTTGAGACGTCGGGGTAAGGCTTCACGGATGTCTTCTGCACGTGAGGCGAGGCTGCTCGAAGCTTCTGACCGGGATGTTAAAGTGATGATGGTTCTCCAAAAAAAGGGGGGTGGGCGGTAACGTCCGGTCCAGGGGCGAGTATTTCAGCCACCCGAAAACGAGGGGCGAACGATGAGAACTTCGACAGGAGTTGACGAGAGAAGTCGGAAAAATCACTCGGTAGCGATCGTTAAATGGAATTACCTCACTGGCTGGGGCTAATTTCCATACACAAAAATAGTTCAGCTGTCACTTTGCTTTGTTGTTAGCACCTGACTTGGAACTAGGGGAATTTTCTTGGGGTCCGGGCGAGACTTCTCGACTCTGTGTCGGTTTTATGGGAAACGAGCAATAAATATTTACGAGGCTCTCCCCGCGAGGGGGGAGGGGGATTAGTGGGAAACAGCTCTACTCTCAAATGGCCTCGAATCTTCTTGCCGAGTCTATTCTAGCCCGTGTAAAGGTGAATTGTGTTGGACGCGGTTCGAGGCTACCGCTTTTAAAAGGAGGGGGGAGGTTAGGCTTACTAATTTAAGCCTAACAGAATCTTCTCCAGCAGATGGAACTTCCGAGCAGAAAAAGAAATTACACGTGGAATTTCCCCCACACATCTCCCAACCGAAAGATGATGCTTTACAGAGCAGTTGCATAGGAAAGGATCATCCCACCCGTCAAACTAGAATTATCAAGAGTCTAGGGAAATTCTGACCTGCTACGACAGGTGTACACACACAAAAAAAAACGTGAATCTGAGCTCAGCGGGGAATTTACGGACATAAGCCTTAAACAGGTCAATTCTAGAGAATTTAACTAGTACAATTTTAAACAAAAAATAATCCTAGGAGAACATTGGCGACATTTCAGTCTCCCCCCCCCCAAAAAAAAATACAATTAAATGGAGGCATAAATATGGGAATAAAGACTAAACAATTTAGTAGCCCCCCCCCAAAAATCATAATTAGGAACATTAATGAAATAATATATATATATATATATATATATATATATATATACAATTCACGTGGAAAACCTTCGCTCCCGCCGGACTATGGATGAGGTAATCCACGGGTCCTCTAGCGTCGAGGACGGGGTAGGGTCCCTTTCACTGGCTAAGGATTCTGTTGCTTCCCGTGGGAAGTAGCAACAGCACTTCCGCGCCAGGCTTGAATTTTCGTTTTTGTGACTTAAGATGAAAGTAGGTCTTATACCTCTCAATAAGTGGACTCACGCTCGAGGGCTTTAGTTTTCTCCAAAGGGAGGGAAGATTTGCGCACTCCTTCTGGGCGCGAGAAAACTTGTCGCTCGGGAGGGCTTGGAACTCCGGGTCGATAGGGGTTTTCAGGGGAACAGGTGCACGGGATTCTAGGGCTGTCTGTGTACGGGTAATCACGGGCTGGGCCACGGAATGGTCGTTAATTACGGGGTTCTGACCGAACAAAACGGAGCGGAACTGGATTGGGGCCGCTACCACTTCGGCCCAACCGGACATATAGTCACACTCGATGTGACAACGAATTACTGGGAAACGATTCATCCGGCCAAGGTAGTCGTGGAACACCGCAAATTTCTTGTGGTCGGGCCCATCAAGGGGAAGTAGGTCTTCAGACACTATAATACAGGTGCACCCGCTGTCCCGGACGAGGGTGGATACTCAGCGACCGTTCACAGTTCCGTTCTCGAACTTCAATCCACCAGGGTTGTTCTCATTAAAGAGAAAGTTTACCTGATGGACCGGGTCTTTGGCAAGTGAGGTAGGATCGGAAGTCTCCTGAGGCGACGGAGGAGGATCAGGGGCGGCTTAGATTTGGTGCACTTGGTGGGACTGAGAATTTGCAAATCGGGAGTTTTGAGGACAGTTCGTGCGGTAATGGCCGGGAACTCCGCAGGTGTAGCAGACGATCGGGCTCTTTTGGTACGGCACAACCGGGGTAGAAGAAACTAGGGGCTTGACGTTTCAGTGTTCAGATCGATGGAAGTTTCTTGGCTTTGAGGGACTAGGAACTTTGGTAAATCTTGGAACCAATTCAGGGAGTGTCTTAGGACCATAGAATTTATGTTTGGGGGGCGATTGGGGAGCCTTTTTAACATCCTTAGAGTATAAATCGTGAGTACCTGCGTAGACATCGGCCACTTCCAAGCACTCCTTGAAAGTGGCGTGACGTTTATCCTTAATAAAGGCGCGAATTTCGGGAGCCACGGTAGCTAAAAGCTGATCCCTAAGGAAGAAGTCCAGAAGGGACTCGTAGACCTGGGGAATCCTGCACGCATCAAGCCAACACTGAAGGTGTCTTTGGAGGATGTACCCGTGTTGTGGAAATGTTTGACCAGGACAGATCCTTTTCTGGCGGAATCGGGAGCGGTAGAATTCGCTATTCATATGAACAGCGGTTAGCAATTCGGACTTTAACGTGGAGTTGTCCAAAGTTGCTTCCGGGGGAAGGGATACGAAGATATCCCTTAACTTGGCATTTAGGAGGGGGAGTAAACGAGCGACGCCATCATTTTCGAGATCCCATCTATTGATCTGTAAGATTCTCTCAAAATGGTTAAAAAATGACCCAAAGTCCTCTCCATCATTAAAAGCGAGAAGGTGGACTGAAGGAGTTTGGGGAATTTCAGCCCGGGAACCGATGGACTGAGAACCCATTTAATTTCGGCTCATTTCCAGCTCATGCTGCCTAATTTGTTCATGTATTTCCATCTTTATCTTCAGTTTGTTGTCCATCTCCGTTTTTCTTAGTTCCTCTTACATCTCCATTTTCAGTTTGTTCTCCTCCATCTCCATTTTGTTCTTCTCCATCTCCATTTCCCTTCTCTCTGCCCGTTCGGTCCTCTCTTATCCCTGTACGTAATTTAACAGGTCTTTGCTTGAAAGACCTAACATTTCACCCTGACTCTTAAATTTTTCGGAGGATGACATTGCTACGCAGTTAACTGAGGGAACACTGACACGAAAACGATCTAGGCCACTACCCACGCGAAACGAATACTTGAATATTCGTGAAGGCCTTGTTCACAAAAAAAATTAATACAGCTACCTACCTCTGCTGTTTCTAAGCGGAGAAAAAATATAATAAAATGTTCCTACCGGAATTAGGACACCAAAGACCTTAACTCTTTTGGATTAATAACCAAGAGAGTGTCCAAAATTCAAACACCATAAAAAAATTAATTACCTGGGGTCTAACACAAAATTTAAATAAATTAACGTTCCATTGCTCTTCAATTAAGTTGAACTTGCCTTCTGCAAGTTCAATACAAAAATTAAAATAAAAGGGATATACGTGAATAACAAGGGAACTTCTAATGTCGAAATTAAAATGACACGGGTTCGTAAAAACCCCAAACACACTTGACACCATTATTATATAATATGTATATTAATAAATATATATGTCGTGGTATGACATTAAATTATATCAATACCATATTATATCTATAGAGGTAGGGACCGATAACTTCAAGGTGAACCGACAAAAGGGACGGAACGCCACGAGTTTCGACAGGCAAAACAACTAGATAAGAGTGCAACGAGGTCAGGTATATTATGCGCAATGGCAAAGCTCAAGGTTATTTAAAGAGGCATGAACAAAAATATATTTTTTTTTACATAAAAATAATGAGAGAAATGATGGGCAAAAATTACATCAGATAATAAAAGGGCAAAATTACATCAGATGAACGAAGGGAAGGGGAGGGGGGATTGTAGTTATGAATTAGACTATGAAGTTAAAACTTAAGGTGTTGCGGGAGGATACTATTCAAATTGGGGGGAATTAACGCAAATGGGTTACTGGAGGGAGAGAGGGGTTGGCTTACAGAAGATTCCGGTTGAGACGTCAGGGTAAGGCTTCACGGATGTATTCTGCACGTGAGGCGAGGCCGCTCGGAGCTTCTAAGCGGGAAGTTAAAGGGATGTAGGTTCTCCAAAAAGGGGAGGGGGGCGGTAACGTCCGGTCCAGGGGCGAGTATTTCAGCCACCCGAAAACGAGGGGCGAACAAGGAGGACTTCGACAGGAGTTGACGAGAGAAGTCGGAAAAATCACTCGGTAGCGATCGTTAAATGGAATTACCTCACTGGCTGGGGCTAATTCCAATACACAAAAATAGTTCAGCTGTCACTTTGCTTTGTTGTTAGCACTTGACTTGGAACTAGGGGAATTTGCTTAAGGGCCGGGCGAGACTTCTCGACTTTTTGTCGGTTTCATGGGAAACGAGCAATATATATGTCTGAGGCTCTTCCCGCGGGGAGGGGGGGGGGGGTTAGTGGGAAACAGCTCTACTGTCGAATGGCCTCGAATCTTCTTGCCGAGGCTATTCTACCCCGTGTAAAGGTGAATCGTGGTAAATGCGGTTTGAGGCTACCGCTTGTGGAAGGGAGGGGGGTTAGGCTTACCAATTTAAGCCTGACAGAATCTTCTCCAGCACATGGAACTTCCGTGCTGGAAAAGAAATTCCACATGGAATTTCCCCCACAATCTGAAAATCTGAAAAACCTAAAAAAAAAAACAGTAATTAGAATTCAATGCTATTTGAGCTTCAATATAGCCTACTTTTTATATATATATATATATATATATATATATATATATATATATATATATATATATATATATATATATATATTCAAAATGTTAATATATATTAAATTAAATATATATATTATTGATTGATATATATTAATTATATATATTAAAATTTGCATATTGGTACAATATTGAGCAAAAGTGTGAAATGGCTGGAAAAGGAAAATTCAAATTACACAAAAACTAGACGTGATATGCAAATTTTAAAGACAAATTTGTAATTAGCACCTAAAAATCATCTAGAATCACCTATTTTCTGCTCTGTAACAAAAATCGTGCTACACAGTGTTATCATTTAGATAGCTCAGAGTAGGAAAGGGGCGCAAAGAAAAATAAATAAAGAAAAGTACGAAACGAGTTTCGAACGCGCTCTTCGCGTCGCGGGACAGCCGTTAGGGAGAGTCCTAAACCACTCGGCCATCCTGAGTCCCAAAAGAGACTAATTCAAGCAAAACATTTAAGCCGCTCGCCTGAACTTCTCGCACGCTACGCAAGCCCCCTCCTAGAAGCGGAGCATATTTTGAGGATTGAGGAGAACGGCATCAGGAAATGTGTTTTTCGAGGACTAAAGTTCTCTCTCCCCGGCCTCCAGGGTATGTGGCAGGCATCATTGTAGATAGCTTAGAGTAGGAAAGGGGTGCAAAGAAAAATAAAGAAAGAAAAGTAGCGAAACGAGTTTCGAACGCGCTTTCCGCGTCGCTGGACAGACGATAGTGAAATTCTTAAACCACTCGGCCATCCTGAGTCCCAAAAAAGACTCGTTCAAGCAAAGTATTTAAGCTGCTCGGCTGAACTTCTCGCACGCTACATCATCATCACCCTCATCGTTCATCGTACACTCATTATCATCCCATCAACACATACACTTTTTACACAATGTTTTCTATCTATCCTCTCTTTCTCTCCCCATTCTAATTTTATGCTATCTTATCTATCTACCCATCTGAATTCACCGCTTGGACTATTTATACACCACTCGCATTCAGCTTGGCAAACCAGACGCTCGGAAAATATTCAGACGCATTTCTTCATCAGAGAGATTTTTTTCTCACTCAAGAAGTTGGAAGTACGACAACTTTTTAACGAAGAAATTTGGAAGAAAATAGACGCAAATTAGCTGCCTGTTCAAGAAAGAGAAGAAGCCTTCCACCTCAATTTCATCTTAATTTTCATTTTCATCTATCGTCTCCAACACTTTTTCCACTCCCACACCAAAAATCCTCCCGTTCAGGCAGGTACTAAGAGAGAAAATATTTTTTTTTTAGGTTAGTCATCATTAGCATCATGACTGCTTAATTTCCCCACCCAAGGTCCAATGCCTTAGCTAATGGACGATGATATTTCGACCTTGTCCCAACTATACAATGCAGTGGAAAGTGTATAATTAGGGTGCGGGGGGAGGGACGTTTGAGGACTAAACCATTGCCAGACACCCGTACCAGAGGAGCCCCTGATAATGGGCCGGTTTGCAACCTTTGCAGGGGAATCTAACCACTCCGTCTGTGAAGGGCCCCCAAGACCACTGAGGAAGAAGCTGTGTATGGTAGGAAGCAACCGCGGTTTTTAATTCCCTGGAGGCGGCGGCACCCCCACCTAGCGATGGTTGATTCCGCGCTAGCCAACAAAAAGTCCGTCACTTTTCACCCCTCGAGAAGAGCCCACCCAGCTCCATCCATCCTATTCATCTTATCAGTCAATTTAGCGAGGGCGGGACTATGGGATAATTGGAGCTAGGGACCCCCATTTCACAAGTATGAACATGGAGTACAGAAGACTGCCACTAAGTACGGAGCAAGGAAAACGAACCAGAAAATAGGATTACTGATCAGGACCCTATATATTGACCTAAAAAAAATAGCAAAAAACCCTCTCATGCTATTGATTTATCACCTTACTTCTCTCACCTTCGCCCTACCCATCTCTCTTATATCCCATACACATTTTGGATATTTTCTGTTTGGCGACAGGCGAATGTTTTGTACCAAATTTTCACCAATGATGCAGTTTTGAGTGCTGAATACGAATATAACATTCATTTTGGGGAGAAATGAAAGGAGGTATTAAAAAGAACAAAATTTAATGCGCACTAGTTTAGAACATTATTCTATAAACAATTATGATTATATACTGGGGGGCTGTGCCCTCTAGATCCCCCAATTGATTAAAACTCAGGATCATCGTAGAGAAGGGGGTCCGCAGTGCTACCCCCCACGAGCAGTCCCCTTGAATTTACTACAAAAAGTTGAAACATATTGGAACACGGTGGTACCCACCGTGAGATGCTCGATTCCTACTTATGTGAATTTGAGTGGCGAAAACGCAATAGAAATGATAATTTGTTTAAAAATATATTATGAGATACTTATATCTAAATACAAATGAATGTTTGAAGAAATAATAAAGGGAGTGAAAAATAATATTTGGGAAATCATATGGCAGTTTAATTCCGTTTAATTTCCATTTCGTTTTTTTTTCAGGATGGAATATATAATGCTCTGATGACTACCCTGGCACACCATGGCTTCACTGAAGCTATTATGGAGGAGCACTTAGTTTGCTTTGCTTCAGATGGAGCTTCTGTCATGCTTAGAAGCAAATCAGATGTTACAGCCAAAATTGTAGAAAGGTTTCCCAACGTGATGGTGTGGCACTACATGAACCATCGGCTTGAGCTGAGTGTAGGAGATGCTATAGAGGAAACTGTAGGGATGTGTGATTTTTAGTTTTTCTTTAATAAAGTGTACAGTCTCTACCATACATCCGCCAAAACCCACCGTGAGTACACTGAATGTTGGGAATGTTGTGCTGAATCCTCAGCACTAGATAGGTGAAGTCCAGTTAGAGGACCATTAAAGCTGTATGGCAGCCGTACCCAGAGCTCCACAAGCACTTTTCTGATGCGTCAGGTGATCCTTAAATAAACTCAACGAAGAGATGCATGTTCAGTGGCTTAGCAACCTCTAATGCAACCTTTGTTCAGAATCTAAGTTTTATGTATGATGATTTAGAAGAGCTGTCTGAATTTTATTTTTCCTTCAAAACCGAAACATGACTCTCCTTAAGGCCGAAGTAAGTCTCAGTCGGCGGGTCCGTGTGTTTAAGTCCATGGCAGAGCAGCCTGGACCAAGGACAAAAGAGGCTCAGGCAGCAGGAAAGTTGATGGTTTTCAAAGGTGTATATGTGACAAAAAACACAAAGCACAGAGGAAAAATAAATCCTGAACAGTTTTTCAATTCCGCGGCTCCTAGTATTGAAACGAGAGTGGGTTGCCTACCGGGTAAACAGAAAAACAAGGAAGAATATCAGAGCTTTCTAAACAACCTCAAAGTGTGGGTCCCATCTAGCTGGCCAGATGAGTGTGGGGTGCGTTATGCTGAAAAGGAAGTACGGGTTCAGAGAAGGATGAGGGAATACATTGACATGGATGGACTCAAAGCTGATGAAAGGATGCCACCGGCAACAGAAGAGCTTAAATCCCTCCTCTAAGCAGTGAACACAGTGGTCATCTCCACCGCTGAGTGTGAACGTGGGTATAGTCAAATGAACATTTTAACCTCAAGTAGTAGAAGCTCCCTAAAGGTTAAAAGCATGTCAGCTTTGCTTTTAATCAAGTGTGTTGGTCCACCATTAACAAAGTTCAGACCAGATGTGTATGTCAAGTCTTGGCTTCAAAGCCATTGCTTAGCTAATGACGCAAAAGCAAAAGCCAGAAACTCAGAGAACAAAAATCATGATTATAAAAATCTTTGGAAACTTCTGTGAGATGAGGGAAAGTGGGTTTATAGTGAAAAGTGTTTGTGTTTTGTTTAAACTTTGTATTCAAATAATTAAATAGTTAGAAAGCTGGGTAAATTTTTGGATTGCTATATTTCTCTCATCAAAGCACCCATTTTTACATATCATCTCTGCAACATATTTCCCGGAGAAGAAAACTGTAAGTAATACCCTTACACTTTTTTATCTTTTTTCATTTAATTTCCCTCTCTTTTATTCAGTGTATTTTATTAAGTGTTTCAAAAAGTATCAATTTCTTAATATTTATCTTGAGTTATTGAGGTTTGCGTATAATATTGTTCAGATTTGTTTTGTTTTTTGCCTGTGATTGCGTTTGTTTACTTGCTTTTACATTATATCTGGCGTGTCGGGGCCTTAGCAAATCAGCGACGAGGTCTTAAGCCAGACGGCGCCAGGCTGTCGGCATTTCAACAGGTATATTTTCACGTGACCATTTTCTATTTACCTATTGATAAATCTGAATTACTTTTCTGTGACTTATATTTAATAGTTAGAAATTCATTATTTTTGTTGTGACATAAATACATTTCGCATTAATTATAGGACCTAATTCGTACAATAATTAAACATATTTTCAATTTAAACTTTAGAAACCAGGGGTTAGGTTTAACTTTGAAAGCACCTAAAATTTTGCTCAATTAGCATAATAATTCAGTATGCCTAGTGCAGAGAAGTTGAAAGAATTTTGCTTTAATTGCAAGACAGTCAAGTGGTGTATAAATTTTCCGGAACAATCATATCATGACATTACTTCTGTCAAAATTTGTCACTTCTGTAAAATGGAAGAAAAGCATACAAAAGAAAAGAACGATCTGCTAAGAATAATTGGCGACATGGAAAACAGAATCTTGGTTCTAGAATTAAACAGTTGTAATTCTAATGCAGACAACTAGGCTCTAAAAAATTTCGAGGCCAAAGTAGTTGAATTAGAAAATAACATAATCTCCCTTGAATCCTTGAACGAAAATATTACCCAAGTCAATACCTCTTTAAGTAAGATGGTTGTTCGCCTAGAGCAAGCAGTTGCGTTTATAGAAAATAAAATAGAAAGGAATGATAGTGATTTTACTTTAGAGACAAGTAAACGAAAAGTTGACAAAAATATACCATACAACTCGCAAACAGAAACTTATAATAGATCCACAATACTTACTGAAAACAAAAGACAACCATAAAATTCTAAGAAAGAGAAGCAAACTTTCCTCATTAGTGATTCTTTAGTAAGAAACCAATGTGATTACTTCGGATTAAATGAAAAGATAAATAGAAAAACCAGTTGCTACGATAAAAAAATTGACGAGGAGATTTGGAAAATGCAAGTTGATAACGAAGATAGTGCTGTACTATTGATGAGCTAATTATCAGGGAAATAAGGAAAGGATGTGAAGTAGATACAATTATTCTTGGTGACTTTAATTTAAATTCCGTGGACTGGGAAAATATGATTGTCGTAGAATGGACTCTCGACGATATACCATATATGACTATTCGTTGAGGGAACTTATTTAATTATCTTTAGAGTGCGTGGTTGTCTGGGTTGACCGATATTATTTATCTTAGATGTGCTTAAGAAGTGGAACTGAGCTCAAGGATAATAATATGGCTATCATTAATAAAATAGAGTTTTATTAATAGAAACTATCAACAACACACAAAACAGAAAATATTAACATAAACAGAGAATTGGAAAGGGTCGTGGGAAATCTAGCTAATCCGAGGATTAAGAGAGATTTAAAAAGGTAAAACAAATATAAATTAAAGGGATGGGATGGTTCGCTAAACCATTTAAAGCACAGGATAGGGTTGACAAAAGGGTTAAATACTCAAATGTAACGTTCGGCTTACGTAATTACACTTGTTGTGCAGAGGAAGGCGACGTGAAGGAATTTTCGGTCCGCTGGCGAGTTCCAGCCGAAGGGAAGGGAATTAAATGATCCTGACGTGGCGTCTTGGGAATGAGAACCGTTTCTTGACGAACGGGCTTGAAGAACAATGGCTGTTCTACTTTGTTCTCTTCTGAACAACAGGGGGGGAGGGTGAGAACCGTTTCTTGTCTACGGGCTCGAAAGAACAATGGCTGTTTTAACGTTGTTCTCTTTCTGAACAACAGAGGAAGCCTTGTGGACTTGGCGTCATGAAGGCTCGAACCTTGGCACTCAAGGGATATTGTCCTTCTTCTGGACAAGTGATGGTGGATCTCGAGGTCGAGGGCCCTTGGCGCACTAGGTAAGAGTGGATCGTAGTGATGTTTCGCGAAGAAAATCTGGATCTCTAATCTGATCTTAGTGGTAAAGTTTCCATATAAATAGTCGAGACATCCCCTTGGCGTAGGGGACAATGGAGTGGAGGCTTCGAGGGAATGCACAGCCGCGCCTGAGAACAATACCTTATCTGCCCATAAGCCTAACTCAATCTGGCGAGGTAGGCGCATGGGTTGAACGGGGGAAGATAAACCTCCTTGTTTAAACATTGACCTCAGGTGGCGGCTCTAATGCGCCCGGCTTCAAGGCTAAGATGCACGTGGGTAGCCTCGTGTTTTTAAACAACATGTGATAACGGTTGAAATTAAGCGGCCTCAAACCGTTCTATCACAATGATAGGAAGGAAAAGAGCAAGTTATAAGTTTATAGAATGCTTTGAGGATAATTTTTTGACTCAATTTGTTAATAAGCCAACAGGGGATGCCAATATGTTAGATCCTGTTCTTTCAAATGATGATCACTTGGTTCAGGAATTGGCTGTCGGGGAAGCATTGGGAAATAATGATCATCAGATGCTTCGTTTTAACTTTGGAATAGTGAAAGGTAGGTCATCAAAAAACTTCATTTTTTTATAGGGGAGATTAGGATAAATTACGAAACTTGCTAAATCAGATTAGGTGGGATATAGAATTCAGGGGAAAGAATAATTATGAGATGTGGGACACTTTTAAGACTATACTAAACATAGTCCAGGAGCAGTGTATTCCAATGAAGGCTATTAGAAAGAAATGTAGGAAGCCGTTGTGGTGGAATCACGAGATAGCTAGGAAAATTTCTGAGAAGAAAAGGGCATACCAGAGATTACAGAGAGAAAGTACTTTTGACAATTTAAATCATTATAGGTCGACCAGAAATGAGTTAAATAAGATTATTAAGAATAAAAAAGGGGGGCATAAATTAATTTAGCTCAAAATAATAATAAAGATCCAAGAAAGTTCTTTAGCTATTATAGAATTAATAACAAATTTAACAGTGATAAAATAGGGCCTATTAGCTATGAAACGGTTTTGAAAGAATCTGATGAGGAAATAGTAGTGGTTCTTAATGATCATTTTTCTTCAGTATTTAAACAAGAGAATCAAGATAGATTAAATTGATGATAATTCTAGGTCAAGGGAAGTAGTGTTGAATACGGTCAATGTGAACAGGGAAATAATTAAAGGGCTTTTATTGGATTTAAATACTAGTAAGTCATCTGGTCCGGACAACATTCATTCTACAAGGTTACTCAAAGAAGGTGTAGATAGTATTGCAGTAGCTCTTGAGAAGATATATACTAGATTACTAGAGTTTGGAAAAGTACCTAATGATTGGAAATTAGCGAATGTAGTGACAATTTTTAAAAAGGGAAGTAAAAAGGACCCGAATAACTTTAGGCCGGTAAGCTTAACTTCTATCGTTTGTAAAATCTTTGAGAAGATAGTTAAGAAGGGAATTTCTGACCATCTAGAGTATGGTAGGTTAATAAATGATACTCAGCATGGGTTTAGAAGAGGTAGATCGTGTTTAACAAATTTACGAGATTTTATGGATCATGTTACTAAACAATTAGATAAGGGAGAGAATATTGATGTAATTTACTTAGATTTTAGCAAAGCTTTTGATAAGGTTCCACATAGAAGACTAGTGCACAAATTAAAAATGCATGGGATATGTGGTATGGTATTTGGTTATTAGTGGGATTGATTTTAGTTAATAAATCAGCCTAGATAGCTATTTTAAAACCATTACCATAAATTTGTTGAATTGGATGGAATAGTCGTCTGCTAATATTAGGCCTAACGACTGACGTGAATTTAATTTAGAAAACTTGGGGGGCGATGTTTGTAAGAAAAATGGACAAAAAACAAAATAAATATATTTACAAAATCAACGAATGCAGAATGAGAGAATTAAATTAGGAAATAACTAGTGAGCGGTTATTATAATGATACGGATGAATGATATAATTAAATTGAGAATTGCTAAGGAATACAACGCAATGCAATGTATGAAATTAATTAAAAGTAGATTGAATGTAAGGTGAAGTGAGGTAAAGTATGGTAAAATAACTAAGGTAACTATGGTAACTAAGATATCTTAACTATGATGGACTGTGAATTGGGATCTGCAATGAGAGAAGTAACCATAATTAGGACCTACTCTCGCTCGCAGTTTGCAGAGAATAAGTGTGAGAGGACGAGTGTGAGGGAATTCCACGTGGAATTTCTTTTCCAGGACGGAAGTTCCATCTACTGTAGAAGGTTCTGTTAGGCTTAAATTGGTAAGCCTAACCCCCGCCCCCTCCTTCCACATGCGGTAGCCTCGAACCGCGTCCACCACGGTCCACCTTTACACGGGTCAGAATCGCTTCGGCAAGAAGATTCGAGGCCATTCGAGAGTAGAGCTGTTTCCCTCTCACCCCCGGCGGGCAGAGCCTCGGACATATATAGTGCTCGTCCTTCATGAGACAGACACAGAGTTGAGAAGTCTCGCCCGGACCTAAGAAGATTCCCCTAGTTCCAAGTCAAGTGCTAACAACAAAGCAAAGTGACGGCTGAACTATTTGTGTATTGGAATTAGCCCCAGTCAGTGAGGTAATTCCATTTAACGATCGCTACCGAGCGATTTTTCCGACTTCACTCATCAACTCCTGTCGAAGCCCTCCTCGTTCGCCCCTCGTTTTCGGGTGGATGAAATACTCTCCCCTGGACCGGACCCCCCCCCCCCTCCCCTTTTTGGAGAACCTACATCACTTTAACTTCCCGCTTAGAAGCTCCGAGTGGCCTCGCCTCACGTGCAGAAGACATCCGTGAAGCCTTACCCCGACGTCTCACCCGGAATCCTCCGTAAGCCAACCCCTCTCCCCCTTCAGTAATCCATTTGAGTTAATTCCCCCCATTTGAATAGTCTCCTCCTGTAATACCTTAAATTTTAACATCACAGTCTGATTCATAACTACAATCCATCTCCCCCTCTCGTTTACTGGTGTAATTTTGCCCATTAATTCATCTGATGTAATTTTGCCCATTAATTCTCTGATGTAATTTTGCCCATTAATTCTCTCATTATTTTTATGTAAATAAAATTATATTTTTGTGCATGCCTCTTTAAATAACCTTAAGCTTTGCCATTGCCCATATTTTACCTGACCTCGTTGCACTCTTATCTTGCTATTCCGCCCGTCTAAACTCGTGGTGTTCCGTCCCTTTGTCGGTTTGCATTTAAGTTATTGGTCCCTCCCCCATAGATATAATATGGTATTGATGTAATGTAATGTCATACCACGACAACGAGGAATTAAACTAAGTATGATTTGTTTGGAGTTACATCACTAAATGGAGCAGGAATGATTACTGACCTTTATGCTGATAATGGCGAGAGACGAGTGAGGAATATTCGTGTTCAATGTGGTTTAGCTGAAAGCGTGTTAGTTTCTGTGTTTGACTAAAGTAAGTGTTGCCGAAAAGAATGTATCTTAGCCATGATTTTTGGATGGAAATTATATATTACAAAAGATATATTGAAAATACATATACAAAATATTTGAGATTTTGGATTGATTATTTATACATAACTAAGTTGAGATTTTCCATAGATTTAATGGAAATTGTTGAATTTAAATGGGAAAATAAATGGGTAATTTTATATTGAATTTAAAAAAGAAAGTATGTTAATATTTTTGCACAATGTACATTACGTTGAAATTATATTAGGTAATAGTAATATTTAAATTGATGCAATGGGATATTGATACATGTAATATTTTATAGGAATGCCAGAGGGCATTGCTATAACACTCCCCCTTAAGAAAATTACTCTTTTCCCCCTTTTTTATTTAAGACCTGCTGTCCGAGTAATGCCGAGGCCTTCTGACGACGCGACCGGAGCGTGTGACAGTGCCATTGGTTAGGCTGCGGGGGCACAGACTCGCTGTGGCAGTGCCAGTAGCATTGGACGAGGCACCGACACGAGAGAAAGTTGATGGAGCGAAGGTGATCCGTTTGTTGGTTCCTTCTGAGATGGCGACAAGCGGGATGTGGGAGTCTTGAGTCCCGTTGTCCGCTGACGGAGTGACCAGTGAGGGAGAGATTTGCTCCTGACTAACCACTTCTGCCGACGAGGGTTCCTGCAACAAAAGAGGATGAGGCAGCAAAACGGAGTGTTGTTGGAGTAGCAGGAGTGGTTAAAAGGGTGGGGTTAGGGGTTGTTTGGGGGGATTACTGTACCATAAATGGGTATAGTAGGAGGAGAATGAGGTGATAGTGGTTCTAGATGAACATTTTCGGGAAAAAGCGGGTTTCATGGCGTATTGCCATAGCACTATGTAAGTGCGAGAGAACTGATGACATGTTGTCATAGCTGTTTGTGAGTGACGTAATGCATGTTGCAATAGTTTGTGCGAGTGCTGAATAGATTGAAGATGTTCTGCCATAGCACTGTATAAGTGTTGAATGGATTTATGGCGTGTTGCCATAGCACTGTATGACTGCTGAATGAAATGATGGCGTGTTGCTATTTAAGCTGTATGAGTGCTGAATGAATTGTTACGATATGAAGTGAGGATTGAGTGTGGGTCAAAAATGCAAAAGTGAGGACCTACCTGAATAAGTGAAGTGAGGTGCAGGTGGTAGATGTTGACTCGTTTATCGTTTATCCCTTGAATTGTTAGTTTAAAGGATGTGATTGGGAGGCTGGAGTGAGAGGAATGCGAGAATTTGAATGTTGGGAAATTGAAATTAGAGGATTTGGAGAAAGTGGTTAAGTTGGGTGAAGTGAGAAAACTGGAGGGTTGAGGTTAGAAGAAGGTACTTGTTCCAAATATGTGCACGGTTGCAAGCATTTTAGAGATTGTGCACCATATTTGTTGTGGTACCAGCACCACTGAGCTGCATGAGAGGAAAAAGAAAGGTTATGCTTTGGGAGACTACTTGGCACAGTATGTGAAGAAGCATAACGGTGGCTACAAGGCTGTGTACAGTGTACAGTGTACAGCGTTGTACCCGTACCTTTGATGATACCAGCATATATCCTGATGGTGAAAATTTTGCTGCCTCCTACCTTTTGCATCGGGATGCCCTCGTTGGTTTCTCTTTTGTGAACCAGAGCGGGACCTGCGCCTTCGATCGCCAAACCCAGGTCCGTGCTCGCTTTGTAATTCCCGCTGCAGCTTTAGCCGCTTGATGTCGGTTTCCATCTTCCGTATTGAAGCTTCAAGGTCCCTCGATAGAGAAGATGGAACCCTCGAACGCTCTGCCCGGTCGTCAGAGGAGCTCGACGTTCCTCGAACCTGAGAAATAGAAAGATTATTGTTAAATGAGCCGTGAGTTTGGCCGCTGCCTCAATTCATATAAGGACTATTGTATAATTTGCCTGCGGCTATAGCAATCTCCTCAATGCTCGTGGGGCTCGAGCCTAGGATCAGTGGCCTGATTCTCTCTGGGACTCCTCTCATGAAAATCTCATTGAGGAGAGGGCTAAAAAATTAGGTTTGCGCACCTTTTACCTTGATAAGGTCCTTCAAATGCGTTAAGAAAGAAGTAGGACTCTTATCTCCCATTTCCTGAGTGTTCAGGAGCTCTCTCAGGTCGTCTATTTGGGACCTGCCGTATTTGCTGAGGAAAGCCTCCTTCAGGCGATTTAGAAGGCCAGCCTGTTCCCCGTTATTTAGCACTTCCCTGAATTGTATAAAGATACTTATGGGCAAACGCTAGATTATTGCTGCAATTTTCTCTTCTTCGGAGATGCTCTGAGGTTTAAGGAGGAGAAACGAGACTTTCAACCATGCAATAGGGTTTGCCGGATCATATACGGGAAGCGAGAGGTACGCATGTGGGTGCCTGTGCGTGGACTGGGGATTCGAAGGAGACGGTTGGTTATGATGATAGGGTTGGCTGCTAACAGCTGTCCTTATTTATTGTGTTTGTTCCATCATAGTGACTATGTTTTATGTTTACTTGTGCGGGTTGAATTAATGTGTTGATGCGAGTGAATTAGCTGTGGTTGTGTGCATTTGTGTGTGTGTGGAAATTATTCACGAGCACAGTAATGTGAAGAAATGAAAAATAATTATGAGAAATAAAGGAAATTTTCCCTTTGTTTAAAATGGGGGATAGCATCAAA
Organism: Ceratothoa steindachneri; assembly: GCA_963969495.1. Taxonomy (NCBI): domain Eukaryota; kingdom Metazoa; phylum Arthropoda; class Malacostraca; order Isopoda; family Cymothoidae; genus Ceratothoa; species Ceratothoa steindachneri. Next base: position 88,898,878 of record OZ018321.1, read on the forward strand.
TAAAAATGATATGAATTATGACAATTGGAAGAAGGATGCTAAAGGTAAGACGCGATATTAAAAATGAACACGTGAATCAAAATGCTGTTCTAGCGATGATAGCAGAGAAATCACGTGCGGAGTTCGAAAGTTATTTTAACGTTTGAAGTTATTTATTGATTGACGGGAGATTATTCTGGGCACCATTTTATGGTATTTGGTTATTAGTGGGGTTGATTTTAGTTAATTCATCAGCTTAGATAGCTATTTGAAAACCATTACCATAAATTTGTTGAATTGGATGGAATAGTAATCGGCTAGTATTTAGTCCTAACGACTGACGTGAATTGAATTTAGAAAACTTTGGGCGCGAGGTTTGGAATAAAAAAGGACGATAAACAAAATAAATATATTTACAAAACCCAACGAATGCAGAATGAGAGAATTAAATTAGGAAATAACTAGTGAGCGGTTATTACAATTATACGGATGAATTATATAATTAAATTGAGAAGTGCTAAAGAATACAATGTAATGCAATGTATGAAATTAATGTAGAGTAGAGTGAATGTAAAGTGACGTGAGGTAAGGTATGGTAAAGTAAATAAGGTAACTATGATGACTAAGATATCGTAACTATGATTGACTGTGAATTGGGATCTGCAATGAGAGAAGTAACCAGAATTAGAACTTACTCTCGTATGGCAGTTTGCAGAGAATAAGTGTGAGAGGACGAGGAATTAAACTAAATATGATTTGTTTGAAGTTAAATGACTAAATGAAGCAGGAATGATTACTGACCTTTATGCTGAGAATGGGAGGAGACGAGTGAGGACTATTCGTGTTCAATATGGTTTAGCTGAAAGCGTGTTGGTTTGTGTGTTTGACTAAAGTAAGTGTTGCCGAAAAGAATGTATCTTAGCCATGATTTTTGGATGGCAATTATATATTACAAAAGATATATTGAAAATACATATACAAAGTATTTGAGATTTTGGATTGATTATTTATACATAACTAAGTTGACATTTTACATAGATTTAATGGAATTTTTTTAATTTAAATAGGAAAATAAATGGACAATTTTACATTGAATTTAAAAAGAAAAGTATGCTAATATTTATGCACAAGGTACATTACGTTAAAATGATATTAGGTAATGGTAATATTTATATTGATGCAATGGGATATTGATACATGTAATATTATATAGGAATGCCAGAGGGTATTGCTATAGTGGTAAAGTTTTGAATTGGATAACTGAATGGCTGAATGACAGGAAACAGAGAGTTGTGCTGAATGGGGTGAGGTCACAGTGGAGGGTCGTTATCAGAGATGTATCTCAGGGATCCGTTCTAGGCCCTTTATTATTCATAGTTTATATAAATGCCCTTAGGGAGCTGTAAATAGCAAAGTGTCATTTTTTGCTGATGACACTAAATTGGCAGCCGTAGTCAAAGAAGTTGAGGGTAGCTTTGAAGTGCAGAGTGACTTAAATAAGTTATTAGCTTGGGCTAAAAAGTGGCAAATGACTTTTAACCTTAAAAAATGCAAATTTCTTAACATGGGAAGGGATAATAGGGAATTTAGCTATGAAATGGATGGGCATTAGCTGAATTCAGTTGAGGATGAGAAGGACTTAGGCGTAGTAGTAGATAGGTCACTGAAGTTTTTAAAGCAGTGTATTGAGGCAAAAAAAATAGAGCAAATAGGGTGCTAGGATACATTAACAGGAATGTTAACTACAAGAGTAAAGAGGTTATCCTTAAACTCTACAACTCGTATGTTAGGCCACATTTAGAGTACTGCATACAAGCATGTTCACCACATTTTAGACATGACATCAACCTGCTAGTCAGTACAAAGGAGGGCAACAAAAATAATACCTTCCCTGAAGCACCTTGAATATGAAGATAGACTGAGGGTACTAAATATGTTATCTTTTGAGATAATATTTGTGAGGGGAGATATGATTGAGCTTTTAAAATCTTTTCTGGGATAGATAAGTTGGATTTTAGCAAGTTATTTGACTTGGAAGGTAGTAATAGGACTAGGGGTCACCACTTAAAAATTAAAAAACAGAGGTGCAGGTTGGATGTTAGGAAATATTTTTTCACCAATAGAGTGGTAGATTACTGGAATAGTTTGCCATCTGAGACAGCAGACAGTCCAAGCTTGAATGTATTCAAACGCAGATTATATCATTATATGGGGAGGGAGGGTTAACTTTTGGGGGTATTCCGGGCTCATTTCTGTGGATGCAGTTTTTTATTATTGTATATTATGATTGATTTGGATTTTGACGAGTCTTGATGATGATGCTTTTTGTTTTTGACACATTCCTGCGTATGGTTCGAATTGTATATTGGAGATGCATGATCTGACACAATCCTATGGATTGTTTAAATTGTATATTGTAGATGCATGATCTGACACAATCCTATGGATGCATTTTGTGGGTGGGTTTTGTCAGATGCGGATGACCTTTGATAGGCCCTTGTGGCTTTTGTCATCCGTTAAATTATGTTATGTTATGTTAGTGCAAGATGGATCAAATGATACTTGTGCTAAAGATGAAGTGGTAGAAACAGAACAGGTCATTTTACAGTTCGAGTCATTAACGAACCAATTCAAAGCAAAAACGGACAAAGGTATTACAGTACGCATTTTACCCAGAATTCATGTGTCAATAGAGGCTTTAAGCAAAACTATTAGAATTAATTCAAGACTCAAAATAATGTGTGAGAGGAAGGGAATTAAGTTCGTTAATTTTTGGCGGAGTTTCATCGATAGAGAAGAGTACATTTTCAATGATGGGACGCACTTAAATAATAAAAGCAAAAAGATGCGGAGAATTATTGAACGTCAACGTATTCAACCTCTTTAAATGTTCTCGTAAAAATAAAACAACCCCATCGAATGTTGCAATCCAGGTTTCGGGCAACGAATCTCCTCCAGGGAATCCAACAAACCCATAAGAGCGATTATTATAAATCCACGTTCAATTAGAAACAAATTGTTTGAATTCAGAGCTATGGTAGCTGTAGAGAAGTACGACATAATTTCAATTCCAGAATCATGGATAAATTTGAACTCGAGAGATTTAAGGGGGAATTTGAATTAGATGGCTACAAGATGTTCAATAAAGATAGAAAAGCGAAAGTAGGAGGAGGAGTGTTATTATATGTACGCGAATATCTTTTCCCAACAGAGATTACCTTGGGTACGAACCTATAAATAATATGAGTGAAGCTAAATTTAGATCAAATAAGTTTAGGCATTTATTTAATATACAGAAAATCGCACCAGTCCCTGGATCTTGATGCGAAACTTTATGATTTTTTGACAAAAAAATCGATAAGAAACTGGCTGTAGTCACGGAAGACTTCAATGGCAGCAAAATAAATGGTTAACAAAACAAGCGGACTAAGAATGGCAGAGACTTCTGGAGTTTATTGATGATAATTTCTTAACACAGTGGGTCAGTAAACCAACCAGTAATAACAACATATTGGACCTTATAATGTCCAATATACACAGACTTGATTTTAACAAAGGTAATTATGAAGCTATGAAAGTAAGCTTATTAGGATATGATTCAAATGAGGAAAAAGTAAAAAATGCGTGGATATATTTTAAGAATATTTTTTAGGAAAAAACAATCAAAATATGTCCCCATTAAATGTAAAAATCTTCTACTAGTCAAGATCCTACGTGGTTAACCAAAGAAATAAAAATCATGATAAAGAATAGACGTATAGAATGCTAAAAAGCAGGCCAACTGTAATATATTGCCTATACATGGTTGTTTACTTGTAAAGGATTCGTCACTCCCATCAAGCTCCAAAACAGTACTTTTAATGATGTCATAAAAACCCTTAAAGATCATTTTAAGCCACGTACAAACATTGTTTTTGAGCGTTTTAAGTTCTTTGAGCGTCTACAACTAAGTGGTGAATCAATCTCAGACTATGAAGCTGCCCTCCGAGGCTTAGCCTCCAAATGCAATTTCGGCAACATGCTACAAGATCTACTAAGGGGCCAATTTATTAGAGGCTTACACAATAAACGAACACAAGAGGAGTTGCTCACTAATGCATCTTGTACTTTCCCAATGGCCTTACAAGTAGCCAAGTCTAAGGAAACGGCTTCTAGGCAAGTAAACATTTTCCAAAAACACACTACGGGAAATACTTCCACTATTTCAAGGTTAGGTAGTAGGGATAATTCCACATATAACATTTATTGTCAATCTTACAACTCTACACAACCTAGTACTACTTCTATGAATTTTAATTCGCAGCATCGGCAAAACCCAAATGCACAAAGCTCTCAGTCCTTGCCCAAATCCAGCTGAAAAGGTTGTGGGAAACAACATTGTCGTTCAGTGGGTCCTCATAGAAGCTCAAAGTGTTTAAACTGTAGCACGATGGGTCACATACAATCGGTGTGTATGCAACGCCAGCAGAAGCTAAATTCTAATTCTCATTTCAATTCTAAGCCTTTTACTTTAACTTCAAATACGAAAAAGTCTAAACAGAATTCCCATATTTCGGCTACTGATGTAAATACTACTGCTAATACTATAAATACAAGTGCAAATTCTGACTACATACTAAATACTACTTCAAATGCAGGTGATGCACCTATACTAGAAGACCTTCTTCTCGACGGATCCAAGATTTCTTTTAAGTTCGACACGGGTGCATACGCATCCATCATGCTCGAAAACATTTTTCGTTCACATTTTCAAAATAAATTACTTCACAAAGTGAATATTCCTTTGAAAGCTTACGGGGGCACTCCGCTCAGTATTGTAGGTAGCTGTGAAATTATTGTTCAAGAACCCAATTCCACAGCTACGCACCCCTTGACTTTAGCAATTGTTAAAGTTCCAGAACGCGCGCTGGTGGGCCGAGATGGATTCGGACAATGAATCTAGACATTGCTGCCATTTGTAGCACAAATTTAATTTCTTCTTGTTCTTCAGAGGACGAACAATCCATTTTAACGCGTTACCCGTCTTTACTTCAGGGGGCTATCGGTCTTCTTAATAAATTCCAAGTCCATATTGATATTTCTACTGATGTTCAACCAAAATACATGGAGGCTCGCTCCGTGCCTTATACACTCCTCACTAAGGTAGACCAAGCCTTAGATTTACTTTTTGATCAAGACATCATTGAGCCAGTCTCAAACTCGAGATGGGCTTCACCTATAGTACCTGTACTCAAACCTGATGGTACTATCCGCATTTGTGGAGACTATTGTTCCACATATAAAGCTGTTTTAGTGGATACTTACCCTTTGCCTAAACCAGAGGAACTTTTTAGCTCATTAGCGGGGGTAGATGGTTCACTAAACTGGATATGAGCCAAGCTTATGCCCAGTTGGCTTTAGACGAAGAATCTCGAGCCATTACTCCTATTAATACCCCTCGAAGTCTTTTCCGCCTCGAAAGACTCTGTTATGGTATTTCTGCTACTTCTGGAATCTTCCAGATAGCCATGGATCAGCTTCTTAAGGGAATTTATGGAGTACTTTGCTTTTTGGATGATATACTCATCACTGGTGCAAGTGCTCAACAACTCAATAATCGAGTTAACGCAATCCTCCACAGACTTCAAGATGCTGGTCTAAAACTGAGACATGACAAATGCAGTTGGGGTCTAAAATCTATTTCATATTTGGGCTATTTTATTGACCAAGAAGGCATTCATCCAGCCCAGGAAAAGTTAGCTGCCATAAAAAGTGCACCAACTCCAACTGATGTTACTTCATTACAAGCTTATCTAGGACTTTTGAACTTCTATAGGAAATTTCTGCCTAATGCTTCTACATTTCTGGAGCAGTTAAATCGTCCTTTACGCTCCAACACTCCATGGCATTGAGGCTCAGCCCAACAAGCCACTTTTGAAAAGTTAAAAAATACACTTCTCAATTCTAAAGTTCTAGTTCATTTTGACCTTACACATCCTATTACAGTTACAGCGGACAGTAGTTCATATTGTATAGGTTCTGTTTTGTCCCAGAAAATAGATGGTCAGGACAGACCAGTCTACTGTGTATCTCGAACTTTGACACAGGCCGAAAGAAATTATTCCCAGCTCGAGCGTGAGGCTCTGGCTTTAGTTTTTGCAGTTCGTAGATTCCATTTCTATGTATATGGTAATTCATTTACACTCATTACTGACCACAAACCACTTCTAGTGCTGTTTTCTGCTAACAAAGCTATTTCTCCTCTGGCTTCAGTCCGTATTCAGCGATGGTCGTTAATACTTCTTAACTACAAATTTTATTTAATTTACAAATCGGAGTCCTTTTGGGCCCCGCAGACGCTTTGAGCCGTCTTCTTGCTCCGTGGGGTGGCTCTGCTGTCATTCCTGAGGAATGGATAAACTTTGTTGATTTCTTACAGCATACTTCAGTGACTGCTGAGGCCATTGCTCGTGAGACTGCGAGTGACCAACTTCCTTATGAGGTTGTCAACTTCCTCAAATTTGGTGGAGAACACACTAAGGATTCTCGATTCACCCCTTTTGCAAGTAGAGCTTCTGAACTCTCCTTACAGTCTGGTCGTATTCTCTGGTCTCACCTATTAGTTATTCCTGCTTCTTTACATTCCACACTTTAACAGGAACTTCACGACAGTCATCCCGGAATGGTTCGCATGAAAGAACTAGCTCGTGGCTATTTCTGGTGGCCTGGTTTAGATGCCCAAATTGAGGCCTTTGTGAAAAACTGCTCATTTTGCGCAGCCTCACTAAATTCTCCGAAACAGAGTCCCTTTCATCCTTGGGATTGGCCTTCCAAACCTTGGTACCATCTTCACATTGACCATGCTGGTCCAATCAATAACACATACTACTTAGTAGTCGTTGATGCCTACTCTAAATGGGTTGAAATCGTTCCTACCTCTTCTACTACTACTGCTTCCATAGTTGCTATTTTGCGTTCCATTTTCGCGCGTTTTGGGTTACTGGTGGTCCTTGTTTCGGATAATGCTTTTTACTTTACTAGTTTTGCCTTCCAGAAATTCTTCTCTGATAACGGTATCCGTCATATTAATTCTGCGTCTTACCATCCCTCTACAAATGGTTTGGCGGAGAACATGGTTAAAACTTTCAAATCCGCATTGTCTCGTTCCACGGGGAGGAAATCCAGACAGTTTGGGCCAAATTTCTTTTTCGCTATCGCGTCACTCCGCACAGTACAACGGGTAAATCACCAGTAGAACTTCTGTTAGGTCGGAGACCTCGTACTATTTTTAATTTGCTATCTCCATCTGACAATCTGAGAGACAGCCATTACAAAACAACAAAATCAGAAATTCTACCGCGACCCAGCTACAATCCCGAAACCATGATTTGGTTCCTAACACACCCGTTATGATCCGAAATTACACTCCTGGTGGTCCTTCATGGGTTCCCGCCACTATTTCTGAACGAATTGGGCCTGTATCATACAAATGTATGACACCTAAGAAGACTTTAATTAGTAGACATTCCGATCAAATTATTCGTAGTCCAACTACTCCGTCTTCACTTAGTTCACCTATGGTTACAAATGACCCGTTAAGTGACCTTGCACCCAGTTCAACCACTCCACCTACGCATTCCTCACCACCAACACTCCGGCGCTCCTCTAGAGTCTCAAACCGGCCGGATAGGCTCAATTTATAGGGGAGGAGTGTAATATATTGCCTATACATGGTTGTTTACTTGCATAGGATTCGGCAATATATATATATATATATATATATATATATATATATATATATATATATATATATATATATATATATATATATATATATATATTCTTACACATAAATTTTCCCCTATATTCCAAATTACCCGAATTCGTGGAGGAAGAAGAGAGATGCGCGAGGCTTCTCCACGCTGTACCCGATCCGATCAACATGTGACCAAAAGCTCCCACTCTCTTATTCCTTACTTTATTTCTACTTCTAGATTTAATTACTATCTACCTTGTGTGAAATCCCGCATGGATGGTGTAAGAATCCTAATTAATTCCTCTAAGCCTCAGTACTTTCTATTTCTCCTTAATTGTGTTATAGTGAAACAAGCTACCTTAGGTTAGTAGACGATAAATCGAGTAAGTACTAAATTCCTCTTATTTCCATTTCAATTTTTATATAGTTAAGTGTTATCTTACATTATACCAACCCAACAGATGACAGAACAATATGATAACCTGAGACGAGAAATAAAAAGAAAAAAGCCAAAAAAGCCAAAAAAGAAGAAGAAATAAAAGTGGCACAAAATTGTAAATTAAATCCAAAGGAATTCTATGCTTTAGTAAACAATAGAAAGCCAATAAAGAACAATATTAGACCACTGAAGGTTAGTGATGGTAGTTTAAAATTCACTAATTATGACATAGCTTGCTTATTGAACAATTACTTCATGACTGTTTTTACTAATGAAGAAATCAATCATATACCGGAACTAAATATTACATATAAAGGCAATGACTCATTAGAATATGCTAGCGGTACTGCCGAAGATGTTAGTAATTTCATTAATAAAATGCACGCGAATTAATCACCTGGACCTGATATATTTTATCCCAGAGTCCTAAAAGAAGTTAGGATGTTGTTATCAGGTATCTCGCAAATATTTTTAATAAATCATTAGACAGTGGAATTGCCCCCAATGACTGGAAATATGTAAATATAACGCCCATCTTTAAAAAGGGTTTCAGAGAACAAGTTAAAAATTACTAACCGATTAGTTTAACTTCATTGGTTGGAAACTTCTAGAATCAATCATCTGCAACAAAATTGTATTTCATTTAGAATCAGAAGTAATAAATCTTGTCTAACGAATTTGCTGGACATCTTCCAATATGTATTTGAACAATATGATAAAGAAAAATCGACTGATATTATATACCTAGATTTTCAGAAAGCTTTTAAAGGAAAAATAGGAGACTGGATTAAAGATTGGCTTACGAATAGATACTAGAGAATAGTAATCAATGGATCTGCCTCTGATTAGACCAAAGTATCGAGTGGTGCTGCTCAGGGTTCTGTGTTGGGCCCCTTGCTATTCATAATTTACATTAACGATCTGGACATAGGTCTCATGTCAAAAATAGTAAAATTTGCAGATGACGAAAAACTTGGAAATGGGATAGTTAGTAAATTAGATGCAGATGATCTCCAGAAATATATTAATCGTATGGAAAAATGGTCAAGAGAATTGAAACTGCTTAAAACCCTTCGATAAGAGTAAGGTAATGCATATTGGATGCAGAAATCCACAGGCTATATATACGTTATTTAGCTCAAAAATAACAGAAACAAAAGTTGAGAAAGATTTAGGAGTAAATATATCGAATGATCCTAAGTTTAGTCTTCAATGCATAGAAGCAGAAAAAAAAGCTTCCAAGATCCTCGGATACATAAAGCGACAATTTAAGTGCAAAAATGAAACTATCGTGCTAAATTTATATAGTGCATTAGTTTGCCCACATTTTGAATATTGTGCACAATTATGTGCCCTACATTTAAAGAAAGATATTGAATGGCTTGAGAAAGTACAAGCAAGAGCAAGATAATCAATACCATCGTTAAGAAAACATAACTATGAGACAAGATTGAAAAGACTAAATCTTTTCAGCTTGGAGACGCGAAGAATGCTAGGCCAACTAATAGAAACTTTTAATATATTGAATAGGATTAAAAATGTAGAAGCTGGAATATGGTTCGAGTTAAATGACAATGAGACAAGGAACAACTGGATCAAGCTAGTACCATTGCGTTTTAGAAAAAATCTAACTGGTAACTTCTTTTCATATATAATTGTTAACCTTTGGAATAAGCTGCCAAGAGATGTAATATCTATCAAAACTATAGATACGTTTAAGAAAAAAGTAGACACAATCATACATACACTCTGCTATTAAATCAAAATATAATGGGATTAGTTAATATGTATATACTCGTAAATAGAAATAATTATAATGACAAGATTCTCAGGATCGAAAAAATCTAGAATTAATATAGATAGGTGCAGAAAGATAAAATGACGAGATTGCAAAGATCAGAACGTAAAATAAATATTCTTTAAAGAACCTGTATGATTATGATTTTATGTATATATATATATATATATATATATATATATATATATATATATATATATATATATATATGTTGACGTGTTTAATGATACTATTAATATGTAACAGGGTAGGTTTCAAAAACTTTATTGTCAAAATTTCTGGTTGAGCTTTATATTTCAATTGAACCAGGTATCGTTTCAGTTTTCCGTACCCGCATGGTAGGTGGGAGAGCCTTCAACTTTACTGTCCATTTTGTGTGTATTTATATTAGGATAGGAAGTTCACAAGGACCTTCACAGCATGGACCGAAAGGTCTTTTACGGTATTTGCTTTTCTTATAACACACACAAACACACTCTCTCTCTCTCTCTCTCTCTCTCTCTCTCTCTCTCTCTCTCTCTCTCTCTCTCTCTCTCTCTCTCTCTCTCTCTCTCTCTCTCTCTCTCTCTCTCTCTCTTTATCGATAGAGAAGAGTACTTTTTAAAGGATGAACCGCACTTAAATAATAAAGGCAAAAAGAAATACGGCGAATTATTGAATGTTAACGTATTTAATCTCTTCGAATGTACTACCAAAAGCAATATTTGCAAAACCACAACAACCTCAGTCATTGTGGCGACCCCCGTTTTGGGAAACGAATCTCCTCCAGGAAGTGCAACAAACCCATGAGAGCGATTCTTCTAAATGCAAGTTGAGCAGAAACAAATTGTTTGAATTCAGAGCTGTGGTAGCTGTGGAGAAGTAGGACATAATTGCAATCACAGAATCATGGATAAATTTGAACTCCAGAGATTTTAGAGGTGAATTTGAGTTAAAAGATTACAAAATGTTCAATAAAGAAAAAAAAGATCAAATTGGGGGAAGAGTGTTATTATATGTACGTGAATATCTTTACCCAACAGAAATTACCTTGGATACAACCTTAGAAATGATAGGAGTGAAGTTAAATTTAGATAAATAAATATATGCATTTATCTAATATACAGATAACCGCACCAGTCACCGGATCTTGATGTAATACTCTATGATGTACTGACAAAACAAATAGATAAGAAGCTAGCGGTAGTCCTGGGAGACCTCAATTGCAGCAAAATAAACTGGATAAGAAAACAAGCGGATAAAGAAGGGCAGAGACTTCTTATTGAGGATAATTTCTTAACTCCGTGGGTCAGTAAACCAACAAGAGGTAACAATATACTAGACCTTATATTGTCTACTGAAAACAACTTACTCTCAAATATTTACGTCGGTGAAAAAATCGAAGGTAGTGGTCACAATTTAATAAAGTTCGATATCCAAATATCGACCAGGAAAATAATGAAAAATATACACAGACCCCATTTCAGCAGTGGAAATTATGAAGCCATGATAGCAAGCCTAGCAAGATATGTTGCAAATAATGAAGGACCAAACAATGCATGGATATCTTTTAAGAATTTTTCTAGGGAACAACAAACAGAATATGTCCCCTTCAAAACTAAAAATTCACCTATTTATCAAGATCCGACGTGGTTAAGCAAGGAAATAAAAGCATGATAAGAGATAGGAAAAGAACGTATAAAATGCTAAAAAATCAAGCCATCCCAACAGTTAACAGCACAATACGATATCCTAAGGCGAAAAATAAAAAGAGAAGTTAAAAAAAGCCAAAAGAGAAGAAGAAATTAGAGTGTCACAAAATTGTAAAGTGAATTCAAAAGAATTTTATGCTCTTGTAAACAATAGGAAGCCTATAAAGAACAATAATAGACCACTGAGAGATAGTGATGGTATTTTAAATTTCACTAACTATGATATAGCTTGTGTACTGAATATTTATTTCCTGACTGTTTTTATTAATGAAGAAACCTCTCATATACCTCAGCTAAATATTGTATATACAGGCGATGACTCATTAGAAAATGCTATCTGTACCGCCGAGCATGTTATAAATTTGATAAATAAAATGAATGCCAACAAATCACCTGGACCAGATATGTTTTATCCCAGAATTCTGAAAGAAGTGAAAGAGGTTGTTAGCAAACATTTAGCACACATTTTTACTCAATCATTAGACAGCGGAATTGTTCCCAATGCCTGGAAATATGCAAATGTAACGCCAATTTTTAAAAATGGTTGCAGAATGCTAGTGAAAAACTATCGATCGATCAATTTGACGTCAGTGGTTGGAAAACTTTTATAGAATCATTCATCTCAAAGAAAATTGTATTACATCTAGAATCAAAAGATCTGCTTAGAGATTCCCAACATGGATTCAGAAGAAATAAATCTTGTCTAACGAATTTGTTAGACTTCTTCCAATATGTATTCGAGCAATATGATGATGAGAAGTCGATCGATATTATATACTTAGATTTTCAGAAAGCGTTCGACAAATTCCCCCACAAACTACTGATGGCAAAACTTAGGGCACTTGGAATCAAAGGAAAGGTAAGAGACTGGATTGAAGATTGGCTTATAAATAGATATTAGAGAGTAGTAATCAATGGATCTGCCTCTGAATGGACAAAATTATCAAGTGTGGTACCTCAGGGGTCTGTGTTGGGCCCCCTACTATTCATAATTTATATCAATGATTTGGTCATAGGGTTCATGCCAAAAATTGTTAAATTTGCAGATGGCGCCAAAATTGGAAAAGGGTTATGTAATAAAGAAGACGCAGAAAAACTTTAGAGAGATATTGATCGTATAAAAGAATGGTAAAGAGAATGGAAACTGCCAATAAACCTAGACAATAGTAAGATAATGCATATTGGAAGCAGAAATACACAAACTGTATATACATTGTTCAGCTCGAAATTAAAAGAAACAAAAGTCGAGAAAGATTTAGGAATATATATATCGAATGATCTTAAGTTTAGTCTTCAATGCATAGAAGCAGAAAAAAAAGCTTCCAGAATCTTAAGATACATCAAACGACAATTTAAATGCAGAAGCGAAACCATAGTACTGAATTTATATAATGTATTAGTTCTCCCAAATCTGGAATATTGTGTACAATTCTAGTCCCCACATTTAAGGAAGGATATCGAAAGGCTTGGGAAAGTTCAAGAAAGAGCAACAAAACTAATACCAAGTTAAGAAAACACAACTATGAAACTAGATTAGAAAAACTAAATCTCTTCAGACAGGAAACGTGGCGAATGCAAGGCCAACTCATAGAAACGTTTAAAATATTAAATAAGATAGAAAATGTAGAAGCTGAGATATGGTTTAAGTTAAATGACTGTGAGAGAAGGAACAATGGAATGAAACTGGTACCATTGCGGTATAGAAAATATCAAACTGGAAACTTTTTTTCATACAAAATTGTCAACATATGGAATAAGCTACCACGAGAAGTAATATCCAGTAAAACTGTTGATACTTTTAAGAAAAAACTACACAAAATCATATAAACACTCAGTTATTAATTTGTAAATAAAATGGGATCGATAAATGTGTATGTAAAATAGAAATAAGTATAATGACAAGGTTTTCAGAACGAGAGTGCAGATTCTCAAATGAAGTCAAAAAGGAAATCAATATTATTCTGTAGTTGTATATATGTTAAATGACGAGATTTCAACTATCAGAAAATAAAAGATTCTCAAGATTCTCAAGATCGAAATATAGATATGTAGGTGTATTTAGTTAAATGGCGAGATTTCAACTATCAGAAAATAAAACAATTATTACAAAAAAAGTAAAATAATGAATATTTTGATTCTAATTTTGTTGAAGTGTCTGATGATAATTTTCATATCGTGATTCTCTAACTAGGTAGGTTTCAAAACCTTTACTATAAAAATTCCTGGTTGAGCACTATATTTCAACTGAACCAGGCATCATTTCAGTTTCCGTACCCGCGTGGCGGGTGGGAGAGCTTTCAACTTTACTGTCCATTTGTCTCCAACTCCTAGTTACTTTTTTCTTTATGTATATATTAGGATAGGGAACTTATACAAGTACCTTCTTGGCATAGATCGAGAGGTCTTTTAAGGTGCTTGCTTTTTTTGTGACTCCTTGTCACAAGGAAAGCAACTCCGAGATCCTGGCCGTCGTGAAGGGAACTAGTAGGAGTTTAGTACGGGGCGTGCTCCGTTGTTCACCTGGTGAGAAATCGTTGCCCTTTCGGGGACCGTCAGTGCTGCTTGGTTGGGAGCCACGGCACGCCGAGGTTTGACGACTCGGTCGGATGAACAGCAGCACATGGAGCGTGCCTTCTGAAAGATCCAAAACTTCTCCGAGGGATAGGCGGGAGCGACTCACGCGGGGAGAACTCACCAACCCCCCTTTTTTATCATTGATTGGTCATGAGATTTCAGAGAGAGAGAAAGCGCCCAAAATGACAGGCATAACAGGACCCGTTCGTCTAAAACACAACTGTGCAACATGCCAGTTATAAAAGTGGTGCGTTGACTTTCCGGAGGGCTGCTACTCAAAATGCAGCCCTGAAAGTATCTGCACTACTTGCATATTGACGCGAGAGGTGGAGAAATTAAAAAACCTCTATAGAGCCTCAGAGGAGAGAGCTAAAATCCCTGAAAGAAAGTTGGAGAAACTCGAAGCCCTTAACGCAGCTCAGATTCAATGCCTAGAAGAGGCGCCGCCCACTGACGTGTCGGAATTCCCTGGTACCCAAGCGGAGATTCCAGCATCATCTGAGGCTAAGCTAGCTGAGGCGAGAGAAAAAGAAGAAAGGAAAAACGAAGAAAAAAAGAAAAAGAATAAAGTTGAAACAAAAGTAGAACCAAAAATAGAAGAAAAACAGATAAATCAGAAGAAAAAGAAAGATAAGAATTTGGAGAGTAAAGAGGAAAAGGGGAAGCCTCTTCCACAAGGGAAGACCCCGTCTTCAGAGACTAAGTGTCTGAAGGTCACCCTCATTGGTGACTCGCAAACACGGGATCTGCAGCCGGTGCTAGTGGCCCGGCTTTGCACTAGCGTGAAGGTAAGCTGCCTGTCAGGACGGGGTAACCACAACATCAGAGTAGAGGCAGAGAAAGCTCAGATTTCTGAGAATTCAGTTGTTTCTCTGATGGTGAGCGGCAACGACCTCTACCTCAGAGGGGGTAAGGTTGGCCTCAGTACTAAGACCATCCATCGGTGATGGGAGCCGTGGATAACATAGGGCTTAAAAGCCACAAACGTGTGGTGGTTGGGATGCTTACGAGAAGAGGTCCATCCCGAACCGCTCACGAGAGAAACGTCGCAGTTAACAGAAGGTTGGCGGATCTCTGCACGGCAGAAAGAGTCTTCATCGTGGACCCCCATCGTACCTTTATCGGTAGAGACGACCTCCACCAAAGGGACGGGGTACATCTCTCCTTTAAAGGGAAGGCCTTTCTCGCCAACCTAATTCAAGATGTGGTGGAACGCACCCAAAGGAGCGTTCGAAACAGAGCGAAAGCGGACGTGCGCCAGCATGCCCATGTCACTCCTGGAACGACCTTCTCCGAGGTCGTCAAAAAGGGTGTAACTACGAAAACAGAGAAGCCGGAGAACGAAAGAGCGTAGGGAGTCCTACACTAGGGGACTCCCTCAAAGTTTTTCTGTTCAATGCGAGGTCAATCGGGAATAAGTTTCTTGAGCTCCGTGGCCTCGTAGCGACGGAAGAACCCGAAATGGTAGCTATAACAGAATCGTGGATAAAAACCTCAAACCGAGACTTTGAAGGCGAATTCACGATTCCCGGTTACCAGCTCTTCTTGAAAGATAGGCCAGACAGAAAGGGTGGCGGTGTGATGTTGTATGTCAAGGATACTCTCAACTCGACGGATTGCAACATCGTATCCGACCATGAACTACTAGGTGTTGACCTAGAGATAGGTCCTGCCAAATACAGGACCCTGGTGCTTTATAGACCTCCTGCCCAACTCGTTGAAAAGGACAGAGATCTGTACCAGCTACTAGGAGAACTTGTCGAAGACAGAGTGTGTATCGTCATGGGTGATTTCAACACACAAGTTGACTGGGAAACCAGAGAACCCTGTGGCGAGAACGCACTACTCCTGGAGTTCACGAACAACGAGTTCCTCACTCAATGGGTGAGAGAGCCAACGAGAGGAGACAATATCCTCGACTTGGTTTTCACCTCTGAGGATGACATCGTTGAGGACCTCTCTGTTGGCGAAGAGCTCGGTGGCAGTGACCACCGACTAATTAGATTTGTAGTCAAAGTCCCCAAGGCAGAGCCTGCAACTAGTAAATCAAAGAAACTGGATTTAAGAAGAGCAGACTTTGCAGGTCTACGCGCGGGACTGACTGACGCGAGGCTAGAGGAGTGCGATGCTGTTGAAGACTCTTGGAACAGTTTCAAAACCACATTCATGAGTCTTCAATCGCGTTTTATCCCTCTGAAATGCCCCCGTCGGTCTTCTGTTCAACCAAAGTGGTTTAATCGAGAAATCGGGCAACTGCTTAGGGAGAAGAGAAATGTGTACCGGCAATCGAAGATCTCGGGTGACTTTGACGAATACCGGAGGCTAGCCAGGAGAGTGAAGTCCAGCATAAGGGCGGCTAAGCGGTCTGAGGAACTCCGAGTGGCGAGACTCTGTAAAGAGAATCCCAAGGAGTTTTTTGGATATGTGAACAGCCGTAAACCAATCCGTCGAACGATTGGCCTTTGAGGAATGAGGAGGGGACATTAAAGCATTCAGATGCAGAAAATGCCAACCTCCTCAGAGACTACTTCTCTTCAGTGTTTACTGAAGAGTGTGGTCCCATTCCCCAGCCGACGGATTCCTACTCAGGGGAAAAGCTGGAGGCAATGGACTTCACCGAAGGAGAAAAAAAGAAAATGATCGCTGACCTAAAGACGAATAAGTCCCCTGGACCGGACGGGTTTCTACCTAAAGTGTTGAAGGAAGTGTGCGATGAAGTATCACGACATCTGTGCGCTATCTTTAACATGTCAATCCGGACCGGATGCGTTCCTAGAGACTGGCATGAGGCGGAGGTGACTCCTATCTTCAAGAAAGGAGACCGTAACCAACCGTCGAACTACAGACCTATCAGTCTGACTTCGATAGTCGGTAAACTCATGGAAAGCATGATGGTGGACAAAATGACGTCGTATTTAGAGTCAAACCTGCTACTGAGGAGTTCCCAGCACGGCTTCCGAAGGCAATGGTCATGCCTGACGAACCTTGTGGAATTCTTCCACTTCGTGTTCAGTGAGCACGATCGGGACAAAGCGGTGGATGTGGTGTACTTAGACTTTCAGAAAGCTTTTGATAAGGTACCACACCGCCGCCTTCTACGGAAAGTGCGAGCGCTGGGCATAGACGGAAAAGTAGCCGGCTGGATCGAGAACTGGCTAAGTGGCAGACGGCAACGGGTGGTGGTAAATAGACAGACTTCTGAGTGGGTGCCCGTTACTAGCGGGGTGCCTCAAGGTTCTGTCATGGGACCACTACTATTCATCATCTACGTCAACGACATGGACGGTGACATGGTTGCCAAGATTTCCAAATTTGCCGACGATACCAAGCTTGGTATGAACGTTGCAAAGGATGGAAATACTGCCCGCCTGCAGGAAGATCTTGGGAAGATTGGGGAGTGGTCGGACACGTGGCAAATGCCTTTTAACGTGAACAAATGCAAAGTGATGCATATCGGCCACAGAAACCCCCAATCTCAGTATATCCTTAAGGGCACTGCTCTTGAATCGAGTGACACTGAGAATGACTTGGGTGTTACTATCACTAGTGACCTCAAGTTCTCGAAACAGTGCATTGAGGCGGAGAAAAAGGCCCAAAGGATGCTAGGCTATATTAAGCGCCAGTTTGGTTATCGGAACCAGGAGATTGTACTGTGCCTGTACAACTCACTTGTCCGACCGCACCTGGAGTATGCCGTACAATTTTGGAGTCTTTCATTGCGAAAGGACATCGCGAGATTGGAACGCGTACAAGCCAGGGCAACCAAGCTGATTTCCTCTATCCGACATAAAAGTTATGAGGATAGACTAAGGGAATTAGATCTGTTCTCGCTGGAAACCCGTAGACAGCGTGGTCAGCTCATCGAAGTTTTCAAAATACTTCGAGGGTTCGACAATTTTGACTACCGGGATATTTTCACACTGAGTGAGAACAGAACGCGCAATCACGGCTTCAAACTTGAACTGAAGCGTTACAACCGCAATCTGTGTGGAATTTTTTTCACTTACAGTATCTGCGGTATGTGGAACGCACTTCCAGTGGAAGTTGTCAACAGTGAATCTGTTGACCAGTTCAAGTCAAGACTAGACAAAGTCTTGAAAAGGGGCCGTTTAGGGACGCAAAACAATTGAGCAGCCTTGTGCCCGCTCAATTGCTAGTCCAAAGGTACCCTCTTTGAATGGACCGTAAGGT
The DNA here is from genome assembly GCA_963969495.1 of Ceratothoa steindachneri. Taxonomy (NCBI): domain Eukaryota; kingdom Metazoa; phylum Arthropoda; class Malacostraca; order Isopoda; family Cymothoidae; genus Ceratothoa; species Ceratothoa steindachneri. Next base: position 88,917,285 of record OZ018321.1, read on the forward strand.
CTCCTAGGGTACCTTCTTTCCTTGTTGTTACTCCTTGTCCTTGTTGTTACTCCTTGTTGTTACTCTCTCTCTCTCTCTCTCTCTCTCTCTCTCTCTCTCTCTCTCTCTCTCTCTCTCTCTCTCTCTCTCTCTCTCTCTCTCTCTCTCTCTCTCTCTCTCTCTCTCTCTCTCTCTCGCTGACCTAAAGACGAATAAGTCCCCTGGACCAGACGGGTTTCTACCCAAGGTGTTGAAGGAAGTGTGCGATGAAGTATCACGACATCTGTGCGCTATCTTTAACATGTCAATCCGGACCGGATGCGTTCCTAGAGACTGGCGTGAGGCGGAGGTGACTCCGATCTTCAAGAAAGAAGACCCCAGCCATCCGTCAAACTACGGACCTATCAGTCTGACTTCGATAGTCGGTAAACTCATGGAAAGCATGATGGTGGACAAAATGACGTCGTATTTAGAGTCAAACCTGCTACTGAGGAGTTCCCAGCACGGCTTCCGAAGGCAATGGTCATGCCTGACGAACCTTGTGGAATTCTTCCACTTCGTGTTCAGTGAGCACGATCGGGACAAAGCGGTGGATGTGGTGTACTTAGACTTTCAGAAAGCTTTTGATAAGGTACCACACCGCCGCCTTCTACGGAAAGTGCGAGCGCTGGGCATAGACGGAAAAGTAGCCGGCTGGATCAAGAACTGGCTAAGTGGCAGACGGCAACGGGTGGTGGTAAATAGACAGACTTCTGAGTGGGTGCCCGTTACTAGCGGGGTGCCTCAAGGTTCTGTCATGGGACCACTACTATTCATCATCTACGTCAACGACATGGACGGTGACATGGTTGCCAAGATTTCCAAATTTGCCGACGATACCAAGCTTGGTATGAACGTTGCAAAGGATGGAAATACTGCCCGCCTGCAGGAAGATCTTGTGAAGATTGGGGAGTGGTCGGACACGTGGCAAATGCCTTTTAACGTGAACAAATGCAAAGTGATGCATATCGGCCACAGAAACCTTCAATCTCAGTATATCCTTAAGGGCACTGCTCTTGAATCGAGTGACACTGAGAAGGACTTGGGTGTTACTATCACTAGCGACCTCAAGTTCTCGAAACAGTGCATCGAGGCAGAGAAGAAAGCCCAAAGGATGTTAGGCTACATAAAGCGTCAGTTTGGATACCATAACAAGGAGATAGTACTTTGTCTGTACAACTCCCTCGTTCGGCCGCACCTGGAGTATGCCGTACAATTTTAGAGCCTATCGTTTCGAAAGGACATCGCAAGGTTGGAACGCGTACAAGCTAGGGCAACCAAACTGATTTTCTCTATCCGACATAAAAGTTATGATGATAGACTAGGGGAATTAGATCTTTTCTGGCTGGAAACCCGTAGACTGCGTGGTCAGCTCATCGAAGTTTTCAAAATACTTCGAGGGTTCGACAATGTTGACTACCGGGATATTTTCACACTGAGTGAGAACAGAACGCGCAATCACGGCTTCAAACTTGAACTGAAGCGTTACAACCGTAATATGTGTGGAAATTTTTTCACCTACAGTATCTGCATTAAGTGGAACGCACTTCCAGTGGAAGTTGTCAACAGTGAATCTGTTGACCAGTTCAATTCAAGACTAGACAAAGTCTTGAAAAGGGGCCGTTTAGGGACGCAAAACAATTGAGCAGCCATGTGCCTGCTCTATTGATAGTCCAAAGGTACCGTCTTTGAATGGACCGTAAGGTCTCCTAGGGTACTAACTTTCCTTGTTACTCCTTGTTACTCCTTGTTACTCTCTCTATCTCTCTCTCTATCTCTCTCTCTCTCTCTCTCTCTCTCTCTCTCTCTCTCTCTCTCTCTCTCTCTCTCTCTCTCTCTCTCTCTCTCTCAAGACACTTCCTTGTCGTGGGGAGAGAGCTTGTGTGTAACATAGATTTTTCGAGCAATGTCGTCGGGGTTACCTTTAAGGTACCCCTAGTAGGGTTACCTTGTCGAATTGGTCGGGAATGAGGTTCCAGACAAAGTGCGTCCATTTTCTACTCTTCTGTCCTGTATTATGTTACTGTTTTCTCTATCCCTTCGACTAATTTAAAAAAAAACTACTACTATCATTTCAGCTTTATCCTTCATCTATCTAAATTTAAGTACCGGACAGCTACTTCATGTGTCAGAAGAGAGGCTTTGGAACCTCTAAAAATAACACTAATCAGCGCTCACTGGTTACGAGAGACTAGGACTAGAGGGGTCCTAGGCGCTGGGGCGCGATGAATGGGATGATGGCAAGTGCCCCCTTAACCCCTTCCCTGGCGCGTAATTACTGAGCATTGCCAGTGACCGTTGAGGGGTGCCTCTCGTAGCAACTGTCCGAGGTGACGGCTTTGTTTCCAGATTGGTTGCCATATCAACACAAAGCCTTGGGGTGAGTTTCTAGGTGTGGCGGGATATCCATTGAACGCTACGCCGAGATCCTGGACGCCCTGAAGGGAACTAGTAAGAGTTTAGTACGGGGCATGTTCCGCTGTTTACCTGGTGCGAAATTGATACCCCTCTTCGGAGGCTGTCAGTGCTGCTTAGTTGGGAGCCATGGCACGCCAGGCTTGAACGACTTGGACGGTCGAACAGCAGTAAAAAGAGCGTTCCTTCTGAAAGATCCGAAAAGTCTTCGATGCATGGGCGGGAGTGACTCACGCGGGGCGAACTCATCAGCCCCCCTTCTATTTTACTCAGTGATCGCAAAGTATTCAGAGATATAAAGTGTTCAGCATGACTGGAAAGAAAGACCGGCTGCTCTTTAATACATATATTAGGTGTGCAAAAAGGACAAGTGGTGCGTGGAATTCCCGGAGGGGTGTTACTTGAAATGCCACCCGGCAAGTATCTGCACTAATTGTGTCCTTAAAGGAGAAGTGCAAGAGCTCAAGGATTTATATGTAGATCATCTGAGGAAAAATCTAAAGCACTGAAAAGGAAGCTGCAGAACCTAGAGTCTGAATACGCACGTCAGCTTCGCCGTATCGAGAACATGATCACCGAGTTTTCTTCAAGATTAGAGGTCCAGTTGGCTCACGGTGTATCTCCTACCGACGTGCGTGGATCCACCAACGAGACCCTCGTCCAAGAAGTGAGCACTGCTTACGCAGTGCCACGCCAGCCTTCCATCGTCCCAGAGCTGAAGTCAGCTGCTGCAGGACTGGCTCAATGGGCCAAAAAGAAGAAGAGAAAGAGGAAGAAAGGAAAGAAAAGAGAAGAGAAATAAGAAACAGAAGAAGAGAAAGCAGAAACACAAATGAAATGAGAGGAAGATAGGAAAAAAGAAAGAAGAAAAAGAAGACAAATATGGAGATTAAAGAGGAAACGTACAAGTCGGTTCCGAAAGGTAAAACTCTTTCCTCTGCAGCAGAATGTGCGAGAGTCAACCTTATTGGCGACTCTCAAGCACGGGGTCTGCAACCACTGTTAGCGACACGCCTTCGCACCAGTATGAAGGTAAGCTACCTGTTAGGACGGGAAAACCACCGAATCAGGGTAGAGGCGGAGAAATCTCAAATTTCTGAGAACTCAGTCGTTGCCCTGATGGTAAGTGGCAACGACCTCGACCTCAAAGGCTGTAAGGTAGGTCCTGAAGGAAAGATTCTCTACACGGTCATGGGAGCCGTGGACGACTGTAGGTTGAAAGCCCGCAGACGTGTTGTGGTCGGGATGCTCCCAAGAAGAGGTCCGACCTGGATAGCTCACTCAAGGAACATCTCCTTGAACTGACGCCTGGCAGATTTGTGTACAGCAAAAGAGGTCTTTTGTGGACCCTTACTGCAAATTTTATGTTAGAAACGATATCTACCAAAAGAATGGAGTGCATCTTTCCTTTAAAGCAGAAGCTTTACTATGTAACATGATACAGGATGTCGTGGAGCGGACCCAAAAGAGTGTCCGGCCCAGAGTGAGGGCGGCGTACGCCAGTACGGCCGTGTCACTCCTAGAACGACTTTTTCAGAGGTCGCAAAGAGGGGTGCCCCCTCGCCAACAAATAAGCCGGGAAACGGGAGAGCGTAGGGAGTCCTACATTCATGGACTAACTGAAAGTTCTTCTGTTTATTGTGAGGTCGATCAGGAGCAAGTTTCTTAAACTTCGAGACCTCGTAGCGACGGAAAAACCTGGAATAGTAGCCATAACAGACTCGTGGGTAAAAACCTCAAACCGAGATTTTGAAGGTCAATTCACGATTCTTGGTTACTAACTCTTCCAAAAAGATTGTCCAGAGAAGAGAGAGTGGCGGTGTGATGTTGTATTTCAAAGATATACTCCAATCGACGAACTGCAACATTGTATCCGACCACGAGCTACTAGGAGTTGACCTAGATATAGATCCTGACAGATACAGGACCCTGGTGCTTTACAGACCCCCTGCCCAACTCGTTGAAAAGGACAGGGATCTGGAGGAACTTGTTCAAGACAGTGTGTGTGGATCGCCAGGGGTGATTTCAATACTCAAGTTGACTGGGAAACCAGAGAACCCTGTGGCGAGAACGCACTACCCCTGGAGTTCGGGGAACAGCGAGTTGATGACTCAATGGGTGAGAGCGCCGACGAGAGGCAATAATACCCTCCACTTGGTTTTCACCTCTGAAGATGACATCGTTAAGGATCTCTCTGTAGGCGAAGAGCTCAGTGGCAGTGATTACCGACTAGTCAGATTTATTGTCAAGGTCCCCAAGTCTGAGACTTGGGAGCCAAGTCTCAGTTATTACAATCAATTCATGTAAGTAATCTAAAGCTATATTTCTCATTATTGTTAAATTGCTAATGAATTTTCATATATTCCTAGGAACCAGAATATGAGCGCACAAGCTCGAAACGTTGTTTTGAATAAATGGATTTAGAAAAATGATTGGATTATTTTTCGTCATTAACTTTATATTGAAAATTAGTTGCGCCTCGCAGCAAATCGCTCTATCGCCTAATATATATATATATATATATATATATATATATATATATATATATATATATAAAAATATATAAAATTAGGTAAAAGGCCATGTTATATGCAGGTACTATTAATAATAATAATAATAATAATAATAATAAGTCTCTTCAAGGCCTGAGGCCTTCCCAGAGCGCACGTTGGGCTGAGATGAGAATGGAAATTCAATGGAAATTCAAGAGGGGGGAGAAGGCAATACTGAAAAGATGCGTTTTCAGGAGACGCTTAAATGTGGTAAGAGAGGGAGGATTTCAATAGGAAGAGCATTCGACAACTTAGGGGCGCAGATTGAGAAGGAGCAGTCCCCCATTGAGCAGAAGGATGAACGAGGAATATTCAAAAGAGGTGCATGTGATGACCGAAGGGCCCGAGGGACATGGCGTGGCGAGAGGGCAGAAGAGAGGTAAGATGGAGCCTTGTTTTTTAGGGCTTTAAATGTGAAGAGAAGTATCTTGAAGTGAGTACGGGATATGACACGGAGCTAGTGCAGTTCATGCAGCGAGGGTTTCGAGGGAGAGAAGCGAGGGCGACGGAGGAAAAGCCGGGCGGCATAGTTCTGTACAAGTTTAAGGGGGCGGAGAGAAGAGGATGGCAGATTCACAAGCAGAGAGTTACAGTAGTCAAGGCGTGAGGTGATGAAGGTATGAACAGCAGTCTCAAGACTTTTGCGATCAAAGTGAGAGTGAATTCGAGAGAAGTTACGAAGGAAACATAGAGAGGATTTGCTGATATTGCGGATATGAGGCTTAAAGGAGAGATGCTCATCAAAAACAACACCCAGATTCCTAACGCAGTCAGAGAAAATGATAGTATTACCGCCCAGAGTAAGCGAGGGAAAGAGAGATTTAGATTTTTTGACAAGAGCAGGGGTGCCGACGAGGAGGACCTCAGTTTTGGAGTGATTAAGCCTGAGCAAGTTGGTAGAGAGCCAGTCAGAAATGGAGGAGTAGACAGCCTAGGAGGTCAGTGATAGAGTAGGCAAAAGACGTGGGGAATGAGGAAACGAATATTTGAGTGTCATCAGCATATAGGTGAAAGGATAGACCGAGATTACCGAGAAGAGAACTAAGAGGGAGAAGGTAGATATGAAATAGTAGAGGAGCAAGGACAGAGCCTTGTGGCACTCCAAAGAAAATGGGGGTAAAGTCGGATGAAACGTCTTCAATCACAACGGATTGGGTACGAGACGAGAGGTAAGAGCGGAACCAGTCAAACACGGTGCCTGATATGCCGAGGAAAGAGTGGAGACGATCAAGTAGGACGGTATGGTCAATAGTATCGAAGGCAGAGGAGAGGTCGAGTAGAACGAGGATAGAGGCACAACCCCTGTCCGTGGCTCTTCGTAAGCAATCGGACACATTGAGAAGGGCGGTTTCTGTAGAGTAACCTGACTTGAAACCAGATTTATAGGTTTCATCAATGTTACAGGCCACCATGTGACTGTTGATGCGTGAAGCAACCACTTTCTGCAGAACCTTAGAGAGGAAAGGAAGTTGCGAAATCGGGCGATAATTGGAAGGGTCAGTGGGGTTCAGTTGAGGCTTTTTAAGAATCGGACGGATGTGGGCACGTTTGAAGGAAGAGGAACAAGCCAAGTTGCAAGTGAAGTGTTGAACAGGTGAAGAAGCGTTGAGAGGATAGCATGTAGAATTTTACATAACAGTTTAGGCGGAAAAATGTCCTTTGGGGACCCCGATTTCTTAGAACGCGAGAGCAGGGCTGTAAGCTCCAACGCGGTCACAGCGGGGAAAACGATAAGCGGCTGAGGCGAGAAGTCAGGGAGAATGGCAGGAGCCGGGACAGAAGGCTGAGGGAGGGAGGAACGGAAGTTAGTGACCTTATCTGCGAATAAATTCGAGAGAGTAGTAGGGCTAATGGGTGGGGAGACCTGGGCTGGGGAATTAATATGGGAGAGAAGGCGGAAGACAGTACGGGGATCATTCCGATTATCAGTAAGCAGATTATGTGAGTAGGCTTCACGAGCAGATTTTAATTTCGCCCCTTAGGAAGCTGTCTCAAGTTGGAACGCCAGCGAGAGAGGGGTCGTGTCTTGCCCATGGGTGTGAGCCTTTCTAATGACTCTTTCATGGGCACGCATGGACTGCCTAGAACGGAGAAGTTCTATAGAGTACCAAGGGGCACAGTGACAACGGAAGTTCGAAGGGGTTACAAAGGAAGAGTGGGCATCAAGACAAGTGAGAAGGGGTTGCTCCAAAGAAGGGAGAATCTGGTCAGGAGAGGCAGAAGCATCAATGGGAGGAAGTTTGGAGGCCACATCATTCGATAGGGAGGGAATATCAATGGAGGCAAGTCGACGGAAAGGCTTGGGATTATGAGACAGCTGGGGAGGTATATGGAATTGGATAGAGAAGTTGAAGTTGATAAGGAAGTGATCAGATATAGCATTGGACAAATTTATAGTCGTCAGGTTGGAAATAAGACAGTCAGAGATTACAAGGTCTAAAACGCTGTGACAGCGTTTTTAACTTGTATTTTCTTAATATTCATTACAAGTTTTTTAACGGGGTCTTCGAGGCGAGAAAAAACATCCGTGAATGACATTCTTTATTCCTAGACGTCTTTCGACCGTGTTTGGTCATCTTCAGGGAATGAAGTGAAATGTAATTATTCACAAGTTGCTACATTATATATAGTATTTCTACGCGAACGTAAATATTACAAAAATTGGCCAATCATGGCGCGGGAACTATTTGTTGCTCTGATCTAGTTCTCTGGCAAAGGGTACGCCGAGATATCTGGAGTATGGTTTCCGGCTGAAGTTGCACGTTAAAATGCCGGTTTCTTCATTTAAATAATGACGGATTCGGCCATCTGCAATCTTCTGCGGTTTTGGAGTCTCAGGATGTTGGAGGTGTCCTTATTCAGTTTTTCACGGGTTCGGGTAGTGCCATGAGAGTGGGCGTGTTTTTTAATCGCGCCATCTTGAAGATGAGCTGTCAGTCGCCTTGACAGGGTTGTGGAGATTACGCCGATGTACTTTGAATTGCGGTGTTCGCAATCACCGATTTTGCACGAATAGTCGTACACGAAGTTAGTCTCCTGGAGTTCGCTCGTCGGAGGGAGACAGCTGTTCTTCATGGTCTTGTTTTCTTGGTCTTGTAGTATATAATTAGATTTATATCTGTATTAGGGTCGGTTAGGGCCACATTACGATGAAGAATGGCTTTGAAAGCCTTTTCGTCTTCATGATAATCATTGTTCATGTTGGCCGTGTAATAAAGGTCGATATTATTCTTCTTTTTCGGAGTAGACCTGACGCCAGAACCAGCAGCCAAGTTCATTTTCTCTTCCTTGATGGCGTCGATGGAAACTTGTGGGTGGGTAGCCGCTGTTAACGAGAAGTCGGGAAACCCTCATAAGTTGAGATCAACAGCCGTCCACGAGGATGAATGAGAAATTGCCCTGTTAACTAAGGCATTGATGATTGATCTCTTGTAACGTTCAGGGCACTCAGAAGAACCGTTTAAGCAGAAGCCCAAGTTCGTGGCCTTAACGTATACTTGGGTCACAAATTTGTAAAAGACCTAAAAAAAAATCCAAAGTGGACGATCAAAACAAAAGCTGTGAAATGAACCGTAGAAACAAAAACAAAAATAACATGTAAGATTAGAAAAAACTGCAGCGAAAAACGAGAACAGACTAATGTGAAAAGACAAAAGAGAATATATATATATATATATATATATATATATATATATATATATATATATGGAGGGGTGCCCTTTATAAGTGAAAGGAACGCCGGTTAACTGTTTCTGTTTGCTGGTAGAGACGTAGGGGTTACCAGTTAAGTTTGATGCAGGAAGGGCACATTACCATTACCTTTATAGCGTGATGTAGGGACGATCACTGGTTACCTCTGTATGGTAGGAGGACAAAGGCCGTCCAGGGATGCCTCTTTATGGTACAGACGTGTGAAGGTACAAGTGAAGTGAAAGGTGGTGTTAAGTTTGTATCTGACTCCAAAAGATATTTGAATAATATATCGGATTGGTTGGTTCCAGTCTTCATTGGGGCAGATAAACTCGTAAACTATGTTGGTTGACTTTAGATTCGAGGAGTTTTGGCATGACAACCACTACCCTTTCAAGACGTTCAAGCATGCATCTATAAAGCAGAGGGCCTTAAAATTATATGGAGTTCGCGCACAACATCTCCCTAACTAGAGATATTCTAGTTAACATCACAGTTGAAAGAAAAGAGGGAAATAAAGTTAGGCTGAACATCCTAGAAGCCATCTTAATAAACAAAGAAAAGTCTGCCCTCAACAGTCAGGCCATGAGCTGGAATCGAACATTAAAGTTGCTCAAAAAATTACACTCACTGGATTGTCTCGTTTCCTTGAGGTTACGCTTAAGCGAGGCGGAATAAATATCCCCTAAAAACCGTTCAGCCTGATTCTGACTCTACCATACTTCATCGGTAAAGGAGGAAAGAATACCTAAATACGCTCCGAAGATGATCGAATAAGATCGAAAGCCCAGCAATTTAGTTTGGTTTTACCAAACGCATTTATTAAAAAGAGAGATGAATATAGGACAAGTGATCTACCATCTACATGATGGATTAAAAAAGACAGAAGAATAAAAAGTTGCTAGAGGAATTTATCAAGGCGAAATATAACATGGTCTTCAACAAAATTTGCATTCAAGAAAGACTGCTACCCATCTACACTAATATATATATATATATATATATATATATATATATATATATATATATATATATATATATATATATATATATATATATATATAAGTTCACCTGACAAAATATTAGTCACCTAAGGAGAAAAAACACAATTTAACATCTGAAGCGTGTAGGAACCTTAGGCAGCCGAGAGGCGTAGCTTAGTTTACTTCGAAAAGTTAGTTAGGCTTTTTTAGTGTTGAGGACGGCATGAAGATCTGTAGATAGCAAATCAGTTCTACTTAAAATAGGCCGGAAAAACGACGTCATGGAATGTCAAAAAAGGTGTGATTGGATTTGGCCGCGCCATAGGTCATCATGTGAAGGAGGTGGGGGAATTTGGCAATGTTTCAATGAGTACGGTCATCCAAATTTAGAAGCAATGGCAGAACTCTCAAAATAACTCTCGCCAGAATTGCGGACGGAATGTGTTGACAGACAGGGACCGTCATAGAATCTACAGGCTTGTAATTGCAAATCCATTTACTTCTAAGCAGGAATTGCTACAAAACGTCAATTCTGGTCCTTTACCACCCATTTCAGAAAAAAACATTACACATGGAATTCCATGGCATGAACATATGGAGCAAAGTGGCGTCCAAGAGTCCCTTACTATGGTTACAAGTGACTAATTTTTTGCCCGGTGAGCTTATATATATATATATATATATATATATATATATATATATATATATATATATATATATATATATATATATATATATATATATATATATATATATATATATATATATATATTGATACAATTTTTGCCTATTCCTGCAACTTTAATGCCAGGGCCATACTCTCCACATATACACAGAGTCGGACATGATCTTGGTTATCAAGATCGTGATCTGATCTTAAAGATCACTTTTATTATGTGATCTAGATCTAAGATCACTTTATTTCTCGTGATATTTATAATCACTTTAAACCTCAATATCACTTTCAATTTCAGATTCTTAAATATGCCGCCATGCGTGAGTGTGCATAAGGTTCCTATTTAAACACGTGAGGATGTCACATACCGAAACTGTATATTTTTCTTGCATCAAAGTGGTAAAGATTACATATAAACATGTCTATAGTTAGCAAACATTGATATCATTTATTAAATAATAGTACATTATTTATACAATTGAACATAATGCACATTTATTATGCGTCAAATAATACGTATACGTAGTTAACGTCATTATTAAAAGAATTTAGCTAATATTTTTAATTTTTATTCATTCATTTATTTATTTATATATATATATATATATATATATATATATATATATATATATATATATATATATATATATATATCTTAGTAAAATATAGTATGTTCATGTAAAGGGTTAGTCCTCGGGCCCTTTGGGGGTCCCCTGATACTGCGAACAAGAGATATTATACCCTTTTTTCGCCCTTCTGTATTATTTTTTTTACTACCATTTCTTTTCCCATCTTATTTCTCCTATCTGTTTGATCTGACGGTTACCTGACCTTTGCTTGCTTTGTTGTTTTGTTTTGACTTATTTTGCTGACTGAATTTTTTTAATTTAGGTTAACCGTCTCCTTCGCCTTCGTTTACCGGTGCCCAGAGTGAAATCCATCATTGGTCCTTTCTATACGCGTGTAGGAGAACTTTGGTCGCCTCTTTGGCCCCTAAATATGTTTTGGTGGATCCGAACCCATTCTCTGAGAGGACATACCAGACGCAACCAAGTGGACAGTTGCAGTAGCGCCACACCCTTTTAGGCTTCCATGGTTGGAAGTCTCCAGGGAGAATGTGAAGTTAATTTTTCTTATCAGCCTTTCCTCGGTAGTTGGATCCCTATGCCAACCCCCATTCCTATGTGAATTTTGGTTCTGATTAACATGGTCCTGAATGCGTCAGAACAATGAGCTGTGCCAACTGCGGTGGTTGCCACAGCGCTGCCTGGAAGACATGTCCAATCTTCTTATACGAAAAGGGGGTCCTTCCTTTGCGCGACTCTGCGTCTGGACGTGAGGGAGACCTATAGCTTGTCTCGAAGTTAATAAATGTATGACCAGTTATGAACGGTGCTCGTAAGTTAATAAAAGCGTGCGAGCGTTCTTGTGTTGACTTCGGAGTAGAGAGGAATTCGCTTGACCGAGGCTTGAGATTAGGTAGGTTGGGTAAGAAAATCGATATGGTGTAGTGAATTGCGTGTACGTCCAAAATAGAACACACGCGAGAGTCGCCACACACATAAAGTAGGAGAGAGAGAAAAGCAAAGTTAGCGCCTTTTACGAGAATATCACACGGCAGTAAACGAAGAACAGTTTTCTCTGTTAGAGTTGGTCGAGGCAATCTTAGGCAAACATTGTAATCAGAGCAGAATCCAGAATAAACCAGATAGCCATCGCAATTAAACAAATACAACATAGATTAGAAAGCTGTCTCTATGGCAACATGCCACCGCCCACAGAGAATTTCAAGCAATAATCCGAGTGCCTCCCTTATCAATATGTTTGGCAGTAGCCAATCAAGAGGCGAGTTATGTCGATGCCGACCAATCAACAGGCCGGCACATAAAAGGGAGGTGTGGCTTAGTTGGACGTGAAACCTGTAGGGCGTTGCTTAAATTGAGTATAAAACTGTGGGAAGCCAGAACAGTAAAGATGACTACTATTATTATTATATCGCAGTATATCGCGTTATATATATATATATATATATATATATATATATATATATATATATATATATATATATATATATATATATATATATATATATATATATATATATATATATATCGTTCAATCAGATCTCTCGGATTTGCGTAATTCATCCTTGTATATAGTCGTGTACATAACGCAGACATTAAGGTGTAACGCTTAAAGGCTCTATTCGTACGGCCTCCTTTAGACTTTTCTCGAACTAAATTCAGTTATAACTTAGAACTTAAAACTTAAATAAAGAACTTTCTGTAAAGCGCAATAAGTTATAGTTCAATAATAATCCTATTTTTGTTTTCGTGACTTCAATATCTTGACGTTCCTCAATCTCCCTGCTTCAAGGCCAAGGCCTTATAATCGGGAAACCAACCGTTGCGCATCCTACTCTCTAATCGCAATTCCTCGCGATTACTTAACTCCCGAAATACTGGTGTTCTACCCTGGTGTAGTCTATCTCCATCATCCGAGCTACTTGACCCCGTCGCTAGTGTAAGACCGCACCTTGGCTTAGGGCAGCCCATAGCATCAACAAATCACTCACGTGGGAAGTAAGGAAGGGTAACGCAAACCAACTAGGGCATCTGTATCAAAACCGGAGTCCTTACCAAAAGATTACAAGATAACTCGGTAATTTATCACCCTTACTGGCAACCAGCGTCCCACTTCCAAGGCTCTTGGGTTGTCCTAACGATTACCTTCAAGGTTCCCCCATAATTAGCGACCACCTTCAAGAGCCCCCATAATGGATTACCGGTAACAAAGAAATCACAAACGAAGGAATCTCTGAATCTTTATTAAGACGTAGAACTCGGGTAGCATCGGCGTAAGAAGAATTCGAGACGGGCGTGTTGTGTGTTCAAGCAGGGCTATTACTCCATGGCGTCTCATCGAATCCTTGGCTCTTCCTGAATCTTGATTAAATGTTTTCTTACTCCTTGTCGTAGGTTAGCCGAGATTATATATATATATATATATATATATATATATATATATATATATATATATATATATATATATATATATATATATATATATATATACATATATATATATATATATATATATATATATATATATATATATATATATATATATATATATATATATATATATATATATATATATATATATATACATATATATATATATATATTTTTTTTTTATTTTATTTTTTTTTTTAATAACCAAATAAACTTTGACTTGAGGCGTAGGTTCGTGCCTCGGTGATCGCTTGAGGATCGTTCTCTAAGAGTGCTAATCTTTATTTTTATTCTAGGGAACGAATAAAAGGGGTTGCTTTCTTGACTTTATCAAATATTGCCACTTCAACTCGTTCGAGGATAATTAAAACAGTGTTTTTACTAAAAAAATATACTTTAATGAACATAAAGCCTCTCACTAAATAACATAAAAAATTCAGATCTTATACACTTAAAAAACAAACAAAATGGGATTACTGGGCGAGCTCTCGAGGCTCGCTTCGAGATAGAATTTTACGGGGAAAACAATTTTTAAGTTAATATCTTTGTCCTTAGTCGGACATCCAATAAACTAATTATTATGCACGGGGACATAAACAAATGGATTATTCTTTACTCACATAAGGTAATGGAGATTAAATACCCGAGACTAGTTAGACTATCCTCGGAGATTTTGTTCCGGAGAGGCGTAGCTCGAGTAGTTGGTGGTTGGCTAGATAGATGGCGTTCGTTGATCTGCCTGTTGATTTGACGGGTGATGTCACGAGGGATCTGGTTTGAGGGGATGCTCAAGCGAAAGTTTAGTCCTTCTACTTTTAGGCGGTTGGGGCGACCTTGACTTCGTTTTCTTCCGGACGAGATAATATCGTTGTCTTCTTTTTTTCTATCTAGCTGGAGTTTGTCCAACTTAGATAGAGTAAGATTTGGAGTCCTCAAACTGGGTAGATTGATACTCAATAATCTTGGAGCTCGAACGGCGCCGAGCTTCCTTGGTACAATCTGGTTTTGTACAAGGACTGTAAGTTCTCCTTAACTTGCAGAAAACTTTCTACCGGTATTTTTTTTCTGTTTTATTCTCGAACTCGAAAAATATTCTGTCAACCGGTGACTTTCTTGTCTCTTCTGTTATAACGAACAAAAAGCCTCGTTTCCTCGGGTCAACCTGTTATATACCCAAATTACTCGCAAGGTGAGACTTCAGGTTGATCTCCCGGGGTGGCGTCTTGTAGCTATGAGAGAGGGTAATACGAGATTACCACTTTGCACTTTTGAATTGATTGTTTACAAGTACACCCTCGAGGGGCCTGTCTTTTGAGCTAAGGTCAGGAATCTGTCTCCTCAAATTTACCATTTTTCCCATTCTCCTATGTTACCGAAGACCATCGGAGGGGCAAAGCTAAACCCAAATGTCTTTTGTTATTATTTCCTTGGCTTCGATATATATATATATATATATATATATATATATATATATATATATATATATATATATATATATATATTAAACTCTTATCCCTCTACACTCCTCTCTTAATCATTCTGTCTCCCTTCTCTCTGACCATGAGTGTGTGAGTTAGGTGGTATATGTGTGTCAGATACAGTGGGCGTGGCCTATTATTATCCAATTATGTGGTTTGGGTGGAGCCTATTCCACTCCCTGTTAATTCATTTCCACTAGGATAGAGATAGATTTGGCCCAAAATACCAAAGATGCGACTTTGCGTTTCGCAGTTTTTTTAGAAAATAATAGCTGCTACTATCGTGTTTTTTTGTTCTGAGCCTGCTTCCAAGCTTGTTTGAACAGCTGACCTTCTATCGCAGCTATGAGAACCACTATTGCTCCGTTTTACTGTGTAAATGTGTGTACATGTGCATATGTTTGCCGTCGCGGGAAGGTCTAGAATTCATTCTTCTCGCCTAGAGCAAAATTCATATATTATTATTTACACTCATGTTTTCTTAACACATATACAATTCTACTATAAGAGTTTTGCTCTATTTTACATGAGTTAATTGCTACTACATGTATAGCAATGCCTTATGGGCATTCCTATAATAAAAACCTCCTGGGAAACTTAAATATATATAAACATTAATTATTATGTAAAATTCATATCATGCAATTCTTTTACTTAACTTTATCAATTAAATCATTCAATTATTTTACTTAACTTTTGTAAATTAAACAATATTTTATGTACAAATTAATAATTAATTCATTCATTTATTTTACTTAACTTTTCAATTAATTTAACGTACCATTGTTTCAAACAACATCTCTTAAAATTTCACACACGAACAAACAAACACACGCTTTCAGCTCGACCAAATGGAACAATATTCTTTCCCATTCGACTCTCGCCATTCTCCGCATAAAGCTCGGTAATCATTCATTCTACAATTAGTCATTTACCTCCAAACAAATCATACTTTGTTTAATTCCACATCCTCTGCAAACTGCCATATGAGAGTAGGTCCTAATTCTATTTACTTCTCGTATTGCAGACCCCTTATTCATAGTCCATCATAGTCACCATATTATTTCATATTTATTTCACTTACTTCATTTCACTTCACATCTTGTTACTTTTAATCATATTTTACCATATCTTACATTGTATACCTAATCCAACTTATATCATTATGCATTTGTTGATTCCATGAATATATTTATATTTGTTTAATTTTTGTTCTTAAAACCTAGTTCAGAAGTTCAAATTTATTTCGCTCTAATCTTAGGCCTAAAAACTAGCAGACGACTAACTTTCAACAACCAAATTTATGGTAATGGTTTTCGAAACGCTATTTAGGCTGATTTATTAACCGAAAACAAATCCCTTTAATGACCATATACTATAAAGTGGTGCCCAAAGTTTAATAATCTCCCGTCAATCAATAAATAAGTTTAAACGTTCAAATAATTCTTAACTCCACGCGTCAATTTTCTCAAAGCCTCGCATGAGCATTTTCGATTCACGTGTTCATTTTTTTATATCGCGTGTTATCTTTAACATCCTTCCAATTATCATAATTCATATCATTTTAATTTAATACTATCCCCTATATTCAACGATTGGACAATTTCCTTTATTTCCCAATTATTTTTATTTCTTCACGTTCCTGTGCTCGTGAATAATTTCCACACACACACACACGTTCACACAGCTACAGTTACTTCACTCACGTCAACACATTCATTCAACCAGCACAAGTATACATAAAACAGTGACTATGATGGACCAAACACACCAAGTAAGGACATCAGTTAGCGGCCAACCCGATCATCATGACCAACCGTCTGCCTCGAACCCACAGTCTGCGCATATGCAGCATAACGTTTTCTTTTCCTATAATTCAACTCAATGGTGCTGATACCACAACAAATATGGTGCACAAGCTCTAAAATGTTTGTAACCGTGCACATATTTAGACCCAGTACCTTCTTCAAATCTTAACCCTCCAGTTTTCTCACTTCACCCAACTTAACCACTTTCTCCAAATCCTTAAATTTCAATTTCCCAACCTTCAAATTCTTGTATTCCTCTCACTCCAGCCTCTCAATCAAAAACTTTAAACTAGAAAGGCATGGGACAAAAGGGTCTACATTCCCTGCTTAAACCTCATTTTCTCAAGTAGCTTCTCCATTTCGTATTTTTGACCCACTTTCTGAATTTTCATTCCTGGTGAACACTGGTGCTGAATGCAGTGCCATACCAATTTCTAAGGCCGACAAAGCTTCTGCCCCTTCAGATTTAGTTCTGAAGGCAGCCAATTAGCCCATTATTAGGACCTATGGAAGGTGTAACCTTCAAGTCTCACTCTGTCTCCGTTGGGTTTTTCGATGGACTTTCATCATAGCCGAGGTAGATTGTCCAATGTTAGGCCTCGACTTTCTTTCGATTCACGACCTCTTGGTCGATTCTCGACAACGCAAGATTGTCGACCGCAAAACTCTCCTCACTGTCTCAGATTCGTACTCACTTTCTCAGAGTTCCCTCCTCTCTATTCGTCTCCCATCCACCCAGCCCCCGTTTCAGCGCCTCCTTCAGGAGTTTCCTGAGCTCACCCTTCCACCTTCGAAGGACAGGCCCATTAAACATAGTGTGGTTCATCGGATCGAGACAACAGGAGGTCTTGTATTCTCACGGCCACGCCGTCTAGCACCTGATAAACTCTCTGCTATGCGTGATGAATTCCAATTCATAATTGAATCAGGCATTTGTAGGCCTTCCTCTTCGCCGTAGGCCTCTCCACTTCACATGGTACCCAAATCCACGCCGGAGGAATTCACAGCAGTTGGGGATTACAGAGCTCTTAACGCTGTAACAATTCCTTGCCGTACTTAGCCGATTTCACCTCTTCTCTTTATGGCTGGGCGATTTTTTCTCGCTTGGATCTGGTTCGTGCTTTCAACCAGATCCCTATTTACCCATATAATGTCGCAAAGACTAACATTAACACTCCGTTTGGTGCTTTTGAAATGGTCAAGATGTCATATGGATTGCATAACTCTGGTCAAACTTTCCAGCAGCTTATGGATCAAGTCCTTAGGGGCCTTCCTTTTGTATTTTTCTACATCGATGACCTCCTAATATCATCTTCCTCACTGGAGGAATACCTTTCTCACCTTCGCGAAGTTTTTTTTCGTCTTCGAGAGTATAGTATTGTACTCAACACCTCCAAGGGCCTCTTTGGTGTCCCACAACTCTCATTCTTGGGGCAACATGTCTCGAGTGCAGGGATTAGCCCACTTGAAGATTAAGTTACCGTGATGCGAAATTTTTCTCGTCCTACATCACCCAAACAACTCAGGAGTTTCTGTGGCATGGTCAATTTCTACCACAGATTCATCCCTAAATGTGTCCAGGTCATGCAACCTCTCAACTCTATGCTCACCAAGACTAAAAAGAGCTCTCCTCTTGAATGGTTTGTTGAGGCGTGCGATTCATTCTCTCGCACCAAAGAGGCTATTGCCCGCGCTGTGGAATTGGCTCATCCTCTTCCAGGAGCCCCCATCAGCGTTGCCTCAGACGCATCCTCAACCCACATAGGGGCAACCTTGCAGCAGAAAGTTGGTGACCAATGGCAACCTCTTGCTTTCTTCTCTCGCGCTCTTACAAACCCTCAAAAGAGATATTCAACGTTCCCTCGAGAACTCCTCGGAATATATATATATATATATATATATATATATATATATATATATATATATATATATATATATATATATATATATATATATCGCTGTCCGCCACTGTTTGGAAGGGCGTCAATTTACCATTTTTACTGACCATAAGCCCTTGGTCGGTGCATGTTCGTCTTGTAGTGCTTCGTCAGTACACACTGCAGTTGACACTCGTCATCTTGACTTCATTCTGCAGATGACGAACGATATTCGCTACATTCCTGGTTCTTTAAACGTCGTACCGGACTCACGCTCTCGCATTTCATCGATTTCGGGCACGCAACTCTCCTACACTGCGCCCATCGATCATGCAACAATAGCGCTTGCCCGGGAACAAGATGAAGTCACGCAAACACTAAGGCACTCTTCCCAACTCGTCGTTCGCGAGATTGACTTGCCGGACAGTCCTTCCATGCGAATCCTGGTTGACTATTCAATTCCTGACTGTCCTCGTCCTCTCGCTTACCGTCGGCATATTTTCAACCAAATTCATGGCCTCTCTCATCCTGGCGTCAATGCCACTCGCAAGCTCGTTGCACAACGCTTCGTTTAGCCAGGTATGAATGCCGACGTGGCCAAATGGACTCGCTCATGCCTGCCATTCCAGCGTGCTAAAGTCCACCGCCACACAAAAGCTCCTCTGGTCCCTTTTCCTCTTCCTTCGTCACGTTTTAAGGCCGTTCACATCGATCTAGTAGATCCTCTTACTTACCTCCGTGGTTGAAAATTATCCTCTTACCATGATCGATCGTTTTACTCGCTGGCCAGAGGCGGTTCCTATCTCGGACATCAGAGCTTCCACTGTCACTCGAGCTTTCGTCTCAGCATGGGCTTCTCGTTTTAGTGTTCCCTCAACGATCATGACTGATCGTGGCAGCCAGTTTGAATCCCACCAATGGGATACACTTATGTCAGTGCTTGGCTCTTTTCGCCTTCGTACTACAAGCTATCATCCCCAGAGTAACTCTAAGGAAGAACGTCTGCATCGGAGCATCAAAGCAAGCTTACGCTCAACCGATCCAAACATAACTTGGGTGGACAAGGTACCTCTGATTCTCCTTGGCATTCGCTAATCCTTGAAAGAGGATTTGGCTTGCTCTGCAGAGGAATATGTTTACGGTACTCAAATTCGTCTACCCGGTTAATTCCTTTCTTCCTCTGACCGACCTATACCTTCTCACCTAGATCCTTCTTCATATGTACATAACCTTGTACGGGTGGTGGCTGAAATTAAGCCAACTGCCCTTAGAGTGTCTGCTAATTATAAAACCTTCCTGACGAAGGAGATGACAACATGCTCCCATGTTTTCGTCCGTCGCGATTCAGCTCGCACTTCGTTGCAACCAGTTTATGACGGATCCGTTCTTGTTATCTCCAGGAAGCCGAAATTCTTCGTCGTAAAACTTGGCACCAGGCAATATACTGTCTCTATCGACCACCTAAAACCCGCTTATACCAAAAATATTCATCTAGAACCACTATCACCTCATTCTGCTCCTTCTATACCCCTTTATGGTACAGTATTTCACTAAAACAACCTCAACCCCACCTTTTTAACCACCCCTGCTACTCCAACTCTACCTTCCGTTTTGCTGCCTCCTCCTCCTTTGTTGCAGGAACCCGCGTCGGCCGAAGAGGTCAGTCAGGAGCAAATCTCTCCCCCCTCCCTGGTCACTCCGTCAGCAGACAACGGGACTCAAGACTCCCACATCCTGATTGACGCCATCTCGGAAGAAACCAACACGCGGATCACCTACGCTTCATCAACATTCTCTCGTGCCGGTGACTCATCGAACGCTAATGGCAATGTCACGGCAAAGCTGTGTCCCCGTACCCGCAGCCCAAACCAATGGCACTATCACACGCTCCGGTCGCGTCGGTTCTCGAACTTGTAACCTCAAAATAGTAAAAGGGGAGGGTAACCTTCTTAGGGGAAGGGGGGGTGTTATAGCAATGCCCTCTGAGCTTCCCTATAATAAAAACCTCCTGGGAAACTTATATATATATATATATATATATATATATATATATATATATATATATATATATATATATACATCAATTATTATGTTAAACTTCATATCATATAATTCTTTTAGTTAACTTTGTCAATTAAATCGTTCAATTATTTTACTTAACTTTTGTAAATTAAACCATATTTTATGTACAACCTAATAATTAATTAATTTATTTATTTTACTTAACTTGTCAATTCATTTAATGCACTACTATTTCAAACATCATCTCTTAAAATTTCACACATAAAACAAACAAACACACGCTTTCAGCTCGACCAAATGGAACAATATTCTTTCCCATTCGACTCTCGCCATTCTCTGCATAAAGCTCGGTAATCATTCATTCTACAATTAGTCATTTACCTCCAAACAAATCATACTTAGTTTAATTCCACATCCTCTGCAAACTGACATACGAGAGTAGGTCCTAATTCTATTTACTTCTCGTATTGCAGACCCCTAATTCACAGTCCATCATAGTCACCATATTATTTCATATTTATTTCACTTCAAATCTTGTTACTTTAAATCATATTTTACCACATCTTACATTGTATACTTAATCCAACTTATTTCCTTTTGCATTCATTGATTCTATGAATATATTTATCTTTGTCTAATTTTTTTTCTTAAAACCTAGTTCACAAGTTCAAATTTATTTCGCTTTAATCTTAAGCCCAAAAACTAGCAGACGACTAATTTTCATCAAACAAATTTATGGTAATGGTTTTCGAAACGCTATTTAGGCTGATTTATTAACCGAAAATAAATCCCTTTAATGACCATAAACTATACATGGCATGTTATTTCAGCAGTTAACTTGTGTGCCCAATTTCAAGATTTCCTAGGTTCAACACGGTGCTGATTTGCGAAGCTGTTTGTTGAGCCAACTTCAGCTTGCAATTCGGGCGTCGCTACACGTGTACAATTGTGATTAAACGTTATATAATATATATATATATATATATATATATATATATATATATATATATATATATATATATATATATATATATTAAAAGCGACCGCTAATATCGTATTAATAATTTTCTTTTCATTCTTCTCGATGTCTTATTTTTGCCTTTTCTTCGTGGTTCAACCCGTGAATAAACCTCCCGAAGTTCATTAGAGATTGATATTTATTAATTGCAGAAAGCTGGAAGGAAATTAATGCACCTTAGCACATTCCTTTATTGCACTGACGCATTTTGAAACATGTACCATCTTCAGAGTTAAAATAGGAAATTCATACATGTATTCTAGTTTGCACGTTATAAAAAATGTGTTAACAAACTGACGAACGAAACGTAGACACGTGTAGGCGAACTAGCGAGCTGCGGTGAGTGAGTTGCTGGAGAGGAAGGTTAAGCTGCTTGTCAAATATGATTAGTGGCCCTAAATGTACCGGGTCCTTCGATTTCCTCGTCTTGTAGTTGGCAGGATTTCATGAGTTAGATTGTATATTTAAACTTGGTTGGTTTTATTGAATATATATTGCTTCAAGGAGGAGTAATTGGCGTCTGTTGGGAGCAGAGTCTAAAATTTGTGTTTTCTTCTATCATTTTTCTGTTAATTAAGGCAAATTCCATGTATTTCTTTTGTATGTTCTTCGGTGACCATTGTTGAGCTGGTATGTTATTCTTCTTGAGAGAGTGGTTTCGGTCATTCCTATATACGAGTTGGGTAAGAACTGTCTCCCGAGGTACATGTGTACTCATATATCAGATGGGTCCTTTGTTTGGGTTGAGGTGGAGTTTCTGACTTATTTTTCATGAAAAGGGTTTATGTCCGTCTCTTTTTTGGTAGTAGATAGTTAGTGCGCTTTTTTTTTCGGCATTCGTGAGTCTTATTCCTCGTTTAATAATGACCTTGATTGCTCTCTCGTCTGCACGGTGTTGTGCTCAGTGTTCTTGTAAAAAGAGTTCTATAATGTTTTCCTTGTCTGTGTTTCGGTTCTTTTGGGGTTCGGACAGGTTCCATCAGTCCATTTTAATTCTTACAGCTGTCTGTATTTCTGTATTGGAGAATCAGTTGTTAACGAGTACCTGGGTGGCTCTTTCAAGTTCATTGTGTATCCTTCCATGTAGTGCAATGGGTGAAGGCATGATTAATATACGATGCGATCACGCTCGTTCGATAGCGTTTAGGGCATTCACTGTCTGCATTCATGCAAAGTCCCAGATTGCCGGCTTTAACATATACTTTGGTTGTTGTTTCATTAATATTGGTAGTGAGGATGTCTAAAAATGGTAATTGATTGTTTAGGATTTATTCGTTGGTTAGTTGAGGGAAGAACATTATTTAAAGGCTCTTTCCAGCTTATGTATTTATTCTTGTTTGTACATTATGGTAAATTTCGTCTATTTACCTACAGTAAATGTGGGTCTTGGGTACCCTTTCTTCAACCGCTCCCATATAGAAGTTAGCAAAGAGAACTCCCAAAGGAGAATCCATAGCGACTCGATCAACTTGGCGCTACATATTCCATTAGGTCCATATAAAGGGGCTTCTGAAGTGCAGATTTGTATGAGTTTCCTCATGTCCGCCCTTGCTATTCTAACTGATGCTGGTAAAGCCAAGTCAGCAGAAAAAATACAAGAAATAACTGGCGTCCAATTTAGGTACCCATGGGTAATCGGATGCAACTCATTAAGCCAAATATATAAATATAAGAACGACGTGAATGTAGCTCTTGAAGAACTTAATCTACTCAGCCTCAAAGACAATGAATTAGAATTTATTTTGAATATTTTTGTTCTAACGCCCTGCGGTTGATAGATTGTCATTACTGGCAGCAGTCATCTCTGTCCTCAATGCCAGATTTGGTCATTTTCAAACTTAGATGGATATCAATGTTGCAAGGGCCTAATTTCGGTAATCATGAAACAATCAAGTTCCAAATAAAAGACAAGCTACAAATGGCTGTAAGAAATTGTAATTCTGACAGCAGTGGTAAGGTTTGGAGAACTCCGATTCATCATCTGATTCGAATTCTTCAAAACTATGGACGGCTAATTCTCTGCTCCTAACAAGGAAGACTTGGAATTCCTTAAATATTTGCAGGACATCAGTAAGCCGCTCGACTCTTTGGATAAGTATCTATGAAGATAATCTTCAAGAACTATAACACTACAGTACCTTCCTCTGCACAAGTGGAACGGTTTTTTGTTCGCAGGCATCGTTCATAGCCCAACAAAGTCGTCTCTAGCATGGTAACTTTTGGCAATTGGTTTTGCTAAAGCAAATAGTCAAAGCTGTTGAACATTAAATTAACAATCTTAACTTGCGGTTTTTACCCATACATTGTCAGTAATTGCGTAATGTAATAAAACTAAATTCTATTTAAATAATGTTTGCTTATATATGACCATTCATTGATCTGTGTTAAGGACCTGGCGAAAAGAGAATTAAGAAAAAATGTAACTAAAAACTCACGTTTGCTGACAAGTTATAATAATACTAAGCTGTATGTATTGCCTCGGCACTCAGGAGTGATTAAGAAAATAATTTGTTTTCATTTGCTCTACAAGACCAACTTTTTTCAATTCATATAAAAATAATCTTCAAAATCACGATCTTGATATTCAAAATCACATATTTCTGGTGATCTGATCTTGATCTTAAAGGTGACAATAGTCAGTGATCTAGCCCATCTCCGCCCGTGGATGTAATGAGCCGTTAGCGATTGAGGGAGAGGCCTGGCCCGCGCATACAATGCAATGTGTACGGCACAGGGCAACTGGCATCGACAAGCAAGCTCCTAATAGGGGACGTGAGAAGGCACCGGTCACCAGACGGAGACTGGTGTGATAGATCACATCCAACTTCTGCAATTCACGCTCAGCTGCGCAAAACTCGAATCCGAAGTTAAACTTTGAGCGGGTAGAAGATGCTCAACGTTGCGAACATGAGCCTCCCAGACGAGGCGCCGATCGAAAACAAGACCAAGGAAAATCTGCGAATCAACCATGCCAGGCGAACCTCGTTTAGAACAAGTCCAGTTGGCGGTGAAACCGCAGATAGAGACAGAAGTGCACTACCCTAGTCTTGGCTAATGAAAACAGAAACCTGTAAGCTTCGGTATAGCGAGGGATGCGTTTCAATGCCTGTTGGTGTCAACGATCAGGGTACATTGCGACACTGATGACATTTTCCTCTGAGAAACCCTCGTTCTGCCCCATAGGGCAGGAAAAGGCGTGAAAGCCGTGTACGGGTAGGCTCTCCCCACACGTACACAGAATCGACGATCTCGTAGAAATTCAGATATGAAAATTGGATTTTTTTTTTATATATGTCATCTGGCGACTGCCTTCTAGGGCATAAGTCACCGCACTCAATCCAGCCTAAATGTAGGCTACAATAAAAATCAGATAAAAAAAAAAGGAAAAACACAAACAAATTGAAAAAATATAGAGCGAGCTCAGTCGACGGGATAAGGCCCGCCCTCTCCCGCCGAAGAAGACCGCGATCCATGGTTGAATTTTAAATAATAGGGAGAAGGCCGGCCTCCTCCAAAAAGTCTAAAAATCAACAGGTCGGTGTGTACGAATCCGTCCCGAGTACAAGGGACAGGCGGTAGCAGTACCAACCGGCACGCACCGACTCAGGAAGCTTGTCACAGTCGAACGTGACCAAGAGTATAGGGGTGGGTCTCGAGGCTCCTCCCTGTTTTCTCATCACACGTTCGACCTTGACCGCCCCATGGTCGGCCAGCTCTAGGGTGATGTCCTCAATGGAGTAGTCAACGAGTTCCCTCGCATAAACTACTCCTTTCACAAAGTTCATGGTAGAGTGCGGCGTCACACTCACCGGGGTGCCATGAAGTGTCCGAAGAGCACTTATTTTGGCCCCCTCGGCGGGATTCGCCGCATTTGCCAGAAGGCTTCCGTCCGAGAAACGGACCACATTCGGCTCTCTACCAATTACACTAGCTAATGTTCTTCTCTGATGGATCATGTTGCCCTTGGCCAACATGGTGCCATCAGTGGAGCGAATAACGAGGAAGCGTTTGAAGCCAGCGGGCTCGAAAACGCCAGGTAACCTCTGAATGAGGGGCCCCGATGTTTTCGAGGCTCCGCCCTGTGCACTTTTGGTCTTAGTCAGGGGCTCCGCCCCCGGGGGGGAAAGAGGGGTCGGATGTGCCAATCTTGGGTTGGTCGCTACCCCGAAGTGGCAGCAGACCCATCCGTCCCCGCGGATGGAGAGGAGCCCAGAGTCTTCTTAGTGGTTTTTTTTTTTTGTTTTTAGGAGAGGAGGGCGGGGAATGAACCCGTTTCTTCCCTTCGCCGGCAGGAGCCCCCAGGCCAGATGGACCAGCCTCAGCCAGGTCCTTCTTCGAGATGGAGGTCCTGGTAGTCGCAGGGGCACCGGTCGGAGGAGATCCCTTCCCTCCGTGTACTGCCTTGGAAACCCGGGCCGTTTGAGGACCTTGCATAGGGGCGGATTCGGTGCTTAGCGCCGAGCCCGGATTCGCCCCCATGGAAAGCCCTACCGTCTGAGGCTGGTTGCCTCTAGGACCATGCCTATCTCAGGGGGATAGCGGCTCCAGTTGGCCATCACACCCAGGACATCGCAGGTCCCGTTGGCAGCATTGTCACTAGTTACGTGTGGGAAGGCACAGGACTTGCCTCGACCCCGACAAGGTTCAATATTCTTGCCAGCGTCTTTTGAGGGAAGCGACCGAAGGAGCCTGGCTTTCCTTCTCCCCCTAAGGGGGTTTGCCCTACCGAGCCACTTCATTGGGGAGCGGTCGGCTATGGAAAGAAAAGGTGGGACTGCGGTTGGAAACAGGGAGGTGCCCGAAAGCACCTCCAGAGAAGGGGGTGAGGGGGAGTCCCCTACACCCGTAGGCGTAGGAGAGGAGTAAGCCTCCTCTCCGGTTAAAGAGGTATGGAGGGTCCCCTGCCCAAGCACAAAGGGGGTCGGGGACCTCCATTTTTTCTGTGGAGCTGCCCGTGGGCGGCTCCGTTGATGAACAAGGGGAAATGAGAAGAGATTTGGGATTTGTTACATTTTCATTCATGGTCATTGTGACCCTATTTGTTCCACGGGAAGCAATCGCTCATCACCCCTCACAGTAGCCCGCTCTGCAAGGGGTGCGTACAGGACCTGGCACAGCCAGATGCCGCCATTTCGGACCACCCCTCCCGCCTGGTGGCTTGGCAGTCCCTCAGCATGGCGGCTCCTCCTTGGACACGGAGTAAAAAATAATAGATTGTGAAGTGAGAAGGAAAGGGGATGTGAGGAAGGTATGAGTGGGGATGAAGCAGGTTGTTAAAAACCCACCATCCCGAACCGGAGCTCAGGGGTTAGGGAACATTGCCCCCTCCCCCTTCAGCCCTGATCCGGAACGGCTGGCTGAGAAGAAAGTCGGCATCTACCCTGAGAAAATAGAGGACGACCAGAGAAAGTTGTGGGAGAGGTTGTAGGGAAAGTGAGGAAGTAGGGCAGAAATACAGGGTCTGAAAGAAGGAGAAGAGGCTAAGCTGGGGCAGGACGGGGCGCTGAGTCCCATAAGCACGGCAGCCAGGAAGGCAAATCGCCGCGCCCCTTACGGGGTGAAAATTAGGAGGCTTCCCCTCCTCTCCATCTGTGGGTCTCGATGAAACCGTATCGCAATGCAGTATCATAGGCCTTCTCAAGATCGAAAAACACCGTGGTGTAATGCTGGCTACGAACGAAGACCTCGCAGATAAAATATTCCAGCTAGAGAAGAGCATCTGATGTCCAGTGGAAATTGCGGAAGCCGCACTGTGCAGAAGACAGGTGGCCTCTGATGTCCAGGAAAAAGCTAATCTTAACATTTACCAATTTCTTCAATTTCCACATGCAGATTAGAGAAATTGTGCGGAAACGGGCCGGGCTAGTGATCTCTCCCGGGTTTGCGAAAAGCGAGCACAGTAGGCATTGGTCAGGAGTCTGGGAGGATACCCTCTACCTAGATCCTGTTGAAAAAATCTAACAGAAAGGCCATGCTCTCGCTCACCTAGGTGTCGAAGCATGGCATAAGAGACATCATTCGGACCAGGGTCGATGTTCGCGCACGAAGCGAGAGCGGAACGCAACTCCCTCGAAGTAAACCTGTCGTTGAAAGGTTCTCCGCCTCTGTAGGTAAAGTCCAGTCGGCGGCCTTCAGCGATATCTCGACTTACATTGAATGATTGCGGAGCAGCATCAGAGCTAGAGAATGTAATTTCACTATTTCAAATCTCAACTTGACGCATTTAATTCTCGAACACATACATCGCACACCATTTATTCTTTCCCCCAAACCACTGTTCTTTTTCGAGTATTACGTAGCTTAAGATCTACCAACAATTCTATTAAACACACTTATTACACCCCCTCCCCACACATTTCACACCCACTCGGTAAACACAATGAAGCGGATTAACCGGCATGAGTGGATAGGTTCCCTGACAGCACCGGCCATTAATGCCTTTTTGCACATTGCGCATACAGCAAAACTTTCTGGTGCGCAGCTTCCAAGGTCAGCTGCTCTTATCACAACGGAACAATGAGGTTAGACGTAGCAAACCTCTCTAACCTTGAAGGAATTTAACCCCTCTCCCTTACATTATCAAGTATCCTAAAACAGACCTAGCGAGTATATTCAAACCATATCTAGTTGTAGGGTGAATTATTCAGTTTATTAATTACGTTTCGAAGCTTTATTTAAATTCATAACCATTAAAAGCATAATGTAAAAAATAGTATCCAACTTATAAACACTTAAATATTACAAGCTTGCCATAAAAAAATATACAAATTTAGTCAGTTAAAAAATCTGGATTTTCTGTAATAATTAGCAAATAAGTCAAATTTAAGTCAATGTAATATCTTGTGCAATACTAAAATTTCATAATCATAAACAATGAAAAACAAAATTCAATTAATTTCCATAACTTTTATCATTATAAGGGTGCTGGGGCTAAGTTAATTACCAATTTAAATTTCTAAGAAAGCTTAGAATAAAATGGTAATTTATTAAGTATAAACCAGTTAAAATTCAAACCCCTAACTAAACCTAGGACCCACATGCTAAACAAGCATCTCTGTTATCCAAAGAACAAACCATATCAGCCAAATTATCCTCAGAATCACTTGTTTCCTCCTGTCTGTGGTTACCATTCTCAATTACTGTCTGGATTTGCTTTGAAGGTGCCACGGGACCAGAACCCCAAGTTCTAGACAAGAATGTTCTTATTCCAGTTTTCAGACCCTAAAAAAATGATGAAAATTTGGGAAACAAAATTAATCTAAAATTCCTTTTGTCATATCAAGTAAATTTAAAACTTACAACGTGGAAATGGATAATAAAAGTAAGTTCAGTAGAAATTTGGTAGTTGATAGACAAAAATGAATATAGTTTGAGGTTGTACGAGTATTTTGAATCAAAAGAACTAGCACCAGCAAAGACCCTAGGGTCCATTCAAGTTCAGTCCCAGAGCTAATATGGCCAATGCCACCTTAACCTTGCGAGTACAGTCTAGCTATTTACTAATTCTATATCGATCAGGTACACACTTATCTACAAGTTCACCTTCATGCAATTTCTATCTACATATACACTGATCTACGACTGTACCTTCATATCATACAATTTCTAACTACGTACACACATCTATGAGTACCCTCATATCATACAATTTCTAACTACATACACGCTTATCTATGTCTACCTATTACTGTACAATTTCTAATATGTATACTGCTTCTCGCACTCATAGAGCTGATAAGAACGGCAGCACGGCGTATGCTAGTGTTGAAAATAATAATGACAAGGAAAACCAGGAAGGAATATAGACACATTTAAAGAAAGGGAATTGGAATAGGGAACGCCAGGTCAAGGAGAAAGAAGTAAGAGAGATGAGGGGAATGGGTGGGTAAATATAAAGAACCGGAATGGTGACTTTGTTGTACTTGGGTTCTCTTCAGTCAAATCCGGTAGCTCCCAGGAATGGTGCATAGAGCGTGGTCTTTACCAGAGGTATCATAGAACTGTTATATTGGAGATGTTTTGAGATGATCGATGGAGGGTCAAGGATAGGGTAAAATGTTGTTGGGTTGCTGGAGGTGACAGCGGTGGCAGTCTGGAGGGTGTCAAGATTTAAACCAATTTTATATTCGTGTAGAGAGGTTAAGCAACCTGACCTTGGACAGGCCAGCAAAACTGGTTAGTTGATCTAGGGTGGATTAAGAAGACTGAACGTCATTGGAGTCGGGGAATGTGCGACTGATTTTAAGGTGACATGCGGGTAAAGTGTGTGTTTTATAGGGTTCTGGTTCAACGGGGTTAAGGGAGGTTCTCTAATAATTGAAAGTAGTGGGAGGAGGGGGAAATTTTCTTGGCTTTGGTGGTGGGGATAGGAATGGAGCGGGATGTAGTGGATGTAATTTAAGGGCAGTTAAATCCAAACCTCAATTAGTAGTCAAACAAACAAAATGACAAATACAAGAAACGAAATCAATGGCAACAATGAATATGTCCCAAGGACGTTCATTTACCGGAAGGAAGCCAGCCGCTCTCAGGCAATGACCTTTCCTGTTGCGGTAATGAGACAGATGATACCGTTCACGAAGCTCCCTCAGACTAGGGCATTCAACAAGAAACAACCATAGTCTGAAGGACAAGGTAACCTTGCCAAAAAAAAGGTTTGGGGGACCGCTCCATCCAAAGATGCTGCGTCCCGCGAGTGTCTGATTCGAAGGTGACAAAAAATTACCCGATACCGTCGAGGTATTGGGTCACTAAGTCCACGGGACCAGTCGGGGGCACAATGACACTCAATTTTAAATTCCCGAGTGCCATCTCCCATCTTCTTTGCAAATTAAGTAAACAGAAAGGCTGTGCTGATTCTTGCCACGTCGTCCAGAGTGGGGAAGAGCGATGTGCTGTACCAGTCGCTGTCTGTGCCGAAAGACTGGTCACCCTCATTCCCTTTAAATAATCTCTAAATAACCCTCTAAAAAATCTCGATATAGTCCTGACTCGCAGGAGTCAGGGCTACTGCGAAAAGGAGATGTGGCGATTCCAATGCCTCAAAGGCACTCTTTGACTAATTGAATTACAAATCGTTCTGCGAACCGGGCACAACGCGTAATACCCGGCACCGAGTTGTGTAATGCAGCCAGCTCAGACGTGGTGGCCGGAAGATCCCCGCCGGCTCCAAACGGTAGGAAGAAAGGAGAGAACACGGAGGCCAACTGCACCTTTCGGACTTAAGAGCCATCCATGTACAAGGGCACGAGATGTGTTCCGAGAAATACGAAAGTAATATTCACAATGCTCTAGAAGTTTGAGGAGCAAAAATTCGAGTGCTATCTTCCAGGGTGGCGTCTTAGGCTGAACCATCGGTGCCCGAGCACCGATGGTTTCCTAGCCCTAGACACCGAAACGCTTAGGACAGGCGACGACTTCTTACCGGCACGCCAAGACAAATGCTCAGCAATAAAAAACTAAAATCTATCTCCAACTTCTTTTATATGGCAATCACATGTTGTACAACATGATATAAATTATCTGCCATCAGTGCTGCAAAAGCAGAAGTTCATAATTTTTCTTTCTCGGGATTTGATTTAGTTTTTTTTTTGCTAAAAATTGTAAGACTCACTTCTGCTCAATATGTAGTTTTGTCAGTAAAATAACTATATTTTCTCTCTAATATGTCTGCATCTTTTATAAGGGATTAAGACTCAATAACAGAATATCTAATTTTATATCCTTTTATTGTTTTAGTCAAGTAAACACTTAAAAAGGTTGCCCACCCCAGGCTTAGGGCAGGATATGTGTAGAACATTATGGGTGTAGCCCTATGAGCAACCTACACGCTGAACACCACAGAGTAAAGAATTTGCATGGCACGTGTACAAGTTACCTTAAGGTTGCGAATGTTCACCTCTCAGGTGATGCCTCTGTCAAAAACAATAACAAGGAAACTGCTAGGGAACATTTACCCTGCTGGCCCGGAAATAGTTCTCTCCAACCCATTATGCAGAAACGAAGATGTATGAACTCAGATTGGGAGGATTATCTTCGACCCCATATAATGGAAGGTCTCCACAATACTGTATCCCTACAGTATCATAAACCTCCCCCAGAACAAAAAACACAAAGGAAGACCTGGGATATTTCATTCTCCAGCCAGAAGAGAGCATGAGGTGGGGTGTAACTTATGGAAGTAGAACTGTGCGGAAGAGAGGTGGCCTCCGATGTCTAGGAAATAAAGTACATATATCTAATTTACAAATTTTTCCAGCAACCTGCAGACGAAGAAGGTTTGCGAAAATCGAGCACAGTAACCATTCACCACGAGTATGGGAGGATACCCTCTGTCCAGATCCTGTTGAACAGATCTAACAGAAATCCCATGACTCGCTCACCTAGCTGCCGAAGCATGGTACACAGGACTTTCTCCGGACCAAGGATGGTGTCCGCGCATGAAGCAAGAAGGGTTCTCCGCTTCTGGAGTTAAGAGTCCAGTCGGCGGCCTTCAGCGCCATCAGTACATGCATTGAAAGCTGACCGTTCAGTATCTCGGCTATAGAATGCAGATAGCGGCCGTGAAAGACTCCGCCAAGGATGCAGTCTCGTTCTCCTAGAAAACAGGAAAGGGGGCCTGCAAGAGCTTGCCCATAATCCTTTCGACTCTCTGCAAGAAGGGTCTTCCCGTTAAGAGAAGATACGCCTGCCCACCAGGAAGAGCGACGGGGGTGTTTTGGAACATACAGAAACCTAGCCCTAGCTCGTTGAAATTGACCGACGGTGAAATCGTTCGGGCGGTGTTTATAGCTCATGTAGGCATATCGCTTTTGTCTGAGGGCCGTAACACACTTGGCCGACCACTAAGGAAGCGAACGGCGTGCAAAACGGCCAGACGTTCTCGGAATATTACTTAGACCCACGGCAATGAAGTTGACGGCGAAAAACTCTATGGAGTTATCTACCGATCTAAACTCCTCGACTCGGACAAAGAAATCAGTCATTTCATGAAATCAGACTACCGCGCCCTCTCCAACCGGGAACAAGACACGATTGAACACCTGTATACAACATGTGCTACACAAACACAGCTAAAATGGCACCTCCGAGAACACAGTACGGGATCCCTGGGAGAACCTCTTCAATTCGGAGGATTTCATTGTGGCTGCTAGTGTAGGGGATGGACTCTAACCAGGGGCAACATAAGTCAAATAAGCGCAGGGGGGGAAGGGGGAGTGCTCACAGGCAGCAGCCACTCATTGAGACAGTGCGATGAATCTGAGCATACACTCAGGCAATTTGGGACATGTACATCATCACAAAAGCAATTAGAACACTCACATTATCTCGTCTTCACTCCTGGGAAACTATTTGCTCTCCCATCCCAGGACCTGACAAAGTGGTTTTCAAATCCATATTATCCAGATGTGGTACAGGTGACCCTCCCTCACCCCATGAAGGGTTCCCTGCTGATTGTGGATGTCAAAACACAACTGCGGTCTGCAGCACTTTACCCTTTAATGGGGTTGGTACAATTAACTAGCATCACTTAGCAGAAAGCAAAAAAAGAAGAGAATATTCCTTTTAACATAACTGTTTGTCTTGATTTACACAAATCTTATTTTAAGTACAATTTTTTTTAGCCAATTTCCATTCATAGAGGTTTTCAAAGACATGAAAACAACTACATTGGGACCTCTCCATAGTTATACTACACATCCCTTTATCAATCATGGATGGGATCCTACAACTGGATAATGAAATTCATATAATGATCAGAATGACAACTGCCAGCAGGCCCATGAGCACCAGGGGCTGGGCCTCATTGAAGGGGAAATTGAAGACTAAACAGTTGTGTTTTGATATCCACAGTGAACAGGAAACACTTTGTAGCCCAAGGGAGGGTCACCAATACTGAATCTGGAGAATGTGGACATGAAAACCACTTTGTCAGGTTCCAGGATGCAAGAGCAATATGTTGCCTAAGTGAAGGGAGGAAGAAAGAAGAGACGTGTTATAATTGTCTGTGTACGAGGGGGAGTCAAAAAGTTCTCAGATAAATGGCATAAAATTTTTATTTGTAATAATACTGTAATCATTTTTCTACATAAGCTCCATTAACATCTATACACTTTCTTAATCTATGAATCCAACGGTAAAGACCATCTTTGTAGAATTCACGGGGTTGTCTCTGGCACCAAGTAATGACCTGCTTTTTTGCTTCATCTAATGATTGAAACCGGGTTCCTTTTAGGTGTCCCTTTAAATTTGGAAACAGAAAAAAGTCAGAGGGTGCTAAATCAGGGCTATAAGGGGGATGAGCAAGAGTTTCCCATCGAAATTCCCGTAGCTGAGATCTCACAGCTTTGGACGAATGTGCAGGGGCATTGTCATGGTGGAACAAGATTTGCTTGTGGAGCTTTCCTCGTCGTTTTTTGGCTATTGAAGTTTTCAGCTTCCTTAAAACTCCTTCGTAATAGCTGGATGTAACAGTTTTTTGTCCTTCTAAGAAGTCTATTAAAATAATTCCCTCCGAATCCCAAAAAACTGTAGCCATTATCTTCTTAACGGACCTCTCTGTCTTGAACTTGATAGGCCCTGCTGCCCCCCTTGGGTGCCACTCTTTTGATTGATTTTTACTTTCAGGATCAAACTGATACACCCAAGTTTCATCTCCCGTTACGAGGCGCTCAAAAAAACTATCCTCGTTTGCTTCAATCTTGGTCAAAATAGCCAAAGAAAGGTTGGCCCTATGATTCAGCTGGTCTTCTCGCAACGCTTTTGGGACCCAACGTGCTGAAAGCTTGCTCAGGCCAAGATTTTCAGTTAGAATTCCAAAATGCTGAGCCATGAGAGATTTCACATGCATTGGCAACTTCATCAATAGTAATACGGCGATCTTTATCCACTAGATTCCTCACAAGCTCGACATTTTCTGGGTTAATGGAGGTGGAGGGTCTCCCTTCACGTGGATCATCTTCAACTTCTTCTCTGCCCCCCTTGAAGCGCTTAATCCAGTCGTAAACTACCGCTCTACATGGCGAAGAGTCACCATAAACCTGTTGTAGAGCGTCAATAATCTTAATAGGCTTCCAATCAAGTTTAGTCAGGAATTTAATGTTCGCTCTTATCTCAAAATTTGCCATTTTATGGGTTCAAAAAAGTAACCTTTTTGAAGCACATCTAATACAAAGAGTCTCGACAAATTGAATGACGAATTTTGTAGGAATTGTTCAGAAAACATGAAAGTCGTGTTTGACCCTGTATTTACTTGTACAAAATCGAACATTTCAATAATCTGGCATTTGTCTGAGAACTTTTTGACTCACCTACGTATGTGAGATGATATATGTGGCTGGGGCTGTGTGTGTACACCAGGATGCAGTGGCTCATTTACAGATGCCCCCTACAATCGCTGATTTTTTTTGTGGTGGGAAGGGGGAGGGAGCTGCTCTTGCAGGTAATCAAACCTTGTACCTAGGCAGAGAAAATCAATGCCTAATGTACTAGGCTAGTGGATAAGGCAATGATGCCTTGTAGTAGGTTTACTCATTTTTTTCGCCTCAACTCACCTGTGCCCACTCTAATGCCCACCTAGGGAAAATGATGGGGTAAATGATAACAAGGAGTTAATGAGAAAGTTCTTGAGTACAGTCCTGAGTGATGTGTGTGAATGCGAGAAGGAAGGAGAAAATGCGATGTGTGTGAGATTGTTGTGGGAAGATGTTTTGGAAATGGAGAAGATTGAGAGTTTGAAGGGTATAGTCGAGGGGGAGCATCTGTGTATGTAGGAGGAAGGAAACTAAAAGTGGTGTACCTGAGTTCCGATCGTAAACGGAGGCATTGATGTCAAACCCAGTGGAAGTCATTGCCAAGAGGAAGACTTAAAGGAGCAAAGAAGGGTATATATGGGTCGGGAGCAGGTACAAAGTTGAAGCGATAGTGCGGTGAGAGGCAGGGCTAAGAGTAGTATGTCTAGTAATGGGAGGAACTTTACACGTGGATATTATTCAATTGTTCAAAGAAAGAATCAAATGCGTTATCATTAATAGGCCATGTGGCACATACATCGTCCACATAGCAAAACAAAGTTCTGGGATTAGGCAAGATAGGGAGGTAGGAGGTATTTCTCAAAGTTCTCCATGAACAGATTCCATAGTATCAGGGAAAGGGGATTACCCATGCTCAGGCCATATTTCTGTCTGTAAAAACAATCTTCGGCTTTTTGTGTAACACACAAACGAACCAACTTTACAATTTTATTACACAGTAAGGGCAATGTTAGGTTAGACAAAGGCAAGTTTTCTATAATGACATCCGGGGATTCATCAATGGGAACTTTAGCGAAAAGGCTATTAACATCAAAACTTAGCAACTGCTTATTGGATAGATCAACCCCTTTAATTTTATTTACAAAATCACCAGAATGGATAACGCGAATATCAAACGATGTTACCAATTAATTTTGATAGGATGTTTGTTCACTAACCACTGAGAAAGTTTGTATGCGTGGGATCCTATGCTGGAAATTATCGGTCTAAGCGGATTACCGTCTTTATGCGTTTTTGGTAAAATCATACATGTACGGTAGGGAGGGATTATACACTTTGAATTGTTTAATTAGATCAGTGTCCTTTGAGAATATTTTTTAGTGAACTATTAAATGATTTAGTTTTGTTTGCCAGTGGATGACGGAGGTTTCCGTTGAAACCTGGTTTCACAAATAAATTGATCTTAACATTGTGGTTGCTTTCCTGCATTTACATGTACGTTATAGTACTTCTTTAGATATATATATATATATATATATATATATATATATATATATATATATATATATATATATATATATATATATATATATATTACTAAATTTTTAAAAATATCAGCATTTCCTTAGCCTCCTTCTGATCTTATGAATGTCTCATGAGAAAGTGAGCAGACCCTTGTGGCAGGTGGCTTCCGGGACTGTCCACTAGAGCCTAAGTGAAGAATTATGCATTTCAATTCAAATGAGTTGCATGCGCATCAGTTTTTCACAAGGATATAAAACCTAATGGTTAATCAAAGGTTAGAAAAGCATTCAATACTGACCGATCTCCAAGAAAAGAAATGCATCGATGAGAACTTTCCATAGTTGGGATCTGTGACACGAAGGACCAATGATTGGCTCTGGTCAATAAAAGGACCCCTGTCAGCGGCCAGTTCTAGAATAGTCTTCTGAGGGATCTCCCACCCAGTCTTGTAGAGGGCTCTTAAATCCTCTGGAATCCGATCGACGTCCTAAAAATACCATAGATGAACTAGGTCAGTACAATTAATTTCTTGCTTCACTTTTAGGATGATCATTACATTCACTTTTCCATGGAATATTTTAGGTGTTTTATGCAATTAATATATATGTCACACATTTCATCAAGCAATTAATATTTTGTCTTTCATCTCCAATTGATCTCATAATTTTCTTGGTGTGGTCAAATTTACCATCACATCTACAATATATCAAAACTCATTCCTGCATCAAGTTTCCCTGTGAATTAGCACAACATTGCAACCTTCAACACCTACACCATCTACTATCTTCTACCCTTATAAGACTTTCCCCCTCATACATATAAATTTAATCTCAGATTCAAATACCAACACAAGATTATCAATATGAAACAAGGCCTTGATACCTAGGGAATACTAATCTCAGCATAATCACACCTCTTTTTTTTAATTTCTTGCATACTTATGGAGTTATTGCTAGACTATGGTGCACAATTTCCACACTGCCAGGTTCAATTCCCGGTGACAAGGAAATTACTGTAGCCACAGGGGACAGTGACCAATTAGCCACTGTATTGAGTTTGGGCAAACGGACCCTTGCTTCTTTAAATATATATATATATATAGTGAGAGGAGTTGCTTGTTTGTTTTTAGCGAGAGGAGAGGTTGCTTGAGTGTGGTGGGCATCACCAGTTCCAAGTTGGAACAAATCTCTCTTCTCTGCTATATGAATCCAAGTTTGTTTGAGGGTGTTCACTAAATAAGTTCATATTTGGATTTATAAAGAAGTTGATAAAAATAACTTTATTGCAATGCTGAGGTGGGGTGCAATGAAGGTGAAAGGGACAGTAACCCAGATTTAACTATATTAAGTGAAAATGAATCTATCTCAACTGAGTCTTCTGATTTTACCCATCATAAGGTAGAAGACAATGATGAAATTAAGACGCATTATGCAGTTATTTGGAAGCCATTTATAAGTGGAAGACTTGGACAAGCAAAACATGCTGCAATATTCAAAGCTACTTCTTATGGACAAAAGAGAAAAATAAAAAATACTGAATCACCATACACTGCATAAACTCTTTATGGATGAGACAATGCTTAGAAGCATTCTACATTGCAGTCTGAGGAGAAATATGCAAATCAGTGTGGACTCTTGAAAAATTGGAAGCCTTCATTGCAATAGAATATGCTTGTGGCATTTATGCTAAGAATCACTCTACTGACTTTTTTTGCAACAAATTATATGGACCCAATATTTTTTGAAAAACAATATCAAGACGTAGCTATAAAAAAAAAAATAAGTGCTTCTTAGATTTGATATAAAACAAGTGCTATCCAGGAAAACGTGTCTGCACATCCTCCAAAAAAGTCAAGGAAATGTCATAGATTGTCCAAATGAAGCCATCAGCAGGTGTAAAATTTGGTGAAAAAGTCAACCAGTCACAAGCGTGCCAATGATGAAACTAGAATAATTAGTGTAACATGCAAAAATTGTTGTGCTAAATGCCATCTAGGAAAACTATCTATAATTAAACAACCAATTTTAATAATTCACTAAATTTATTATAAGTGTATTATTTCCTACCAATATAATTGCAATAAAATATTTGGATTGGATAAAATAATACAACTATTTAATACTTAATTTTATTTAATTGGATGAAATTTATGAAAAGCCAACCTGCGGTAAGTGTCCCAATATTATTGTAGTTACCACCAAGTAGCCACCTATAATCTTGACTATTAAAACTGACACCTGGGCCATTCTAGTATAATAATTAAATGGAACTAGACAAAACAAAACCCAGAGCCAGAATGATGATGCATCGGTGATTTGTTGTGCACAGTGAATATTTACAGTGATGTGCCTTGTTATTTAGGACTGCTTCAATTCGTTTTGGCATGCTGCAGACCAAATTTGTGAGGATATCTCGACAGATATTGGTCCATTTTTGTTCAATAAGCACCCGCAACTGGTCACAATTGGATGGCTTCTGTTCATTAAGCGGCAGTGTTTAATTATCACTAACAAATTCTCTAATTAGGTTCAAATCTGGTGAAATACCGGGTCAAGGTCTCCAAAGTTAGATGTTATTTTTAGCCCAAAACTTTGTAATTGCTTCGCCTTTGTGACAAGGTGCACCATCATGCTGAAAAATTGTTCCTGAACTGTTGGGAAAGTGCTGATGAAGCACCCCCAAGACATGGAGTGTCTGAATGCTTCACTGCGGGCACGACAGAGGACTTGTGAAAGCGCTCCATTTTTCTCCTAACAAGGGATCTTCCAGAAGCTCCAAACAAGCAGAAGGGAGTTTGACCAGGAAATACCACTTTGTCCCAGTTTTCAACAGTCCAACCTTTATATTTCCTACATAGTGGAACCTTTCTGTAAGGTTATTCCTGGTGAGATGAGGCCGCTTTGAAGTGATTCTTGATTTGAGACATCAAAAGTGTCCACCTCATTGTGCATACTGAAGCATTCACACCTGCTTCTTTCCAATCATGAGCAAGGTTGCCACAGGAGTTAACCCAATTCTTAAGTTGGGACTTTATCAGGAGGCAATCTCTTGGCATTCATTTGAAGCTCTTGGGTGTCCAGAAGACTTCTTCAAAGGAAGGTATCCAGTCTTTATTAAGTCCTTAATGATACTAAAGATGGTGCTCCTAGATACAATTCCCTTAGCAACTAACTCCTTGAATTTTATGCCACTTTGGTGCAGAGCAACAAAGGTTGCACGCTTTTCTTTGGAAAGAACCATTTCTGGAATGGAAAAAGATTCACAAACATTTTTACAAAAAATATTACAAAATAGATTATAGTTACACAACATTCATTTAACCCATATTTGTCATCATTTTGCCCTTTTGGTCAAGTAGCAAAGCTCCAACGACTGAAACTCACTCACCTCCTACAAGAACAGGACAAGAGCGTGATTTTGAATTCAGGAAGAATGCAGTTTGTTTTTTTTAGTATTTTTGAAATGCTGACTAATAAACCTGAAATAATTTAAATATTTGAATTATTCCTATCACGTTTACAAAACAAATGAAAAAAATAAAAATATATAATAGTCTCAAAGCTTTTGCCAATGACGGTAAAGTTAACTACTCCAATCTCGATGATATTTTGGAAAGGACTCTCTTGCCCCACCCCCCACCCCTTGGTCCCCTTTCATAACTTATAAGTGAGATCAAATGAAACATTGAAAAGTAACATACTTGCACTGATCCCTTATGCTCCTTTATTGCTGCTTCCATCTCACTGTCCCACAATCCCAATTTGACGAGATCGTTCAAAAGGTGAGAGTTGACAACCTGCAACATCAACATAATGATCAAAACAATTTACAGTCAATTTCACTTATAAATGTATCTGATACTACCAAATGAATGAGGGAGAAAACACACTGAAAAGGAATAATTTTGTAGAATAGGGAGACCAATGGAATAATGAGTGACAATAGAACAATTACATGCTTCATCAACCCAACATGAGTGCATGAGATCAAATTCATACCCGTTTATGTTCTTATGTTTTCTTAAAAATCTATGCTCCCCCAACCCAAGCTTTCAAAATAGACAAAGGTTTGTTAATGCAGAATTTTGGCCTTTATATTTTTCATCATTCCTAATTTTTCCATTTATTTGCCTTTTCCTTCTGCTTGACCGTTCTTACTCAAAAATCCTTAGTAAAAAAACTTATCAATCAACCTTTTGCCAGAAATGCCTTCTGATCAAAATTGCTTTAATTAAAAAAGGAAACTGCCATAACTAAAAAGCCATTTGAAATACGAAACTGCCATAACCAAAAAGACATTAGAAAAAGGAAACTAGCGTAAACAAAAAGACATTTAAATTCAGTGATTAAAGGAATGAGGCAGGGAAATTTTAAGTAAAACCTTAAACAATCACTATATGTGTCTCAATCAAGAATAAATCAAGTCCCTCCTTACCTTAAGACCCCCTTGGATAGAATCCCTTGTCTGTAGATTGGATTCAAGGGGGTCAATTCCTTGGGTGCAACTCTGAATCAAGCCAGAGAGGGGTTCAGTCCCACATGCCACCATCAGTGAGTTCCGGACACCACAACGGGTCACTTTCTCCTTCAGAAGGGCCCAGTCATGAAGAGTGGTTGGTGTCACATCCCACAAGTTGAACTGGAACACCTTTAAGAAGAATTGAGCCCTGGTTAAAAGAGGTTGTAACAAACAATAACAGATATACTTTAAATAGGTGAAAAGAATAACGACTCTCCAACTCCCCCCACCTGATCCCCCCCCCAATTTTGAGCAACTCATTTGATGACTTACTGGATGGACAGAGTCGGCTATCTTAAATTTAAAAACAAAACTACAAAAACAAAAGACCAACACAAAGGCAAAGTCCCTCAAGGGCCTGAGCATGTATCTAACACTCCAAAACTAGATACTATGGATGCCCCAACTTCCTCCAAAAACTATTATTCCATAGTCGGTAGTGCACGAACCTATGCAGAGTAAAAGGGACGAATGTTAGTGACACCACTCATCCCAGAACAGTGACATATAACATGCACAAAGCTCCCCCAATGGGGACATTCAACAAGAAAGTATCAGTCTGGGGCACCAAGCAGTCATCATATAAAGCTCAGGGGAACATCTCAATCAAATGGGGCTGCATCCTGTGAGTCTGCCAGATTCAGGGGCAACAGAAAATAGCTTGAAGGCATGCATTGGGGGGTATGATGACAGAAAAAGTCAGGGCAATGGCAGCACACAACTTTAGATTCCCATTTGCCATCTTCTTTGCCATGCCTACTGAATGGCTGACCTGATTTCTACTCTGTAGTCAGATTGAAGAAGAGAAAAGTGCTGGCTCAGCACCCAGTCCTTGCAGAATGTTTGATTCTAAAAATAAGAAAGAGATGCTCGGGCATCAGGGAGACCTGCCTCCCCCCAGCGCAGGATCATGCGACCAAGATCAAAGGGGGTTGAATAAAATCGAGGAGGGGAGCCTTCCCCACGAAGTCCACAAGTCTGTGTGCATAAACCCATCCTGAATACAAGGAAGGAGTAGCGACACAGCAAATCCCAGTACCGGGACAGGTAACGTGCGCAAAGGTCACCCAGGCTAGGGCATTCAACAAGAATGTGCCAAGCAGTCCTTCTGACAACACAGATCGCAATAAAGTGTAGGGGAACACTCCATTAAATAGCATTGTGCCCCGTGCCCAATTCGAAGACAACAGAGTGGCGGCAGTGCTAACACATCCGCTGCAGTGACACAAATGCTAACCCAGGGAACCTGTCACGCTAGAATGTCACAAGGTATGTATGACTGAGTTTCGAGGCCCACCTTGACCACTCCTTGGTCACCCAGCTCTTCTGCGAGATCTTCTTAGTAGTAGTGCACAAGTTCCTTTGCATAAACGGCTCCTTTCATAAAATTCATGATAGAGTGCAGTGTCACCTGCACAGGCGAGCCATCAAGTGTTCGAAGAGCACTCAAAATGGAAACCTAGGCAGGGTTTGTGCATTCACTCGAAGGGTCCCATTTGATCCTTCGAGTGAACCCTGACATCGAGGTTCCATTCACCCTATCTGCAACTTCATCCTGGTTTGGGGGTTTTGGTCTTAATTTCCCTACCAAAGTGCGCCACAGAACCGGAGATGCTAGTCATGGGCTGGTCACCTACCAAAATGGCAGAGGAATCGTCCGGCCCTGGGAGAAGGAATCCTTAGTCATCTTGTTGTTGTTTTTTTCTTTTCCCCTTTTTTGAGAGATTGAGGAATGAACCCTTTTCTCTTTACCCCCGGAAGAGGAACAAAGGACAGACGAGTCAGCCTCAGCCATGTTCTCCAAAATGGAAAAGTGAATGGTTGACAAGGTGGCATTAACCAGAGAGGAGATCCCTCCTCTACTCTTGAGTTCTCATGGGCTAGTGCTACCTCATGAGGATTGTGCACAGGAATGGACTTTGAAAGACTGCCATCTGGATCAGAGGCACCTCAGGAGGCCATTTCCACCTAGGATGATGCTAAATAGCTATTTGCCACTGCTCACCAAGGTGACATGGATCCCAGCCAGAGATTAACAAACATCATTGGGAAAGAAATAGGGGCAGGCCAGGACACGTTGGTCAAGGACAGAGGCAGGCAGGCCCCTACGGGCCCCACCAACCCAATCCCTCTAAAAGGGTTCACCCTATCAGGCCACAGACCAGTCAACTTTGTGGCCCTTGCTTTTTGTCCTTTAGAGAAAGAGGGACCACTGAGGGTACTGAAGGAGTGGTCTGAGAGCAATTCCAAAGAAGGGCCTGAGGGGAAAGCAGCCTTATAGATATACAGGAGAGAGGAGGCAATCCCCCTGTCACTAGAAGAATCTTGGAGGCCTCCCTGAGAAAGCAGAGGGAGAGGGGATCATCATCAGGGGCGGGCTGCCTGAAGCGACTCTGAAGATAGAAAAGGAAAAACCTCTTTGTCAGAGAAATGGTTGGAGGGGAGCCCCTCTATCAGTCAGAGTAGTGGGTACAAAGTAACTCATCCCACTCAACACTAAGATCAGGATAGGATTTGCTAATAGGAACATAAAAAAAAAATCTAATTTACTAGAAAAATGAAATTTCTGAAACCTTGTGACCAGTAATAATGAATAAAAGGGGTAGTGGGCTATATGCCACATCCAGCCACTCCCACATATTACATCTCAGGTTTTTAGACTTTTCTGGTCTCGGACGTGGGTGTGTTAATGGTTGGTGTTAACACATATGAAGTGATACAGACTGACCAGTAATTGCCCAGTGGACCGGTCACTCCACAAAGGCTGCTGCTCCCAAATGAGTAGCC
Source organism: Ceratothoa steindachneri (assembly GCA_963969495.1). Lineage (NCBI taxonomy): Eukaryota > Metazoa > Arthropoda > Malacostraca > Isopoda > Cymothoidae > Ceratothoa > Ceratothoa steindachneri. The sequence goes on from OZ018321.1 coordinate 88,960,918, forward strand.
AGAGAGGCAGGGTGGATTTCCTCATGGTCGTACTTATCAGCGAAATGGCCAGGATCTGTTGTAGCAGACCCAGGGATGGCACCCGAGACTTAGTTGGCCGGGCAGCCAACAAAGCCAACCCGCTACAAGCAGTACAGCAATTAATTCACCCGAGAATGGTGACAGGGAGGTGATTGTTGGGGCAAAACCAATATTCCCATTATTTATGTTCCAGAGGCCAGGTCCCTTCGAGGCCTGGTCTCTTGCGACCTGCATTGTTTATAGAGTTTCCAAAGCCTCTATTGACATGGCATGACATAGCTGGTCAAGGTCTTTAAACGTAGATAAGAGGGTTGAGGGGTCTTTATGTCTTGAAAAAATATTTGGAAGATAAAAGTGTTAACTAAGAGAACAGTGGACAGTAAGTGTTAAGATAAGGTGGTGAAAAGGAATGAGTAAGAGTTAGTGTTGTTTGCTGAGAGGGAGCAAGGAGGAAGTCGCTGTATTCACTACAGCCTATGAATAGGCTATATTAAAAAACAAAACAAATAACAAGGATGAAAAGATCATAGACTAAAAACAAAAAGGTAACAAGGAAGCGCGCGCCATTATTGAAGGTAGATCTACCTCCCCCCGGAAACAGCAGCATGTGACCCACAACAAACAGTCAAATAAAGTGGAGTAGGACAGCCTCCTCAAAAAAGTCATATAGTCGCAAGTCGGTGTGCACGAACGAGTCCTGAGTACATAGGACAAGAGGTAATGTGCGCAAAGATTACCCAGAATGTGACATTCAACAAGAATGTGCCGAACAGTCTGGGGGATAACGCAGTCGTCGCAGTACAGTAAGGCGCAGGCGAGCGCTCAGCAAATGGCGGTGCGTCCAATTCGCAGATGAAAGGCTGCCTGAAGGCGTTGCGGCATTGGGGGATAGGGTCATGGGAACAGTCGCAGCGCAATGGCAGGAAAATTTAAGTTTCCCTCGACGATCTCCCAATCTGCTTTGCCAAGCCAACCGGAGGGCAGCACGTATTCTTGCCATGTAGGCGGTATGAGGAAAAGCGAAACGCTGGTCTGGTCACCCAGTACCCGCGGACTCTTTGGCGCCCTCATTCTCCGCAATTCCTACATGTCCAGGAACCCAGGAGAAAATAATCTCGACATCCGGTCTGATATTTGTGGCGTCACAGATATCGCGAACCAGATCGAAAACACCGGGGTGGAGGGTTTTTTTTGTTTTGTTTTTAATTTTAAGAGCTCATCTAGCGACTGCCTACTTGAGCATTAGTCGCTGTATTAAAAACTGCCTAGTACTAGGCTGCTTTAAAATAAGATTAAAAAATAAAAAAATAAAAAAAAAGGAAGAGGCAACGAGCAGGAAGCAAGCTCCTGCGTCGGGGGGAGGTCCTCCCCGCACAGGAACGTGCGAGCTATAAAGAAAACAAAAAAAAACACGTAAATAAAAGGGAGAAGGCAGGCCTCCCCCCCAAAAGTCTACAAGTCCACCAGTCAATGTGCACGAACTCGGCCTGAGTACAAGGGACAGGCGGTAGCGACCCCACCCATCCAGGTACTGGGACAGGTAACGTGCACGAAGATCACCCGGACTGGAACATTCGACAGGAATGTGCCGAACAGTCTGGGGGACGATGCAGTCGTCACAATAGGGCGCTGGCGAGCGCTCCATCAGATAGCAATGCGTCACACGACTGTGTCCGATTCGGAAACGACAGAAAAGTCGCGGCGCAATGGCACGCAACTTTAAGTTCCACTGGACTGACTCCCATGTTCTTTGCAAGCAGTTAGAAAGAGCTGCCCGTATTCCTGCAGGGAGTCTGTGTGTGGAAGAACGATTTTTTTTTTTTTTTTTATAGAGCCCATCTGGCAACTACCCACTTGGGCATAAGTCGCCGAAAAACACGACAGCCTAGAATTAGGCTACTTTAAAGTTAAAATATGAAAACTTAACAATCAATATAAATTGGAAAAACTTAACAATCGAAGCAATCTCCGGCAGCGGGGGGAGGTCCCCCTCACCCCGGTGCAGGAGAGTGCAACCTAAAACAAAACAATAACAAAAAAAAGGAACCTTAAATAAAGGGGAGAAGGCCGGCCTCCCCCAAAAAGTCAATAAGTCCACCAGTCATGGTGCACGCACTCGTCCCGAGTACAAGGGACAGGCGGTAGCGACCCCGCCCATCCCGGTACCGAGACAGGTATCGTGCGCGAAGATCACCCAGACTGGGACATTCGACAAGAATATGCCGAACAGTCTGGGGGACGACGCAGTCGTTGCAATAGGGCACATGCGAGCGCTCCACCAAGTAACGATGCGTCACACGAGTGTGTCCGATTCGAAGACGACAGAAAGCAACCTGAAGCCGCCGCGGCATTGGGGGATAGGTCCATGGGAACAGTCGCGGCGCAATGGCACGCAACTTTAAGTTCCCCTCGACCGTCTCCCATCTTCTTTGCCAAGCAGTCCGAAGAGCTGCCCGTATTCCTGCCATGTAGTCAGTGTGAGGAAGAACGAAACGCTGGTCCGGTCGCAGAGTCCTCGCGGACTCTTTGGCGCCCTCATCGGCGCGCTCATTCCCCGCAATTCCTACATGTCCAGGAACCCAGCAGAAGATAATCTCGACATCTGCCCGGCTCGCCAAAACCGTGGCGTCACGGATTTCGCGAACCAGGGGATGCGGAGATTCCAATGCCCCGAGAGCACTCAGGGCGCTTTGTGAGTCGCTATAAATCACAATCCGGTCTCCGAACCGGGCACGTCGCGTAATCTCCCGTACCGAGTGGTGTATTGCCACCAGCTCGGCCGTGAAGACAGACGCAGCGCCTGGTAGAGCCCCGCTGACTTCAAACAGAGGGGATACGGCGTGGAAGCCGACCCCCTCTTGGGACTTGGAGCCATCCGTATACACTGGCACGGTACCAGCGTGACACGATGTGTGCTCCAAAAAGGTCGAACGCAATACTCCCGGCGCAGTACAAGCTTTGGGAGCAGAGGCGTGGCGACAAATAGCCAAATGTGGTACCCTCCAGGGTGGCGTCCTGGGCAGAACCAGGGGCGCCACCGGCCCGAGAGCTATATCTACCTCTCGAAGGAGTTTCCTGGCCCTAAACCCAAAGGGCTTAGGGTATGACTGGCGTCTCTCGGCGGCATAGGCACCATCGAGATCAGCTGCGGATGCAGTGAGAGCTGTTGGCGACTGAGGGAGGCGCCGGGCTCGCGCGTACAGGCGAGTGATGCACTGCACGCGGCGCAGAGCGAGTGGCATCTCCCCAGCATCGACCAACAGGCTCTCAATGGGGGAAGTGCGGAAGGCACCGGTCGCAAGGCGAAGGCCGGTGTGGTGGATCGAATCCACCTTCCGCAATAAACGCTCGGCTGCGGATGCATAAAACTCGCATCCGTAGTCGAGCTTCGAGCGAACAAAGGATCGATAAAAAAGTAAGGCGGTAGCCCTATCAGCGCCCCAAGCACTGAACGTCACGGAACGGAGAATGTCCATGGCGCGGGTACAAGAGACCCTAAGGCTGCGAATATGAGCCTCCCAGGTGAGGCGTCGGTCGAATACAAGACCAAGGAAACGGTGCGACTCAACCACATCCAGGCGCACCCCATTAAGAAACAAATCTGGGTCGGGGTGAAGCCGTGGATGGCGGCAGAAGTGCACCACCTTAGTCTTGGCCAAAGAAAACCGAAACCTGTGCGCTTCGGCATAGCGAGAGACGCGGTTCAATGCCTGTTGGAGTCGACGCTCCAGAGTTGGCATCTGGGCCGCGCCAAAAGAGATCGAAAGGTCGTCCACGTAGAGCGTAGCGAGAACATCTTCCGGCAGCCCCGAGGTGATGCCGTTGATGCTCAGGGCAAAGAGTGTGACAATGAGGACACTTCCCTGCGGGACACCCTCTTCCTGCTCCTTTGGGCCGGAGAGGGCTCCCCCCACCCGTACGCGGAATCGACGATCTCGCAAAAATTCACATATAAACATTGGGAGGCGTCCCCTCGCCCCCATCGTGTGGAGAGTCTCCATGATACCGTATCGCCATGCGGTATCATAGGCCTTCTCCAGATCAAAAAACACCGTGGCGTAGTGCTGTCTACGAAGGAAAGCCTCGCAGACGGCATTTTCCAGTCGGAGCAGAGCATCCGACGTGGAGTGGAACTTACGGAAGCCGCACTGTGCAGAAGACAGATGGCCTCCGCTGTCCAGGAAATAGGCTAATCTAACATTTACCAATTTCTCCATCAACTTGCACACGCAAGAGGTTAGAGAGATTGGGCGGAAACCGGTCGGAGTAGAGTGATCTCTCCCCGGCTTGCGAAAGGCGAGCACAGTAGCGATTCGCCAGGAGTCTGGGAGAAGACCTTCCACCACGATCCTGTTGAACAAATCTAACAGAAAGGCCATGCCTCGCTCACCCAGGTGTCGAAGCATGGCGTACGGGACATCGTCCGGACCATGGGCGGTGTCCGCGCACGAAGCGAGAGCGGAGCGCAACTCACTCATAGTAAACTTGTCGTTGAAGGGTTCTCCGCCTCTGGAGGTAAAGTCCAGCCGGCGGCCTTCCGCGACATCACGACGTGCATTGAATGCTGGCGGAGCAGCATCACGGCTAGAGAATGCGGAAAAAGCGGTCGCTAAGGATTCCGCCACGGACGCGGGGTCCGAGATTGCGGTCCCATTCTCCTGGAGAACGGGAGGGGGGTCCTGCGAGAACTTGCCCCGAATCCTTTTGACTCGCTTCCACACCTCAGCTATAGGGGTCTTCCCGTTAAGTGAAGACACGTATGCCCGCCAAGAAGAGCGGCGGGCGTGCTTCCAAATATACCGGAACCTAGCCCTAGCCCGACGAAATTCAGCGACAGTGAAATCGTTCGGGCGGCGCTTATAGCGCATGTAGGCATAACGCTTCTGTTTGAGGGCCGTCTCACACTCGGCCGACCACCATGGGAGTGGTCGGCGTGCAAAACGGCCAGACGTCCTAGGAATAGTAGTCAGGCCCACGGCGATGAGGTTGCCGGAGAAGAACTCAACGGCATCATCTACCGACCTAAACTCCTCGACTGAGATAGAGAATTCAGTCATTTCCTGAAATGCAGGCCACCGCGCCCGCGCCAAGCACCATCGAGGTGGTCTCTCAGGCGGCAGTTGCCCTGAAAATGATATTTGAATGGGAAAGTGATCACTACCATGGAGGTCATCGACCACCCCCCAATCAAAATCAGGCTGTGCATCCGAAGAGCACAAAGATAGGTCAAGGCAAGAAAATGAAGCGGTTCTCGGACAGTGATGCGTAAACTCATCCACGTTTAGGACACCCATCTCAAGCTCTTTGATCAGATCGGCAAGGACTTGTCCCCTGGGATTTATGGAGTAATCTCCCCAGAGAGGATGCCTGCCGTTCAGATCTCCAAGCAAGAGATAGGGCCTCGGCAACCGTGCAACGACGCGGCGGAAGTCCCCCGCGTCGAAGTCAGCTGACGGTGGAATGTACGCAGAAATGATAGTATACCTCCTATCCAGGTGCAGCTGCACAGCCACTGCCTGAAAGGAGGTATCTAAAGAGAAAGGAAGAACGGAGACATCATGCCGGGTGTAAACTGCGCATCCCCCAGCGGGAATGGCCGTACGCTTCCCGGGGGCAGAACCCCGGGCGCTGTTGGCCGGACAAAGCGCTGAAGGCGCTGTCGCCTTCGAGGACTTATTGGGGGAGGTTGGGCTCGCCATGCGAGTCTTTTCCTCCCTCCGCCTCGAAACCTTAGGCGGGCGTTGCGGCTTGGGAGGCGGGGGGCCCTCTTTTCGAGGAACCACCGTCTCCGAGCCACTCGCTCCACCTCGGGACGTGGGCGAAGGAGCCGAAGCTCCTTTGTTGCTGTCCTCCTTTCGGGGGACAGCTTTAGGAACCCCGGAAGATGGCCTAGCGACCATCTTCAGGGGTGTTGCCTCCTGTGAGTCTAACGACTCGGTGGAGGCGCGTGGCCGTTTCGCCTTACGGGAAACGGTCACGCTGGGGGAAGAGGGGGGAGCCCTGGTTTTAGCCGGGGCAGGGTATGAGCCCTTTTTGCCGCCAGCTTTACCAGGGGAGCGCCCGGGTTGGGTAGAGCCCGCAGAAGGGCTCCAAATGGGCGCGGAAACAACCGTGCTCGTTGGCCTGGATGGGCCGGGAGCAGAGGGTGCCTTCCTAACTATTGAGGCATATGACGTCCCAGGCAGAGCCGGGCGCGCCAGGACCAAGTCCTTTGCCTCGCGGAATGAGAGTCGATCCTGGGCCTGAACGGCCAGGATTACTTTCTCAAGGAGATATGCACCACATTGCTTCGAAGAAGCAGGGCACGGCTCTCCGCAATTGACACACTTGGCCACACACGATTTGGACTTATCGTGTGCGACCTTGGAGCAATTTACACAGACTTCGGGTGACCCCGACTTTGCACGTCTACATGAGCGATTCGTATGGCCGAAGCGGTGACAGTAATAGCACCGCCGCGGCAGTGGCACGAATGCCTTCACGCGGTAGCGGTACCAACCGGCACGCACCGACTCAGGGAGCTTGTCACAGTCGAACGTGACGAAGAGTGTAGGGGTGGGTCTCGAGGCCCCTCCCTGTTTTCTCATCACACGTTCGACCTTGACCGCCCCCATGGTCGGCCAGCTCTAAGGTGATGTCTTCAATGGAGTAGTCAACGAGTTCCCTCGCATAAACTACTCCTTTCACAAAGTTCATGGTAGAGTGCGGCGTCACACTCACCGGGGTGCCATGAAGTGTCCGAAGAGCACTAATCCTGGCCGCCTCGGCGGGATTCGCCGCATTCGCCAGAAGGCTCCCGTCCGAGAAACGGGTTACCTTCGGCTCTCTACCAATTGCACTAGCTAATCCTCTCCGCTGATGGATCATGTTGCCCTTGGACAACATGGTGCCATCAGTGGAGCGAATAACGAGGAAGCGTTTGAAGCCAGCGGGCTCGAAAACGCCAGGTAACCTCTGAATCAGCGGCCCCGATGTCATCGAGGCTCCGCCCTGTGCACTCTTGGTAGTAGTCTTCTTTGTCAGGGGCTCCGCAACCGGGGGGGCATAGGGGGCGGATGTGCCGATCTTGGCTTGGTCGCTTGCCAGAGTGGCAGCAGACCCATCCGTCCCCGCAGCCCCCGCGGATGGAGAGGAGCCCCGAGTCTTTTTGGTCTTTTTAGTCTTTTTCTTTTTCGGAGAGGAGGGCGGGGAATGAACCCGCTTTTCACCACCGCCGGCAGAAGTCCCCAGGCCAGATGGACCAGCCTCAGCCAGGTCCCTCTCCGAAATGGAGAAGGTCCTGGTTGTCGTAGGGGCACCTGTCGGAGGAGATCCCTCCCCTCCTTCTACTGCCTCGGAGCCCTCAGCCATTTGAGGAGGACCTTGCATAGGGGCGGATTCGGGTTCGGTGCTTGGCGCCGAGCCCGAATTCCCCCCCCATGGAAGGCCCTACCGTCTGGGGCTGGGTCTCCTCAAGGACCATGTCTATCACAGGAGGGGCCTCCAATTGGCCATCCCCTCCCAGGACATCGCAGGTCCCCTTGGCAGTGTCGCCAGTCTTGTATGGGGAGGCACAGGCCTTGACCCCGGCAAGGTTTAAAATTCTTGCCAGCAGGTCTTTTGAGGGAAGCGACCGAAGGGGCCTGGCTTCCCTCTCCCCCCTAAGGGGGTTTGCCCTACCGAGCCGCTTTGATGGGAAGCGGCTGGCTAAGGGCTGCCTGCTGGCTTTCTTGGCAGTCCCCTTGAAAAGAAAAGATGGGACTGCCGCTGGGAAAAGGGAGGTGCCCGAAAGCACCTCCAGAGAAGGGGGTGAGGGGGGAGTCCCCTGCACCCGTAGGCGAAGGAGAGGAGTAAGCCTCCTCTCCGGTTAGAGAAATATGGAGGGTCCCCTGTGCAAGCACAGGGGGGGGGGGGGCCTCCATTTTTTCGGTGGAGCTGCCCAAGGGCGGCTCCGTCGATGAGGAAGGGGGAGTTAAAGGGGTTTGGGTTTTTTTTTTTTTTGTTTATCTATGGGCATGGTGACCCTATTTTTGCCACGGGACGCAATAGCTCATCACCCCTCGCAGTAGCCCGCACTGCGAGAGGTGCTTACAAGCCCGGCAGAGCCAGGCGCCGCCATTCGGGACCACCCCTCCCGCCTGGTGGCCTGGCAGTCCATCGGCATGGCGGCTCCACCTTGGACACGGCGTAAAAAATATAGGTTGTGAAGAGGAGAGGAAAGGGGATGTGAGGAAGGTATGGGTGGGGATGAAGCAGGTTGTTAAAAAACCCCCATCCCGAACCGGAGCTCAGGGGTTAGGGGACAATGTCCCCTCCCCCCTCAGCCCCGATCCGGGGTGGTTGGCTTGAGAAGAAGGTCAGCATTCTACCCTTTGAAATTAGAGGCTGACCAGAGAAAGTTGTGGGAGAGGTTGTATGAAAAGCGACAAGGTAGGGGAGAAATCGGGCTATGTGGAAGAACGAAACGATGGTCCGGTCCTCTTTGGCGCGCATATTCCCCGCAATTCCTACATGTCCAGGAACCCAGAAGATAATCTCGACATCTGCCCGGCTCGCCAAAACCGTGGCGTCACGGATATCGCGAACCAGGGAATGCGGAGATTCCAATGCCCCGAGAGCACTCAGGGCGCTTTGTGAGTCGCTATAGATCACAATCCGGTCTCCGAACCGGGCACGTCGCGTAATCTCCCGTACCGAGTGGTGTATTGCCACCAGCTCGGCTGTGAAGACAGACGCAGCGCCTGGCAGAGCTCCGCTGACTTTTCAAACAGAGGGATACGGCGTGGAAGCCGACCCCCTCTTGGGACTTGGAGCCATCCGTATACACTGGCACGGTTCCAGCGTGACGCGACGTGTGCTCCAAAAAGGTCGAACGCAATACTCCCGGTGCCGTACAAACTTTGGGAGCAGAGGCGTGGCGACAAATAGCCAAATGTGGTCCCCTCCAGGGTGGCGTTCTGGGCAGAACCAGGGGCGCCACCGGCCCGAGAGCTATATCTACCTCTCGAAGGAGTTTCCTGGCCCTAAACCCAAAGGGCTTAGGGTATGACTGGCGTCTCTCGGCGGCATAGGCACCGTCGAGATCAGCTGCGGATGCAGTGAAAGCTGTTGGCGACTGAGGTAGGCGCCGGGCTCGCGCGTACAGGCGAGTGATGCACTGCACGCAGCGCAAAACGAGTGGCATCTCCCCAGCATCGACCAACAGGCTCTCAATGGGGGAAGTGCGGAAGGCACCGGTCGCAAGGCGAAGGCCGGTGTGGTGGATCGAATCCACCTTCCGCAATAAACGCTCGGCTGCGGATGCATAAAACTCGCATCCGTAGTCGAGCTTCGAACGAACAAAGGATCGATAAAAAAGTAAGGCAGTAGCCCTATCAGCTCCCCAAGCGCTGAACGTCACGGAACGGAGAATATCCATGGCGCGGGTACAAGAGAACCTAAAGGTGCGAATATGAGCCTCCCAGGTGAGGCGTCGGTCGAATACAAGACTAAGGAAAGGGTGCGATTCAACCACATCCAGGCGCACCCCATTAAGAAACAAATCTGCGTCAGGGTGGAGCCGTGGATGGCGGCAGAAGTGCACCACCTTAGTCTTAGCCAAAGAAAACCGAAACCTGTGCGCTTCGGCATAGCGAGAGACGCGGTTCAATGCCTGTTGGAGTCGACGCTCCAGAGTCGGCATCTGGGCCGCGCCAAAAGAGATCGAAAGGTCGTCCACGTAGAGCGTAGCGAGAACATCTTCTGGCAGCCCCGAGGTGATGCCGTTGATGCTCAGGGCAAAGAGTGTGACACTGAGGACACTTCCCTGCGCGAAACCCTCTTCCTGCTCCTTTGGGCCGGAGAGGGCTCCCCCAACCCGTACGCGGAATCGACGATATCGCAAAAATTCAGATATAAACATTGGGAGGCGTCCCCTCGCCCCCATCGTGTGGAGTGTCCATAATACCGTATCGCCATGCGGTATCATAGGCCTTCTCCAGATCGAAAAACACCGTGGCGTAGTGCTGTCTACGAAGGAAAGCCTCGCAGACGGCATTTTCAGGTCGGAGCAGAGCATCCGACGTGGAGTGGAACTTGCGGAAGCCGCACTGTGCAGAAGACAGATGGACTCCACTGTCCAGGAAAAAGGCTAGTCTAACATTTATCAATTTCTCCATCAACTTGCACACGCAAGAGGTTAGAGAGATTGGGCGGACACCGGTTGGAGTAGAGTGATCTCTCCCCGGCTTGCGAAAGACGAGCACAGTAGCGATTCGCCAGGAATCTGGGAGAAGACCCTCCACCCAGATCCTGTTGAACAAATCTAACAGAAAGGCCATGCCTCGCTCACCCAGGTGTCGAAGCATGGCGTACGGGACATCGTCCGGACCATGGGCGGTGTCCGCGCACGAAGCAAGAGCGGAGCGACACTCACTCACAGTAAACCTGCCGTTGAAGGGTTCTCCTCCTCTGGAGGTAAAGTCCAACCGGCGGCCTTCCGCGACATCACAACGTGCAATGAATGCTGGCGGAGCAGCATCACGGCTAGAGAATGCGGAAAAAGCGGTTGCTAAGGATTCCGCCACGGACGCGGGGTCCGAGATTGCGGTCCCATTCTCCTGGAGAACGGGAGGGGGGTCCTGCGAGAACTTGCCCAGAATCCTTTTGACTCGCCTCCACACCTCTGCTAGAGGGGTCTTCTCGTTAAGTGAAGACACGTATGCCCGCCAAGAAGAGCGGCGGGCGTGCTTCCAAATATACTGGAACCTAGCCCTAGCCCGACGAAATTCAGCGACAGTGAAATCGTTCGGGCGGTGCTTATAGCGCATGTAGGCATAACGCTTCTGTTTGAGGGCCGTCTCACACTCAGGTGACCACCATGGGAGTGGTCGGCGTGCAAAACGGCCAGACGTCCTAGGAATAGTAATCAGGCCAGCGGCGATGAGGTGGCCGTAGAAGAATTCAACGGCCTCATCTACCTACCTAAACTCCTCGATTGAGATAGAGAATTCAGTCATTTCCTGAAATGCAGGCCACCGCACCAAGCACCACCGAGGTGGGCTCTCAGGCGGCAGTTGCCCTGAAAATGATATTTGAATGGGAAAGTGATCACTACCATGAAGGTCATCGTCCATCCCCCAATCAAAATCAGGCTGTCCATCCGAAGAGCACAAAGATAGGTCAAGGCAAGAAAATGAAGCGGTTCTCGGACAGTGATGCGTAAACTCATCCACGTTTAGGACACCCATCTCAAGCTCTTCGATCAAATCGGCAAGGACTTGTCCCCTGGGATTTATTGAGTAATCTCCCCAGAGAGGATGCCTGCCGTTCAGATCTCCAAGCAAGAGAAAGGGCCTCGGCAACCGTGCCACGACGCGGCGGAAGTCCCCCCGCGTCGAAGTCAGCTGACGGTGGAATGTACGCAGAAATGATAGTATACCTCCTATCGAGGTGCAGTTGCACAGCCACTGCCTGAAAGGAGGTATCTAAAGAGAAAGGAAGAATGGAGACATCATGCCGGGTGTAAACCGCGCATCCCCCAGACCGGCCAAACGTGGTGGTGGGGTCGCAAGCCCCTATTTCCCGGGAGGAAGGGCAGGGGGCACGCGCCTAGCATGATCTCCGGCAAAAAGATAGCTAACGGGGAACGGGACGAGATGAGCCTCCACAGCTCCTCCCAGTTGGCCCGGAGTCCACGGCAATTCCATTGAAGGAATATGCCTTCAAGGCCTTGCTCGGAGGAGACGCGGGGACCCTCCTCGATGAAAAAACCCTCACGGGAATGGCCGTAAGCTTCCCGGAGGCAGAACCCCGGGCGCTGTTGGCCGGACAAAGCGCTGAAGGCGTTGTCGTCTTCGAGGACTTATTGCGGGAGGTTGGGCTCGCCATGCGAGTCTTATCGTCCCTCCGCCTCGTAACCTTAGGCGGGCGTTGCGGCTTCGGAGGCGGGGGGCCCTCTTTTCGAGGAACCACCGTCTCCGAGCCACTCGGAGACGCAATTGACCACACATGATTTAGACTTATCGTGTGCGGCCTTGGAGCAATTTACACAGACTTCGGGTGACCCCGACTTTGCATGTCTACAAGATCGATTCGTATGGCCGAAGCGGTGACACTAATAGCACCACCGCGGCAGTGGCACGAATGCCTTCACGCGGTAGCGGTACCAACCATCACGCACCGAATCAGGGAGCTTGTCACAGTCCAACGTGACGAAGAGTGTAGGGGTGGGTCGAGCCGCTTCGATGTGGAGCGGCTGGCTAAGGGCTGCCTTCTGGCTTTCTTGGCAGTCCCCTTGGAAAGAACAGAGGGGACCGCCGCTGGAAAGAGGGAGGTGGCCGAAAGCACATGCAGAGAAGGGGGCGAGGGGAAGTCCCCTACACCCGTAGACGAAGGAGACGAGTGAGCCTCCTCTCCGGTTAGAGAGATATGGAGGGTCCCCTGCGCAAGCACAGGGGGGTGGGACCTCCATTTTTTCGGTGGAGCTGCCCAAGGGCGGCTCCGTTGATGTTACAGGGGAAGTTGAGGGTTGGGTTTTTTTTTTATATTCATCATTGGGCATGGTGACCCTATTTGTATCACGGGACGCAATCGCGCATCACCTCTCGCAGTAGCCCGCACTGCAAGAGGTGCTTACAGGCCCGGCAGAGCCAGGCGCCGCCATTTCGGACCACCCCTCCCGCCTGGTGGCCTGGCAGTCCATCGGCATGGCGGCTCCACCTTGGACACGGCGTAAAAAAGATAGATTGTGAAGAGGAGAGGAAAAGGGATGTGAGGAAGGTATGGGTGGGGATGAAGCAGGTTGTTAAAAACCAACTACCCCAGGTCGGAGCTCAGGGGTTAGGGAACATTGTCCCCTTCCCCCTCAGCCCCGATCAGGGGCGGTTGGCTGAGAAGGTCAGCATCTACCCTGTGAAATTAGAGGCTGACCAGAGAAAGTTGTGGGAGAGGTTGTATGAAAAGCAAGGAAACAAGTGTTTTGAAGGAAGGAGAAGAGGCTAAGCTGGGGTCGGACGGGGTGCTGAGTCCCGTCAACACGGCGGCCAGGATGGCAAATCGCCGCGCCCCTTACGGGGCCTCCAGGCCTAGATTGGAGACGCGGGGGCCCTCTTCGAACAGAAGACCCTCACGGAAATGGCCATACGATTCCCGGTGGCAGAACTGAGGATGCTGTTGCCCGGACAATGCACTGAAGCCTTCAAAGACTTATTGGGGGAGGTTAGGCTCGCCATGCGAGTCTTTTCCTCCCTCCGCCTCAAAACTTTGGGCTTCGGAGGAGTGGGCGAATGAGCCGAAGCTCCTTTAGTGTTGTCCTCCTTTCGGGGGGCAGCTTTAGGAACCCCGCAAGATGGCCTCACGACCCTCTTCAGGGGTGTTGCCTCCTGTGGGTCTAACACTTCGGTGGAGGCGCGCGGCCGTTTCGCCTTACTCGAAACGGTCACGCTGGGGAAAGGGAGGGGAGCCCTGGTTAAAGCCAGGGCTGGGTGTGAACCCTTTGTGCCGCCAGCTTTACCAGGGGATAGCCCGGGGTGGGTAGAACCCGGAGATGGGTTCCAAATGGGCGCGGAAACGACTGTGTTCGTAGGCATGGAGGGGCTAAGATCAGAGGGATTAGTATGGCCAAAGCGGTAATAGTAATAGCACCGCCGCGGTAGTGGCACGAATGCCTTCAGGCCGTAGCGATACCAACCGACACCCACCGACTTAGCGAGCTTGTCAGAGTCGAGCGTGACGAAGTCTAGGGGTGGGTCTCGAGGCCCCTCCCTGTTTTCTCATCACACGTTAGACCTTGACCGCCCCATGGTTGGCCAGCTCTAAGGTGATGTCATATATGGAATAGTCCACGAAGTTCATGGTAGAGTGCGGCGTCACACTCACTGGTGCGCCATCAAGTGTCCGAAGCCACTAATCATGGTTGCCTCGGAGGGATTCGACGCATTCGCCAAAAGGCTTCCGTGCTAGAAACGGGTCACCTCCGGCTCCCTACCAATCACACTAGCTAAAGCTCTGCTCTGATGGATCATGTTGCCCTTAGCCAACATGCTGACATCAGTGGAGTGAATAACCAGGCAGCGTTTGAAGCCAGCGGGCTCGAAAACGCCGGGTAGTATTTGAATGAGGGGCCCCGATGTAATCGAGGTTCTGCTCTGCGCACTAGCACTTCTAGTCTTAGTCAGGGACTTCGCACCCGGGTTGGCAGAGGGGGCAGACGTGTCGATCTTGGCTTGGTGGATTACCGAAAAGGCACCAGACCCATATGTCCCTGCAGCCCGGCAGATAGAGAGGAGCCCCGAGTCTTTTTCTTTCCTTTTTGGAGAAGAGGGCGGGAAATGGACCTGCTTCTCCCCTCCGGTGGCAGGAGGCCCCGGCCAGATGGGCCGGCCTCAGCAAGGTCCTTCTCCAAGATCGAGAAGGTCGCAGGGGTACCAGCCGGAGGAGGATATCCCTCCCCTCTTAGTACTGCCTTGGAGACCCGAGCCGTCTAAGGATGACCTTGCACAGGAGCGGACTCGAGTTTGGTGTTTAGCGCCCAACCCAGATTCGCCCCCATGGAATGCCCTACTGTTTGGAGCTGGGTTGCCTCAAGGATCATGTCTATCTCAAGAAGGGGGGGGCTCCATTTGGTCATCTCACCCCCCCCCCCCCCCAGGAGATCACAGGTCTCATTGGCAGCGGTGTCACAAATCAGGTTATTTAGGGGGAGGGGGGGCGCGTGTGCTTTGACTCCTGTTAAGGTCAGTATCCGAGCCAGCAGGTCTTTTGAGGGAAGGGGCCAATGGGCCGTGTCTTCCATATCCCCGCTAAGGGGGGTTTGCTCTACCAAGCCACTTCAATGCAGAGATGTCAATTATGGGCTGTCTGCTCTTTCTTGGCAGTCCCCTTGGAAAGTAAGCGGGAGACTGCCGCTGGGAACAGGGAGGCACTTGAGGGCACCTCCAGACAAGGGGGTGAGGGGGAGTCCCCTACACCCATAGGCAAAGAAGAGGACTAAGCCTCCTCTCCGGTTAGAGAGTTTTGGAGGGTCCCCTGCAAGAGCACAGAAGGGGGGTGGACCTCCATTTTTTTCAGTGGAGCTGCCCGAAGGTGGCCCCGTCGATGGTAAGGGGGAAAGGGGTAGTTTTATTTTTTTTGATTTTCATCTTCAGTCATGGGGACCCTACTCTTTCTTCGGGAAGCAAGCGTTAATCACCCTTCGCAGTAGCTCGCTCTACAAAGGATGCATACGGGGCTGGCATAGCCAGGTGCCGCCACTGTAGGCCACCCATCCCACCTGGTGACCTGGCAGCCCTTCGGCATGGCGGCTCCACCTTGGGCACGGCCTAAAAAGATAGTGAAGTGAGAAGGTATGGGTGGGGATGAAGCAGGTTGTTAAAAACCCACCATCCCAAAGCGGAGCTCAGGGGTTAGGGAACATTGTTCCCTCCCCCCTCAGCCCTGATCCGGGATAGTTGGCTTAGAAGAAGGTCAGCATCTACCTTGTGAAAATAGAGGCCATCAGAGAAAGTTGTTGGAGAGGTTGTAGGGAAAGTAAGGAAGTAGGGGAGAAACACAGGTTGTCTGAAAGGAGAAGAGGCTAAACTGGGGCCGGACGGGGCGCTGAGTCACATCAGCACGGCGACAGGAAAGCAAATCGCCGTGCCACTTACAGGGTAAACGAAGGAAAAAAACAAACGAAAAAAGCTTAAATAAAAGTGCAGTGCCCAAAACTAAAAAATGAAGGAAACAAAAAAAACAAGAAAAGCTTAAATAAAAGAGGAAAAGTGCCCCAAAATAAAAACAAAGAAAAAAAACATGAAAAGCGGAAATAAGAGACGAAATGCCCAAGTAAAAAAAAAAGGAACTAGAACAGAGATAAGAAAGATAAAGAAAGTATTGGTGCATGCCACATATCTCACTACTGATTGGCTCAGCTCAAATTTCAGGATTCCCATCCTCCAATCAGAGCTCGAGTTTAAGATAACATGTGAATAGGAGATGATGCTTAATCGTAGTGTTATTTTTAATTGCCTCTATGTTTATAATTACTTTATATTCTCTTTTTTTTCTCACTTAAGGAGGTACAAATGTTCATTCTAATGATTTCTATTTATGACAACTCACAGTTTTGACTCTGCCCTCCCCCCCCCCCGCCTACAATGGAAACTATTGTATATGATGGTCTAGCATTGAGGGGGTAAGGGGTTGTGAAAGAGGCATCCTTTGGAAATTCTTCTGGGAGATGAACCTTGACTGTAAGAGATAATATAGTATATGATGGGTGTATATAGAGGGAGCTGCATGGGGTCTTCTAGCCATGGATGAAGCCTGGATGAGATGCTACAGCAAATAGCAAAATATCATTATGATAAGCGAATGACAAAAAAAGATTGGGTAGCTTTGTATTTAATAGAGAGTTAAGGGGTAAGATGGTGAGTATAATTTTAGTTGCTTTGATACGTATCAACTCAACTTTATGAGAAAGTGGTGGATGATGGCTAATAGAAGCAGTTCCACAGTCAAAACCATGGTAAAGTACTTGCATTTGTTATCCCTAGATCAAGAAGCCTGGCAACATATTAATTATAGCAATTACATTATTATTCTACTTATGGTCTTCACTAATGGCTCTCTTATCACTCAATGTTGCCAGTTCCCTTATCCTTAAAATATAATCTCCTGGTGGATGTCAATGCCAAATCAAACAAACAAAACTCACCCCTTGACTAATAGGGGACCCTTCATAAGAGGGATATGGCCCCTCAGTCTGAGCCATCTCACAACTTGCATCCAGCGCTCCATAATAGACTGTCTCGAAGATCTGCTTGTTCAGCACTTTTGCCTCAGGAGACTCAAATGGGTACCTGAATAGGGTTAGAGAAAGTTTTTGACATCAAGCTACGTTTCCCGAACCATTCATCACCTGATATGGCAGATGGTACCCAACATTTCCAAGGAAATCTCCAGTATCAAGACAAAGTAAGGCCAAAATCTGCCACTCTTGCATCTCAAGAGCCCCTCCCAAACCTCATTAGAATCAGAGCATCAGCCAAGCCTTGCACCCCGATTGCGATGGGTCGGTGCCTTAGAGTCGCGATGCGGGATGCTTCCAGAGGGTACATAGAGATGTCAATCATTTTGTCCAGTGTCTGAGCCACCACCTGGAAGCCAAAGCATTGAAAAAGGCAGCTAAATAGATATATAAATCCATCACAGGTGCAAGTTCAGCACCCTAAGAAATACAAATCCTTCAGTAAGATATAATAGATGCTAAAGAGTAAAAATAACCTTGGTTACTCACCTTTACACAATTCTTTAGTTGTTCAAAATCAAACTTAAAGTCGGGCTTAACAAAAGTATCAAGACAAATGACACAGGAACCACACACTGGAGCCTAAAGAATAAAATTCAACTTCTCATATATAATCTTGCTTAAATCTTCATGCATTTTGCAGTCTTCATGGACAGACAAGATATTGCAAATAAGATTTTTTTTAAAAAACATAACAGGAATAATCTAACAATGGACAAATTTACTCAGAGACAAAGGAAAAGTACTGCTAAAAAAGTAGCAAAAATATTATTACAATTGTTAAAATAGATTCATAAAAAAGTTTGATAATAACCATGAACAAACCTCATTAACCGATGTAAATGCCATCATCTCTCCATTGTGACTAGAGCTCAGGATAGTTCCCAAATTTTTCAAATTGCTTTTACGGTTACAATTGTCTTTATAGAACAATGAGGGACCCCCAGTCTCCATCTAGAATAGAAGAAATATCAATCCCAGCAAGCTTTAAAAAAGTATAGAAATAGTAGAGCATACCTTCAAGGAAAAGAAAAGTATTCCTACAACCACCTGAAGAGTAGAATTAGGTAAACCTATGGAAATTAAAGAAAACGGTGTATGGTCTAAAAGATGCTGCAAGAGGATGGTTCCTATCTCTTAAAGAAGTACTGAAGAAAACAGGTTTACAACAGAACAAGGGAGAACCTTTATTATTTTTCTGGAAGCAAATTTTATGAATTCATGTAAATATATTGTCAGTTGGCAATGATCATTTTGAGAAGATAATTAGAAGCTTGAAAATCAATATGGATGTAGGAAAAGAAAAAAAATGAAAATTTTAGATTTCTTGGAGTAAACATGAAAATTGAAAGAGGGGAAAGTATCTATATGGAACAAAATAGATATTGAGGAATTGGAATACATGCCGAGAGATGGTAGAAATAAAGACAGTGCTTTGACTGTAACAGAGAGAAGACATTATAGAAAGATTTAGAGACAAATAAATTGGGTGTCAACCCAAACAAAGCCAGACATCTCATTCAATGTATGTGAAAGGAGTGCATACAGCAAAAACCCTTTTATGGAAGATGCACCAAAAGCAAACAAAGTTATCAATAAGGTGAAACAAGGAAAGGGAGAAAAACAACTTCAGAAAATTGAAGATATCAATAAGAGTGGAATATGGTGTTTCTCTGATGATTCATTGGGTAACTTCAAAGATGGAGGTTCCCAGGGAGGTCATATCATATTCAGGATGAATGAGGAGGGTAAAGCTAGCCCATTGAGCTGGCAATACAGAAGACTGAGAAGGGTAGCTTGGTCCACGTTAGCCACTGAGACATTGGCTAGGGTGGATGCTGTGGATGACATAATATTCTTGAATTTATCAAGGAACTAACTGGAGTAAGCATAAAATTAAATGTTTTGTGGATTGTAAATCATTAGAAAAAACTCTGAAGAGTATGAAGGTGATAAGTGAGAAGAGCCTTTGTACTTATATACAAAGCATTACAGAAAAAATATATCTCATAAGAGATAAATATCATAGATACCTTCAGAAGATAGACTGGTGAATTGTCTAACAAAAAAAGGAATTAATACCAGCAAGTTAATGAGATTTATCCATATGGAATAAAATAAAAAAGAAAGGAGAAAAAGGGGTTAGTTTGGAGATATGAAAATAAAGTAATAAGAAATATAAAAAAAACATAGAAGGCAACATATTAATCTAAGGTAAATACCCTTCTGCTGTTTATTCCACTCTGAGCAAGTAGACTAACTTATTAATAGACAAATTCAGGAAAATGCGACACATTTTGTTTGAGCCCCTAAGGTTGGCCGATCTGGCTGACTAGGTTTCCCTGGGTGCAGTTCTTATGGCATTCTTGTAGTCTTGATACAGAATTTGGTGGTTGAGTGCACGTATGATTTGTTGGGCATTGGTTTGTCAGCTTTTTCATCCCTATGCATGCCTGTGCGCAGGGACCCAGCAGAGTGAAATTTCTTTGCCAATGTTGTTGGCTTTAAATAGGGTTTCTTTTATATCTTGGGAGTATTGGATGCAGGTCGTCCAGTTTTCGCAGAGCTTGTAGGATGCTGCATGAGTCAGAATAGTTGTCACAGTATGAAGGCTTTTTCACCCACTCAGAGTAGCATACTATATGTTACAATTATCAGTTCAACTGATGGAATGCAGTTAATAGAGTAACCCCATAGTTCTTTTTAGGTCTGTTAGATTGGTCTATTGGATAGTCAGTTGCTCGGCATGGATGAGGAGCATCCCCTAGACATGCCTGATACAATGTGAAGATGCCTAACCAGTGCTACTATAGTAACTGCATGTCACCATTGTGTACATTCCAGTTCAACTGACAAAAATTCATTGATTGAAAATCTTTTCACCATATTGCTCAATAATGATTGAGATAGATGGGAAAAGAAAAAGTAATTATAGACAGGTCACTAAAAGGCCTGTCTATTCCCAATAGGCTATGGCTTAGCAATTGGAAACACCGCTTCCAATTTTAGCAGTTAGTCGTTGGATGGACTCCCAATTTGGGTCGCCTTCCTGGTAGCTGTCATACATTGCAGATACCCCTAGTTTGGATCTCACATTAATCTGGTCACCACTGAGAAATAAAAGAATCTTAATTGAATGTAGAGTGGTGGTAATACCCCTGCCATAAAAAACAAAGAAATCTTACAAATACGACGGGCAGTCAATAAGTTTTGCGAATCGGTAGGGCAAAACAGAGGAAGAGGTATGCCTGTTTGTGGGGGTGTTAGGAAAAGTTATGACAGGTCAGGACCTGCAGCCGCACGCTCCTGCCTCGTTTATTTAAGAAGCAGTAGCTGATCGCAGATCGTCAGTCACAAATTTTTCAACAATGGAGAAGGTTGAGCACCGCGCAGTAATCAAATTTTTGACCAAGGAAAGCAAGAATGCAGAGATCCATGAACGCATGGTTGCAGTGTACACCGACACTGACCCTTCCTATGCAAACATTGCTCGCTGGAATAGGGAGTTCCGCCATGGTCGTGAGTCCCTTGAAGATAACCCCCATCCAGGACGCACGTCAGAAGTGAACAACGAGGACAATGTGGCCCGTGTAGGATGATCCTCGAAAATCGACGGGTGAATGTCGAAGAAATCGAGCGAGAATTTGGAATATCACATGGAAGTGTTATCAACATCATCCACGACAATTTGGTCATGACCAAGGTATCTGCCCGTTGGGTTCCTAGAAACCTCACGCCCCATGATCGACTTCAACGTCGTCAAAGTCTACAGGGCAAGAGTTGCACAAGCTGCCCTGCACGAGTGTGGATTCGAGGAGCTCAACCATCCCCCTAAAGTCCAGATCTGGCCCCTAGCGACTACTTTTTATTCCGCCAGCTCAAGGCTGCACTGCGTGGACGCCGGTTTGGGGACAATGAAGATGTCCAAGAGTGGATTGAACAGCAGTCAAGAGATTTCTGGTTGTCGGGAATTCGAAGCCTCAGAGACAAGTGGCGCAGGTGCATTGAAGTCGAGGGTAGTTATATTGAAAAATAATAAAACACTTTTCTTCATATCTCGTTTCCTTATATCCGAATTGCAAAACTTATTGACCGCCCCTCGTACTTTATTCTCAAAGACAATCACATTTATATTAACTTTCTCTGCCCTATCAAAATTTTAAAGCTCATTAAAATACTCTGGCAATATAGCAATAAAATTCTAGTAGCAATATTGTTATAAGAGTAGAACATGCTACTGGTCACCCACATCTTTGGGCATCAAGATTAGAATGAAGATACATTTAAGTTAAAATTATATTCAACTCTACCAAAAAAAAAAATAAATGATTGCTAACCTGTGATTCATAAATGGCAGTCCAAACTTGACGGGCCTTTATTTTCTTCATGTACCTTCCTTCTTTCTCAAACTTTGTGTACTGTTTGTTAAATGCTTCTCCTGAATTGTAAATTTGATTTATAAATATAAATAAAGGCTGGTAATTGACAAATAAGATATAGCCTTATTGGTGAAAACAATAGAACCTAATACAAACTAAACATTGCATAACAAGTTAAAATATTTTTCCCAAATCATTCCATTTTCTTTTTTGATGAACAACTACCTTTATTCAACTTAACCCATTAAAAGACATTATCAAATATTTTATGCATAGTGATATTTTAAATTTTGGTTGGTATGCTCAACTGATTTCAGGGTCTGACTAATTGAACATAAAATGGGTGAAACACGGTTCTTCAAATTGACTATACACATCTACAGGGATCCAAAAGGGAAGTTTTAGTAGGGAATGCATGTCCGGACGCTAAAATTTATACTGTGTTGGGAATTTGATCATACCCATACATTTTTTATTGTATAGGGCTAACTTATCTTAAAACAATTACACATTCCATCAGGGGTTTCCTGAGATGAGATCAGCACAGTACTTTCCATAAATGATGTCAGATTTAACTACACTCACAATCCAAAAGGAAAAATGTCTCGATAAGGTGCCATCCTCTCTCCCCCCCCCCACTACCTGTCTACATATCTAAGAAGGCTTATCTATCACAAGCCAATCCACACCTACATATGCAGTCCTCAGAAATCTAAACAGACAACTAAACCTAACTGATTTGCACTAAAAAGCCCCCCCCCCCCGTCATTAACATACCCTCTTTACCTCTGACAATCCAACCATAAGCCACAAGGCTTTCTCCCATGGCTAATCTCTCCCAAATCAATCATACCCACACAATACTGGGTATCACCCTTGACCATGAATGACCTTCACAAACACACAAAGCAAAACCATGAAAACCATATCCAAACTCAGTAACAACCAAACACACAAATACCAACTTCAGACAACACAAAAACACTGAATATACAGAGCCTTCATCCACACACCAATGAACTACACATCCCCAACCTGGACACAAACCATATCCAATACATGCGTACACAAAATATACTCTGAAATAGTGGCCTTGGCATCACAACTGGCTGGCTGAAAACCATCCCCACCATGATACAACAATATTCTCCCAAAGAATACTTTTCAGCAAACTGAAATGCTCCCCATGCTTCTTAAATACACTCTCTATTCTTATCTAGCCCCCAGAACTTGCCAAAACCCACTTCTGCAGTCCACTGCACCTAATTACTAGCGAACCTCCCCACAACCACACTGAACTAGAACACTTAAAACATTAATTTTACCTGCCACTTCAACAATAGCTGCAGCTCCTCCCAGTTGGCCCGGAGTCCATGGCAATTCCATTGAAGGAATATGCCCTCCAGGCCTAGCTCGGGGGAGACGCGGTGGCCCTCCTCGAATTGAAGACCCTCACGGGAATGGCCGTAGGCTTCCCGGGGGCAGAACCCCGGGCGCTGTTGGCTAGACAAAGCGCTGAAGGCGCTGTCGCCTTCGAGGACTTATTGGGGGAGGTTGGGCTCGCCATCCGAGTCTTTTCCTCCCTCCGCCTCGAAACCTTAGGCGGGCGCTGCGGCTTCGGAGGCGGGGGGCCCTCTTTTCGAGGAACCACCGTCTCCGAGCCACTCGCTCCACCTCGGGGCGTGGGCGAAGAAGCCGAAGCTCCTTTGTTGCTGTCCTCCTTTCGGGGGACAGCTTTAGGAACCCCCGAAGATGGCCTAGCGACCATCTTAGGGGGGTTGCCTTCTGTGAGTCTAACGACTCGGTGGAGGCGCGTGGCCGTTTCGCCTTGTGGGCGAAACGGTCACGCTGGGAAAAGAGGGGGGAGCCCTGGTTTTAGCCAGAGCTGGGTATGAACCCTTTTTGCCGCAAGCTTTACCAGTTGAGCACCCAGGTTGGGTAGAGCCCGCAGAAGGGCTCCGAATGGGCGCGGAAACAACCGTGCTCGTTGGCCTGGATGGGCCAGGAGCAGAGGGTGCCTTTCTAACTATTGAGGCATATGACGTCCAAGGCAGAGCCGGGCGCACCAGGACCAAGTCCTTAGCCTCGCGGAATGAGAGTCGATCCTGGGCCTGAACGGCCAGGATTACTTTCTCAAGGAGATATGCACTAAATTGCTTCGAAGAAGCAGGGTGCGGCTCTCCGCAATTGACACACTTGGCCACACACAATTTGGACTTATCGTGTGCGACCTTGGAGCAATTTACACATACTTCGGGTGACCCCGACTTTGCACGTCTACATGAGCTATTCGTATGGCCGAAGCGGTGACAGTAATAGCACGAATGCCTTCACGCGGTAGCGGTACCAACCGGCAAGCACCGACTCAGGAAGCTTGTCACAGTCGAACGTGACAAAGAGTGTAGGGGTGGGTCTCGAGGCCCCTCCCTATTCTCATCACACGTTCGACCTTGACCGCCCCATGGTCGGCCAGCTCTAGCGTGATGTCCTCAATGGAGTAGTCAACGAGTTCCCTCGCATAAACTACTCCTTTCACAAAGTTCATGGTAGAGTGAGGCGTCACAATCACCGGGGTGCCATCAAGTGTCCGGAGAGCACTTATCTTGGCCGCCTCGGCGGGATTCGCCGCATTCGCCAGAAGGCTCCCGTCCGAGAAACGGGTCACCTTCGGCTCTCTACCAATTGAACTAGCTAATCCTCTCCTCTGATGGATCATGTTGCCCTTGGACAACAATGTTGCCATCAGTGGAGCAAATAACGAGAAAGCGCCTGAAGCAAGCGGGCTCGAAAACACCAGGTAACCTCTGAATGAGGGGCTCCGTTGTCATCGAGGCTCCACCCTGTGCACTCTTGGTCTTAGTCTTAGTCTTAGTCAGGGGCTCCGCACACGGGGGGGGGGGGGTAGAGGGGCCGGATGTGCCGATCTTGGGTGGGCGCCTACCAAAGTGGCAGCAGACCCATCCGTCCCCGCAGCCCCCGCGGATGGAGAGGAGCCCCGAGTCTTCTTTGTCTTTATAGTCTTTTTATTTTTTGGAGAGGAGGGCGGGGAATGAACCCGCTTCTCGCCTCCGCCGGCAGAAGCCCCCATGCCAGATGGGCCAGCCTCAGCCAGGTCCCTCTCTGAAATGGAGAAGGTCTTGGTAGTCGTAGGGAGACCTGTCGGAGGAGATCCCTTCCCTCCTTGTACTGCCTCGGAGCCCTCAGCCGTTTGAGGGAGGACCTTGCATACGGGCGGATTCGGGTTCGGTGCTTGGCGCCGAGCCCGGATTCCCCCCCATGGAAGGCCCTACCGTCTGAGGCTAGGTCTCCTCAAGGCCCATGTCTATCACAGGAGGGGCCTCCAGTTGGGCATCCCCTCCCAGGACATCGCAGGTCCCCTCGGCAGCGTCAAGAGTCTTTTGTGGGGAGGCACAGGCCTTAACCCCGGCAAGATTTAATATCCTTGCCAGCAGGTCTTTTGAGGGAAGCAACCGAAGGGGCCTGTCTTCCCTTTCCCCCCTAAGGGGGTTTGCCCTACCGAATCGCTTCGATGAGGAGCGGCTGGCTAAGGGCTGCCTGCTCGCTTTCTTGGCAGTCCCCTTGGAAAGAAAAGAGGGGACTGCCGCTGGAAAAAGGGAGGTGCCCGAAAGCACCTCCAGAGAAGGGGGTGAGGGGGAGTCCCTTGCACCCGTGGCGAAGGAGAGGAGTAAGCCTCCTCTCCGGTTAGAGAAATATGGAGGGTCCCCTGCGCAAGCACAGGGGAAGGGGGCTCCATTTTTTTGCTGGAGCTGCCCGAGGGCGGCTCCGTCGATGTACAAGGGGAAATGGGGAGAGATTTGTTTGTTTTTTTATTTTCATCCATGGGCATGGTGACCCTATTTGTGCCACGGGACGCAATAGCTCATCACCTCTTGCAGTTGCCCGAATTGCAGGAGGTGCTTACAGGCCTGGCAGAGCCAGGCGCCGCCATTTGGGACCACCCCTCCCGCCTTGTGGCCTGGCAGTCCATCGACATGGCGGCTCCACCTTAGATGCGGCGTAAAAATGGATAGAATGTGAAGAGGGGAGGAAAAGGGATGTGAGGAAGGTATGGGTGGGGATGAAGCAGGTTGTTAAAAAAAAAACCCATCCCGAATGGAGCTCAGGGGTTAGGGAACATTGTCCCCTCCACCCTCAGCCCCGATCCGGGACGGTTGGCTTGAGAAGAAGGTCAGCATCTACCCTGTGAAATTAGAGGCTGACTATTGAAAGTTGTGGAAGAGGTTGTATGAAAAGCGACGAAGTAGGGGAGAAATACAGGCTATCTGAAGGAAGGAAGAGTGGCTAAGCTAGGGCCGAACGGAGCGCTGGATCCCGTCAGCACGGCGGCCAGGATGGCAAATCGCTGCGCCCCTTACGGGGTTATGTGGGCTATGATAATAATAATCTCTCCATTTGTGGATAAGTGGACAACAGAATTTCATTAACCAGGCATTTATTTCTCTTTAACAGATGGCATCAGATTCGATTGTTTGTGTGAGATTTACTTATTAGTGAAGCCTTTACCAACCATTATAGGAACAAGCTCCTCTCCAAGGACAGGTTCTTCAAGTCTTCTTCCACCTTCACAATGAAGAGAACAAGACCAGAATTCCTGTGCGGCTAAAGAAGCACCTTATCAAGAAGCTGGAGGCCCTCTTCAACTCATGTTCTCTCAGAAAGGGAAAGAAGAAGTCTGTCTTCAAGCACTAGAGGGAGAAGGATTTTGAGGATAACCTGGAGAACCTCTTTGATATGGCTCACCAGGATGTTCTGCACCTTATAACCATTGAGGAGGACAAACAGTTCTTGCTGGTGCAGTGGGAGAAAGGAAGGAGGGGATCAATGGCTGGCATGGACATGGTTCTGCCTAGAAAGGAGGCTAAAGCACAGAAGAAAAAGGACCTCGAGGAGCAGTGCCATCAGTGGAGCGAAGAGAAGGAAGGGGAGCCCTCAACAGTTATGGTATCTATCATCAAGCAGCAACACCACCTCCCCTGAGTCCTCAGGAACAGAAGAGATGCCAGAATCTTCTGAATATGTGCCACCACCAAAAAGAGATCCATCATGAGGTAGCCAGAGAAACAGGAGACATTTTGCAGAGGTGGTCAAGCTGGACTTCCGTGCAGATGTTCCCTCGGTGGTTCATTGGGACAGGAAGTTGATGGAGGAGCTACCACCAAAGAACATGTGGACAGGCTCCCAATCCTTATTTCAGGAGAGGATACGGAGAAACTGATTGGAGTTCCCAAGCTGCTTAGGGGAGGGAGTGGGGAGAACCAAGCCTAAGCCATCGTCACAGCCCTGAAGGAGCGGGGGATCTTGGAGAGAGTAATCAGGATGTACTTCGATATGACTGCCTTCAATACAGGAAGGCGATTGTCTGGTTGCTTCCACATTGAGCAGAAACTGTGTCAGGAGCTGTTCTACTTCGCCTGTCGCCATCACATCATGGAGCTGGTCCTACCCATAGCATTCCAAGCTCAGATGGGCTCGATAACGAGTGGACCTGATGTCCCCCTCTTAAAGAGGTTCAAGTCTCAGTGGGAATTCATCAACAAGACAGCCTACCAAGCAGCACCCGAGGATGAGAGCCTTAATCAGCATCTGCACCCAGAAATGATTCGGTGGGTCACATCATTTGGCACCTCCCAGCTGACCAATCACCACCCCAAGACAACTACAGGGAGTTCCTGGAGCTCCCCCCTCATTTTCCTGGGGGAAGTTCCCCCATGGTGTTCGGTTCATGGCACTTGGAGCGTACCATCATGCATGCTGGCTGCCCAAGGCCCTCTACAGCATCAAGATCTGGTTTTCCCCGAGCACAAATCCAGCGCACGGCTCGTGAAGAGAAAGGGATGAGAGAGGTGGATTTCTTCATTGTGACAGTTTAACTGGAGGTTTGGTTCTTCAGCCCTATTTCGATGAAGGCTCCTCATTGAGACCTAGCCCTTATGAAGAATCTGATCCAATATGTTGGGGTTAATAAGTGATCTCTAAAGCCACTTTTAGAGTAGTTCCGCCATCAACTCTGGTACCTGTCAGAGGACCTGGTAGCTCTAGCTTTTTGAACCAGGATCCTACTTTCATAGAGGATGGCTATAGTGGCAACGCTGGAGGAGGTCCATGAAAATCCCATGAAGAGACCACTGTTCAATCTATGCGACTTCCAGTAGAGGATGCTCTCGTCCTTTGTCTCCAAGAGGACCAAGGAGTCTCTCAAAAGGTTTGGCCTGGATGATGATGTCCTGGGGACCAATCCGGACACATGGCAATAAAATGGGCTCCTTCCAACAGCCCGGAATTTATCCGTGTTGTCTGTGACCAACAAGCTTCTGGCCAAGGAGGAGGATCGGCTCCAGTTCCTGCTTCAGGTCATCTCTGAACATCGAGCTGCATTTCCCAATAGCTGGAAGGCTACTCTGGCCCAAAACAGGCAACAATGAGTGGGATGGGCAGCATGAGACCCCTGCCTTTGAGCAGCTAATACTTGGTTTAGACCAGAGGGAGCTAGACTACCAGAGTTCAGAGTTGGGGCAGCCAAGCACTACCAGTAAATATTAACAAATTGATTAAGAAAAAAAAATCTAACCTATAAGTAGGGACCACCCTAATATATATATATATATATATATATATATATATATATATATATATATATATATATATATATATATATATATATATATATATATATATATATTAGTGTAGTTGGGTAGCAGTCTTTCTTGAATGCAAATTTTGTTGAAGACCATCGTGTATTTTGCCTTAATTAATTTCCTTTGACAACTTTTCTTCTAACTACCTTTTTTATTCCATATTATAGATGGTGGATCACTTGCCCAGTATTCATCTCTTTTTTTAAATGAGGGTGTTTGATAAAACCAAAATAAATTGCTAAGCTTTTGATCTTATTCGATCATCTTCGGAGCGTTTTAATATGCTCTTGCCTCCTTTACCGATGCAGTGAGTGGAGTGAGGATCTGACAGAATGAAAGGAAACGATTTTTAAGGGGTATTTATTCTGCCTAGGTTGAACATAACGTTAGAGGAAATGCCCTTGATCTAACAGAGAAATACTCAAAAGTTCGCTGATTACTGAATATGATCAATGGCCGCTTTCTGCCTTTAGCCAGCACTATAAAAAGGCGTCTCCATTGATGAATCAATGATTCCATATTATGAGCATCATTCCACCAAACAGTTTATATGAGGGAAACCCATTCAGTGGGGATATAGAGCATGGGTTTCAGCTAATCCCCTCAATTATGCCTACTTCATTGAGTTATACCAAGGATGTAAATGAGTGATGCATCAACAGACAAGTATCAAAAGTTATTTGGTTTATGTTGGGAGGTTGTATTGAAAATGTTTGACAAGCTCCAGAATTACTACAATGGCCTGAAATTTTCCCTTTATTTTGACAACTATTTCATGTCACTAAAATTTTTAGAAGAAATGACAGCAAAAGGTCGTGGAGATACTGGCACCATGGATTCCAATAAAAAAATGTCTGCTCACATCTATAAAAACATTTGAAGAGAAGGTTAGGATATTTTGAATATTTCAGTGATAGAGATTCTAAAGTTTCATTAGCTAAATGGAATGACATCAGTATAGTGTGTTACACCAAGAGGAAAAGCTAAAAGGTTTTCAATACCTTAGAGGAAAAGTATAAGTATTACCATGCCTAAAATAATTAAAGCCTATAATTCACATATGGATGGAGTTGAGAGGCTTGATCAAAATGTATCTGCCTAGTCTATAGGAATCAGGGGGGAAAATGGTATTTTCCTCTCAATAGCTATTTACTAAATGTGTATATGAACAATGCATGGTTATCTGAAAGAGAAGGCTAATATTCTAATGATTTGCTTTCATTCACAAGGACTGGTGCACAAAATATATTGAATCTCATGTAACTCCAGCAAAGAAATAAAATTATGTTGCATGCTAAAAGTTCATCCTAGGAAACCAGGAATGATAACATTGGGCACAATATTATAAATGCTTATCCGCAAAAAAGACTGTAAACAATGCAACTGTCAGACATTTTTCTCATGTTCAAAATGTAAACTCGGCCTCCACTTAAAATTTTCACTGGCATATCATCAAAAATAGATTTAAATATAGCTTGTCTATCTAAAATGAATGATTAATGAAGGAATAGCGGGAATTTTTTCTTTATTCTAGTTTGAAAAGAGTATATTTTTATAATTGAAGCGAATTCTCTGGTTTTATCTAGAAATAAATATTCATGAAGGAAGGAAATGAAGTTTCAGTTTATCAAGAAATTAACATTATGAAGGATTTTTTGCATCATCTAGAAATGTTTAGCATATTTGTATAAAGGAATAAATGGAATTTTTTATTTGCTTAATCTCAAAAGGAATAAATTTTTATCAAGATTTTTTATTAAAAATGTCTTTCAGCTTAAGGATCTACTCTTCCTGATGTTGCATTTTTGCAACATTTCAGTAATATATGCCACTCATTGCATTTTTTAGATATAACTTTTCATAAAAGCATAAAATAACAATATAAAATAGGTTTTGTGACTGCTATGTACATATATAAAGCTTGTGACTCAATTGTGAAATTTTTTTTTCTTGGCATAAATGGATTAATGTATTCATGGATATTGTAAAATATGCAAAAAAAATGGTAAAAAATCTGAATGCTTGTTTTATGCTGATGACCTGGTATTCGTATCAGTATGTGAAAATAGCTTGAAGCATTTGCAAATGTGTATAGTGGCAAGGTATGAAAGTAAACATGCAACTGTCTGGCATGTTTTGAATATGTGTTGAGGCTGTCTGGTTCCTGGTAAGAGTGGATGCAAATGTCTGTCAGTAAGAGGGGGAGCAAAGTATTTTCAGTGTTTAGTTTTGAATGATGACCACATCAGAACCTGGCTAAGCTAACTTGTGGGTGGGAGGTTTCTTATGGGTTGATATCAGAGGGGATGTAACTTAGGAAATAGTTTGGATGCAGAGTTCAAAAGCATTGGTTGGTTCGGTTGTACCTGTGTTGATTGTCTTGGTGGTGATAGAGGCCAGATTTTTTTCAGGTGATGTATTTTCTTTTGAGGAACTCAGAGTAGTGTGTCCTTGACAGAATTAATGTCTCAGGTGGTTCCATATATTATGGAAATACTGTAGTCTACAGAGATCTATTAGAATATTAATGCCTGAGATGTGCAGTGGAATAAAGTCATAAATTTAAATATCTTGAATATTCCATGAATTTCATAGGAATGGAGGCAACTGAGAGTAAATTTAGGCTAATGAAAAGAAACAAGGACTATCAGAGCAAGAGTGAATGGTAAAGATGTGTGTTGTGTAGAATTCTGCAAGAGATTATTTTAATATTATCTTTAATATATGGGAATGAGAATGCAATATGGAAAAGCTTGAGTAGAAGTGACAACTTTTTTTATAATTAATTTTAAAAAGCAAAGTGAAAAGTGGAAAAGGAAGATCATTAAAAAAGTCAAGCTAGAGGTAAAAATATGTAAAAGATACATATGAAGCTGGATTAGCCCCAAAAGAATAAGAAAAAAAACCCAGACAAATAATGATATTTTTACTTAATACTAAGAAAATGAAGGGAAGAGGGATACAGATGAAGAAAAAGGTGGGCAAAACAAAGAAATAGTTAAAAAGGTGAAATCAATTTGGTTTCAGCTTTTTTTTTATGGGAGGGGCATTGACCAGTGATTCATTCCCCATTAATACGCACTTGTTTTGAGGACTTTTATTTCTCATTGGGGATGTACATTTTAAAATGTGATGGCATTCACCATTAAGACAACCTGAATTGAGACTCCATCCAGTATTAACCATACCTGATATGAGTTAACTTTGTTAAAATAAGACAGTGATTTTCCTTAGCTAGGGTGTATATACAAAAGATAACAAAACCTATAAGAACAAACCTCAAGTCAAACCCTATTGAGGTGTTAACATAAAACGATATAAATTACATACCCGACAAATACTGCAGCTCTTCTGAATCATTTGGGGACATTAGACACCAATCACCGTCCTCTCTCACCCTATTCATAAACAAATCTGGAATCCACAGTGCATATGATAACTCTCTTGCTCGTTGCTCGTGCTAGGAAAATAAAGCAAACTTGTAAAAATAATTCGGAAATTTCCACTTAACGGAAAATGAATGAGGCAGTGTGCATATATAGATATATACACATAGTGGGTGAAAACCAAAGTTAACAAAGGGTTCACTAAATACAAGCAAGGATTGTGGCCAAACAACACAAAACTACTGCTGCAAAGGTGACAGCAGAACTCTATAGCCATCTGAACTACACTTCTAAAAAAAACATCAGAACTTCACAAAACAAACATTCATGGAAGGGCAGAAATTTTGAAACTGCAGGTAATGGAAACCAACGTCAGATTGCAAAAAAAAAAGGTCACAATCATAAAACCTGGAAACTTGATGACTGTAAGTATGTAGTATGGTTCGACAGGTCATCCTTTACAGTATTTCTCACAGATGGTTGTGTTTATGTATGGAGAACCCCATGGGAAGCTTACAATCAAGATTACCTGCTTCCAACCATCAAACATTAAAGCCAATGTGTAATAGTTTGGTGGCTATATCCTGGTATTTAGTATCAATGGTGTAGGGGTAGGGAACTATTACTGTGCTGAAAGCTGCATTAAGTTAGCTGTAGGCTGCATTCATAAAATTTTAATTAGATATGCTGCAAGTTGCACATTATTTTTTTAGATAACCAACTACTATGACTATATATCAGCTTAAAAATAAAAAATAAATTTGAAAGTTAACAACTTATTACAAGTATTTTTTGGCAGGAAAACAATTAAATTATATGATCGGCAAAATTTTAATTCACTCAGAAGAAATGGCCAAGAAGGCCACAGGCAGCCTTTAGGCTGCAGTTTCCTTACCCCTGGTCTATACATTCACAATGAGAAGGCTCTTACTATGACTAGCATACTGTTTACACACACTGCCAGTTTTCAAGATGCACCTGTACACACAGCCAAAATGTGGCTTGGTTTGAGGAACATCAGAATGAGTTGTGGTTTCACAACTTTCTATTCCTCCTTTACCATAAAGTGAGAGACAAAAATCTTTGTTGTATGTTGTCAAATTGTTTAAATAGTGTTAATTTTAGAAATTGTTTTGTTATTTTTATTTTGAGGGGGAAGGAGTTCCATGTCAAACAAATCCTTATGGCTCAGCATATGCAAGAGCTCATAACAATTTTTTTTTAATTTGTGGGGCATTCATTTTTGCCGATGTATTTTCAATCATTTTTCTTTTGGACATTCACATCAAGGAAAGGCATGCATCCTTTCACACTTAGTTCATATCTGAATTTAAAAAGTGAGTTTGAGTCCATGGTTGCTTTAAGTTGGAGTAGTAGTTGCTCTGAATGATAGGAGAATATTGCCAATGTATTTTGTATAACTAAGAGGGTACCAAAATTTGAGAATTTCTTCAAGGTATCCCATGTAGAAATGTCAGGCCGAGTGGGGACCCTTATGAGTTCTGGAAGACAGTCTTATGACCTAAGGTGGTCATAAGTGTGTCTTCCAGGACTCATAAGGAAGACAACACCAAAGGAGCCTTAGCTCCCATATCCCCTCACAAAGCCAGATAGGGCAAGATATAGATGTAGGAACTCCCTAAGAGGTATATTGTATATTGCAGCCAACAGCACACATACTTCTGTCTCCAGAAAGTGTATAACCATTCCTGTGAGGGTCTTCTCTTTTAAGAGGGCCTCAGTATCTACTTTGAACTAGGCCTGTAGGGAATATTCCTTCAATGGAATTGCCATGGCCTCCAGGCCAGCTGGAAGGACCTGCAGTCATCTCCAACCTGCTCCCTATTGGTCATTTTTCTACAAGAGACCATGCTGGGTACATGGCCCCTGCCAAAACTCCCAGGTATAAAAGTTTTGTAATCCCACCAACATGAGATGGGGATTGGGCAGGAGGATGAACGATTTACACCCAGGATGATGTCTCACTATAAATACCTCCTTTCAGGCAGTGGCAGTGCTACACTTGAATAGGAGGTATGCTGTTATTTCTGCATACATCCAATGATCAGATGAATTTGAAACAGGACTTTTACCACATCATGGGTTCCATCAGGCTACCAGCAATTTTCATGCTGATCTTTTATGTCATTTTCATTATCACATCAGGGGGAAGGGGGGACTATCCTGGTTAAGAGATGGGTGGCATTATTTACCTAACAAATGTATAAAAATTCTGGGCTATAACTTAGCTGAGTGGAAATACTGCTTACAAATTTAGCCAAGCTAAGCCACACCAGGTGAGGTTAGTCGTCAG